>CAUYUJ010020065.1:40000-80000 GCA_963575745.1 Prorocentrum cordatum | reverse complement strand
ATAGGCGGCGAGCCAGGGGGGGGGGGAAACAAGAAGGGGCGGGCCTCGCCCCGCGGACTCGTGAGAAGCTTCCTGCGCCTCCCCCGAAGCCAGAGAAAACCTCCCAGGAGGCGCGAAGGCTTCGGAGAAGCCCCGCCGCCTTCTGCGAAGGCCCCCTCCCCCGCCGCCGACGGGAGGCCCCAACCCATAACGGGGGAGAACGGGCGGAGGGCAACGGTGTGGGTGCCCGTTCCTCCTCCGAGGGCTAGGCCGCGCGGTGGCCAGCCCCGTCCAGCCGCCGGAGCCCGCCTCTGCTCCTCGTCGTCGTCCTCCTCCTCCTCCTCCTCCTCCTCCTCCTCCTCCAGCTGAATGGGAGGAGGAATGGGGGAGGGCAACCAGATGAAGGCGCTATAGGTAAGGGTGCGAGTCGGACCCCGAAGGAGGCTCCCGTTCGAGCGGACACTCCCATCCGACAACACACACACACACGCACACTTGTTGCCACCCCCCAAGACCACCCCGCCAGAATTCCACCCCGAGAAACCTGGGGGCTGCATAGGTATGGGTGCTAGTTTTAGGTCGGGCATGTCCTCCTACGGGCGGATTTTGGGCGAAAGCTTAAAGAGACCACAACAACACTCAACCGTAGTCAAGAAATAATCCAAACATCGCCCCCGTACTACTCTTTGGCTACTCCGGAAGATTCCTCCCGTAGAGGGACCGGCCCGACGTGAGACAGGGAGGGGCCCGTCGCGGGCCGCGCGCGGCGGGAGGAGCCCCGGGCGCTCGCTTCTGCAGCCTGGCCCCAGCGAGGCCAGCCGCCCGGGCGCCGCGGGAGCACCGCTGATGCGGCGTCGGTCCGCTTCGTGGAGTCCTCGCGGCGGGGAGCGGTCTCCGAAGTGGCCGCGCGCGGAGCAGGACCGCCGCGTGTCGGCACGGGTGCGCCCCTGCAGGCGTCGTTGCTGCGGCGCCGCCTGCAGGAGCCCGGGCGAGAGGGCGCTGCCCGTGCGCGGGGGAGGGGAGGAGAGGGGGTCAGGGGCAAGCCAGGTGCGCACGCGTCCGATCAGACGTCCTACCCCTCCCTCCCATCCCTGACCATGGCGTAGATCTCCTCTCTACATTCGCGCAGTCGGACGTCGTAGCATGGCATAGCACTGCATGGCATAACACGTCGTTGAAGAGCAACGCGTAAGGGGAAACGAGGGAGGAGGGGGGGGGCAAACGAAGGAAGGACCCATGGGTTCATGCGAGAAGTGGCGGGTGCTGGGGGCGGACCTGCCACCCCGAGCCCCCTATCAGGGCAGCGGAGAAGGTCAGGTACCCAGCTTGGGCGTCCACCAAGGTCCACGCTTCCTCCTCCTTCTCCTGCTCCCCCGTCCGCCTCCTTGTTCATCCTTCCTCCCTTCTTCTCGTTCATCTTCCTCATCTCCTCCCCTTTTCTCCCTCCTCTCCAACTCGTCCTCATTCCCAGCTGAAGCCAGTGTCCTCGTCGTCCCACGGCAGCTGTGTACGGTCCCGCCAGACCATGAACGGCGCCGAGTCCTCGGCACTCTGGCCCCGTTGCTGCTTGGAGGAGGATCCCCAGCGGGGGATACAGGAAGATGGATCCCAGGACTTCCGAGCGAGAGGTCCCAGGGGGGGTACGCACACAGGAGGGCATCAGGAGGAAATCCCAGGAAAAGCTCCCTGGAGGTACATCGCTGAGGAGGAGAGGGCCAGGAGGGGGTTCCAAGGAACGGGGGGGGGGGATCCTGGAGGAGCGATCCCCAAGGGGTGATCCAGGAAGGAAGGAATACGTATGGATTGCCAGGGTGGGGACGAGAAGGATGAGGAGGACCATGTCACCTGTGGTGATTGTTCAACCGACCGACCATGTCACCTGCGGTCCAGGGATGAATATCCGAACGACCGACCAAGGAGAAACAACCGACCGCCCGACAAACCCAAGTCGACTTGCCCCCCAAATCAGATCCACACATACCTGCGCGCACACTAAATGTGAATTCGACCGTGCGACGAGCGCAACATGGGAATGCGGGAATACCTCGCGGGCCTGCCACCGACTCCGCCCTTGGACGGATGGGGCGGTAGCCAACGAGGCAACACTGGGAACATAACACCGCTCGTGGCCAAGACCAACTTGGTCAGCATGTCGGTGCATACGCCCTGCCCGCTCGGCCAGGGAGGCACGTGCCCGGGTCCCGGGCCCAAGATGGGCTCGGCCAGGGTCGGCCCATGTGCATGGCTCTCTTCGCCCGCTCCAGCGGCCTCGCTCATAGTCGTCGAAGATGCCTTCCACGAGGGCCACCAAAACAACTCCACTTCCGTGCGCCCAACCAATGCAGAATCCAATTTCAATCCGCACATGATGGGCACGGCCCAGCGAGAAATGCAACTTGGAAGCCGCGTTCCCCCCACCCGCGCACCTGTGGAAAAGGTCACGCTTCATAGTGACAAACTCCGAGATTCCACGAACAGCGCTTGCCCTTACGGGTTTTGATTTCTGTTCGTTCTATCAGATTGGGCTTGGCTGGCGGTGTGGTGGCTCCGTGGTCGCCATCGCCGCCCCGTCGCCGCCCCGTCGCCGCACCGTCGCCGCCTCGTCACCGCCCGTCTTCTGAGCCTGGCTCGCGGTCTGGCGGTTACATGGTCGCCGTCGTTGCGCCGTCGCCGCCTCGTCGCCGCCCGTCGCGTGGGCTTGCGCGTCGATCAAGCGGCTCCGCGGTCGCCGTCGCCGCCCCGTCGCCGTCTCATCGCTGCCTCGTCTCCGCCCGTCGTCTGGGTCTGGCTGGCGGCATGAAGGTTCGGTGGTCGCCGTCGCCGCCCCGTCGCCGCACGTTGCCTGGGCCAGGCTGGCCGTCTGGCGGCTACGTGGCCGCCGTCGCCACCTAGGTTGCGCCACATACATGCCACTACATAGATTATTCTTCTTTCTTACGAGATCGCAGACCCTACCCCCCTGGGATTATCCCCACCCCTTGTCGTATTGTAATGTAATGAAGATTATGCCCCATCGTCCATCCTAAATTGGAACTCGTACCATCCCAGCCGAACCGGTATCGTCCCCCCCGCCATCCCCTGCAACCAATTGTATGCGCGCACACTAGTTTACCACAGCTCATCAGTTCCCAAGAAACCTTGGCAACAGGTGCGGCGAAGTGCACGCGCGCGCGCGCGCGTCGTCGCGCGCGCATGCGAAATCCTTCAAACACGTTCGGCGTCGTGGGGGTTCCAATATCGAGTTCCAAAACATATCAAAACACACAGGATTCCGCAACACGGATTGTCAAAAAAACTCGCGCGCGCGCTTGCGAATTCTTTTTTTGATCATTTAAAAAAAAGAACCACCAGTCCTTTATCATGTTCATAACATGTTACCAAAACAAGTTTCGCGCGCGCATGTCGGAATCGTTCGAACGCCCTTGCGCGCGTGCTGTCGCGAGGACCCTTTTGCAAAGCATTGGACGAAGTGCACGCGCGCGTCGTCGCGCGCATGGGCCCGTCAACAACTTTCGGTTTGGTAGTGGTTTGAAGACAGAGTGTCCAAAACACATATAACAATATGGATTCGCAACGTCAGCTTTGACAGAAAATCGGAGCTCGATTCTTAAGAAAGCCATGCGTTTTCAACATTTTCACGACATTCTACCAACCAGGCCTCTCGCGCCGCATGCCGAAACTCGCGCGCCCTTTGCGCGCGTTCTGGGGGGGGGGCGGGGGGGCACGATCCGTGTCAAATGAAGCCACGCGGGCCACTCTCGCGCATCGGCCGCGTGCGCATGTCGGAATCTCTCCACAATGTTCATCGCCGACGCGAGGACGCCGTCATCGTCGTCGGCGTGATCAGCATCGGCGCCGTCGCTGGCCTCTCCGTCGTCGTTGGCAACGTCGTCGCCAGCATCGCTGCCAACATCATCGTGTCTACTGTTGTCGACGTTGCCATGGTGCCGCGCCCGCCCAAGTCGCCGACTCGCACTGAAAAGCCCGCTGCGATGTCCCTAATTAGCGGTCAGCGCCACTGCGGCCGCGTCGGTCGCGCCAAACTAGCTGGCCACTGCGCGCGCGTGCCTGGGTCGGCGCGGCCGCAGAGATGCACCAGCCAACGCCGCGCACTCATCGCAATCGCCGCTGCATAGGTTTTGCAAACCAAATTGCGGGTGGGTGGGCGGGGCGTTTGCAAGAGCATGGGCTGCGCCAGCGCATGTGTAAAAATCTATTGGTTGCACCGCGTAGACTGCACCGCAGAACATGCACCGCTCTCGCGTGTCCAATTTACTACGCGCCAAGGGTCGGATGCCTCTCGGCAGACGGTCCCAGCCGCGGGACACAGGCCTGCAACGCTGTGGATGCCACTTTCGCAGACGACCACGACCGCCTTGGCCCTTGTCGCCTCCCGCCGCAGGCGCCCCAAACAGCCGCCTGCAGCCGCCGCCGAGAGCCGCCCCCAGCAAACGCCTGCCGCCTCAGCGGCCTGCCCCCCTAGCTCTCCGCCTCGCGCCGACTCGGCCATGCGCGGGCCTTGCGCCGACACAGCGGGTCGCCAACGCTGTCCGCCAGCACCGAGGAGGAGACCTTCTCCAGGTCGGACTCGTCCGCGTCATCCCAAAACGCCCAAGCGAGGGCGGCCCCCCCGGGGTGGAGACAAAACCAGCTCCGGCGGTTTCGGAGGCGGCCTCGATCGCTGCGCAGGGGCAAGGTCGGCCCACTTGTCGTTCAGCTTATTCACTCCCTCATCGCTGTTAACAGCAGGCGCTGCCGCGCAGGCAGGTGCACGTTCGCGCGGCCCGCGCGCCCGCCGCCGGCCGCCGCGCTGGCGCTGCTCGCGGCCACCTCCGAGCTTCTGGTGACGGGCGCTGCCGCGAGGCTCGTCGCGTCGCCGTCCGCGTCACCAGGCGCGATGAGGGGAAGCGCGCAAGCGTCCAGCTCCCCGCGCTGCTCCACTGCCATCCTGCCGCGCCCGCCGCGGGGCCTGCGGCACCACCGAGGGGCCGCGGCGGCCGTCTCGTCTCGGCCCCCGCCGCCACGGGGATGGGGTTGGGAGCTCGCGCGAGGCAGGCCATCGCAACCCTCGCGATGCCCTCGTCGGCGCGGTGGAGGCGGACCGCCTCCCGCTCGACGCCGCTCGACAGCCCGACCGCCGCGTGGATCGCCCAGCGGGCGGCCTCCAATGCCGCCGCGGCGCGGGCGCGCTACGCCGGCGGCGTCGGCCGCGGGGCGGGGGGCGCGGAGCGCGACCCCGCTCGACGAGGCCTGATCCGAACCAGCTCACACGTGGCGCACCGCGCCGACTGCGCCACGTAGATTGCACAGCACATATTCGTTATTTCCACTGGGTTGCGCCAGCCTTGGCTGCGTCACATCTCAAACTACAGATCTGCCAGGAGGAACATCGCTCATGCACGGGCCTTCGGTGAGAATGCGCCCAACAAGGACTCGAGCCATGGAACTCGACTTCGCCAGGGAACTCAGACTGGAGCTCATTTAGAAAGCTCTGGGGGCCATGGGGGCGGGAGGAAAATAACAGAAAGAGAGCTCGGGCGACCGCCAACGTGCCTCGAACCTCAGTGACCAGGGCGTTCTCAGCGCCGGGGGCGACCGCGAGGCCATAGGCAACTTTGTCGTGGGAAGGGCGAGCGCATCTTGTGATCCACCCCGAAACCCGAGGAAGGCTCACCTCGAGATCCCCCGTCCGACTGGCAACTGCGATTCGAATGAAATGGATGGGGGGGGGCCCTGGGATTAATGTGCCCCCCCTGCAGATCAGGAAAATCTAAAAGCATATTCTTTAACCTGTGAGCCTCTGTGTTTTTGCCCCTCGGTCTCCACTCGATCGGCCCCCCCAACCCTGCACGAGGCCAGCAAATCCGACTGGGACCGTAATGCGTCGGCGCACCTGTCCACGTTGGCCTTTCCGAATGCCGCGTCCGCCACGCCCTCCAAGTCGACTATGATTTTCAGCCGATTCCAAACAGAAGGAAGCTCCCAAACCAAATCACTGTCCAGGATCACGGGCGATAACTAGATCGTAGAACACCTGCGAGTCCCGATCGTAGAAGTGATGGCGAGGCGGAACGTCTCTGGAGAGCTGGCACCGCATCGCCCGAAAGTTGAATGCCTAAGGCGATCTAGACTCGACGCAAGTTTCTTTAATCGATTGAGATGCCACCATGGCCAACAACAACGGGATGCCATCCTTCAGTTCGGAAATGGCACGCTGGGATATTGAGACTATCTGCTCCTCCCGTGACTTCCAAGACCCTTCTGGGTCTTCCTAGCCCAAGCAATTCCATGATCGACGCATATCGTTGATGAATGTGTCACGCGTCTGCCTCCAAGCCCCCATGCCGCGTTCAAGGACTCCTCTCCGTTTTGGTAGCAGCCCATCAAATCTATAAGTGTTTCCTCTGCGTTGTTCCCCCCCCCCCACAGATAGGTATCTCCATTCGCCATCCTCGTCAAAACGGAGACGTTTACCATGCTGCTGCATCACATACGGGATGTATAACAGCAGCAGTCTTTGATAGGGTACTGCCCGCTCCCCCACCTGAAGAACAATGATCAGCCCCGCTATTCATGGAGCGCTCGGAGAAACCTGTGATGTCCTTGCGACGGCTTTGAAACTTTGTACTGTTTGTCGATCAGTTTGGCTTTCCTTTGATAAAATGTGTGACGTCTTCCGGTCTCGCTTCCCACCGCAATCGCCAGATTTTCCTGGGATTCCCGTTCTCCCGAGCCCAGATTTCCCTCAGAAGCGCTCCGCTGGCCACCCGAGCGGCAGAATCACCCAGAGCACTTGTCAGCGGCCGTCGGGAGAAAGTCTTGGCTTTTTTGAAATCAGCCAGAGCGTCGACGTGAAAGAGGAGCTTGCTGCTTCTGCCGTACTTCGCCGAACCCTTGATGCGCCCAGGATCTTCATCCCGGGCATCACGGGGTCTCTCACGGCTGATGTCTGGACGCCACCTGCAGCACACCTTCAGGCAGCTGTAGCCCCTGGCCCAGCATGCGCTTGCATTCCTTCCGCTTCAGCGCGAAGCCGAAGTCCCGGCGCAGGTCGTTGAGCTCCTGCAGCGACTCCGTCCTCTCGGACATGGATTTGGAGCACACACAACACAATGTTCTCCGCCCAGAGGAGCAGGTTGAACAGAACTGCATTGAAACGAAAGCATTTGTCATTGCTCTGCCAGGCCAACAAGAGAAGGGGCAGTGATATAATCGATGATGGTATTGAAGAGACACGGCGTTTCCACGCCCCGTTGACGGCCTCCCCTACGCTTCCAAGCAGTACATTGGGAGGACGCTCCCAGCGAGAACCATACCTTGAACACCATCTTCAACCCACTCCACCTCTTCAGGACCATCCGCATTCGTGCCGTAGGCCCTGAATGGAACGACCTAGCTCCGAGCTTTCTGGATTGCGAGTTGTACATGTTTTTTTGTTATATGTGCGTATATAAAGATCCCAAATTCCTACATTCCCCTGGCACTCCTATGTTGTGTTGCTCTGCTGTTCTCGAGGCCTGTTCGTGGGTCATCTTGGAGGCCCTGGGGTCCACCCCAAAAGACCCACATCCAGGCCTCGGAGGAAATTAGCGAACATTCATGCCACATTCATGTGTCAATGCCCCCCCCAATGATCAACGCTGGCGGTGGGTTGGATGAGTTGCACTTCGACCGCGGTCTCCCCCGCGCGTGCCAACTTTTGAGTTTGGGGTGGGCGGGGGAGTGTCCACCAATTGTTAACCCTCCACCGTCACTGAAACGCACTTCGTTTCTACCCCAGCGCGTCATAACACAGCCCCAGACGCCTCCAAGAGAGTCCCAGCAGTGCCCCCGAGGCCCCTATCTGGCCCAGGAGGCGCCCAAGAGGGGGAACTCGACGAGGCGTCTGGGGCCCGGCGCCCCAAGATGGCCCCCGAGAGCGCCTTCAGCCCTCCCCAACAAAGGCCCCCCAACAGGGCCGCAGCGGCCCAAGAGAGCGCCAAGGTGGTTTCGGAGTGCCCCAAGAGGACCCCCCGAGAAGGCCCCAAAGCCAGCCAAGAGCTTCAATGCATTGCCCAGGTGTCCCCTCCCCAGTGCTCCCCCCGTGGATTCCCGAACGGGCTGCGGTAAAGAAAGGCAATCCACTTTCAATCCTCCTCCTCCTCCTCCTCCTCCTCCTCCTCCTGTTCGAGGCGGCTCTCGGTGGCTTCTGGCCTCGGGGTGCCTTCGAGCAGCTGCGCCTCGCCCCGCCGACAGCGTTCCAGGGGTGCGCGGATCGTCCCGAGCGGCCGCTGGGGACCCCGCCGAAGCGCACACCGCTTGGCTCACTCCCGCCCGCGTGGCCGCACGCACGCTCGGCATCCCGCCACCCCGGCGCCTCCAGAACACAGAGGGCGGCGGTGGTTTGCCGAAGGTGTCTTCGATAACCTGTGGGGAAGTCCGGAACGAGAACCGTAGATTGGAGACCATCTGTCATCCTCCATCCGTGCAGTCGTTACAATGACAGCTTCGTCATCGTGATGCGTGCGGAAACCTCAGGAGAACCTCCCAGATCGCCCTAGCCGTCACATTTGACGGTGCAACGGGGACGAGGGGGATGTATGAAGTGAGCCCCAGGGTGGGACATCCATGGGTCATGGAAATGGGGTCCATGGGGCGGCTCCCCAACTGCAGGAACACGAGGGGGGGGGGGCGGGAAACGGGAGGAGAAGAGAGCGAGGGTGTGGAAGGAGGGCGGGAGGGGGGAAGCGGAAGAGGAGAGGGAGCGGGATGGGGAACGGGAGGAGCAAAAAGAGGAGGGAGAGACATGATGACGACGCTGAAGGAGGAGGAGGAGGAGGAGGAGGAGGAGGAGGAGGAGGAGGACGGGGAGGAGGAGAAGGATTGCAAGGCTGATGGAAAAAAAGGAGCTTTGAGATGCTCGCGCTGTCGGTGCGCGAGGGGCTCCCTATCTGAGACGTCGCATAGCCCGCTGCTTCCGAGAGGGATGGAGGAGAGACGACTGACGTCTGCCAATCGCGAGTGAGCTGAACGAGCGGGTGCCAGACAAAACAAAAAACGGTGCACCTTCCTGGGTCCCAAGCCCTCGCACTCCGGTTCGTGCCTCTCCTGCTGCTGGATGGTGATCCTGACCCTTCTTACTCTTCCGCCCCGGACGCGTGCGCGAACATGCTTTCGTGTCTGAGTCTTCAGTGACATCTTCTCCTAGGTCGGGCATGTCCTCCTACTGGCGGGTTCTGGAAGACAAATCAAAAGTAGTCAAACCATTGTCACGAATAGTCCAGAGAGCACGACACATCGCCCTTTGACGATGTTTTTTTTTTTTTTTTCTCAATTCTCGACCTCTCTCTCCTCCGGAGGGCCAGGCCCGACTTTAAAATCTCCTCCCGGGCGGCTTTCCGAGCAGCCCTGGCCTGGCCGCGCCCCGCCCGCGGGGGGAGGGGGGCGGCGCCCTCTGCCGCTCCGCTGAGAAGGCCTCCCGGATGGGGCCGGGCTATAGGTGGGGTCGGAGGATCGCGCCGCGTCGCCGATACGTCGACGACGCATCGGCGACGCATCGGCGAGGCACCGGCGATGCACCGGCGATGCATCGTCGACGTATCGGCGATGCATCGGCGACGTCGGCGTGGAGCAGATAGGGCCCCACACCGAGCTGCATCGGCGATGCATCGGCGAGGCGGCGCGGTCCTCCGGCCCCATCTGCTCCGGCCCCACCTGGGAGGCCTGGAGCGGCGCTCCGTCTCCTGCGGGATGATGCCCAGCGAGTCGTGGAGCACGACCTTCGCGTGGACCTCGTTCGCCAGAGGGAGGGGGCCCGCCGCCGGGTCCTCGAGGCGTGGGGGGGGGGGGGCGGGCGGTAGACCCTCGGAGGTCGTCAGGAATGGCGAGGTCGACTCTGAATCTGCGTGCAGTGGGGGCCCGACCGCAAGAAGCCTTCCACAAGAAACCCAACCCGGAGACCCCAGGACGTCCATCGATGTTTGGCGTGGGAGCGTCGCGCTTTCCATGGCAACACCATCGAAAACCCAAGAAACCCAGGGCACCCTGGAGGCAAGCAAGGGTGTTTCTTGGCATGGGTCTCCACCCCCCAGCAGCCCTCGAACGTGGCCACAACTTCGCAGATCGCCGCCCCCCCCCCCCCAGGGATGGCGAAGTCTAGTCTGAGCCTGGGCATGGCGCCAGTGTACTGGCCCCCCCAGCAGCCCTCGAACGTGGCGACGGTTTCGCGGATCGGATCGCAGCCCTCCCCCCCTCCCAGGGATGGCGAGGTCTAATCTGAGCCTGCCTGGGTATAGCGACGCTGTGCTGCCCCCCCCGGGCAGCCATCGACAATGGCGACGGCCTCGCAGATCGCAGCCCCCCTGCCTGGAGTGGCGAGGTCGGAGAGGCAGGCTCGAGAGAGGTACGAGACAGGAGGAAAGAGAGAAAGAGAGAGAGAGGGGGGGCAGGGCGGAGGCGGGAGGGGCGGCGGGAAGAGGGAGCACGCGACCCCGATGCTCTTTGCAAAACGAGAACCCAACCAAGGAGGGCTAGGAGAAACAGCATGGGGGAAAGATGTGGGAAAACGGGTCGGATGTTTAATGTGGCGCGATCGCACCTGGCTTGATCCGAATACTACTCAGGAATCTCCCCGAGGACACAGTGGCGCAGCGCGCCTCCTCCGTACCTTCTTCCTGCACACATGATCTCAAAAATTCTAAGTTGCCCGGTTGTGTCAATCGGCATGTCTTCGGTGTGTCAACCTGGTGTTCTCGCTGCAACGTGGGCTTCGTAATCGGATCTGCGCCTTGCTCCCGTCGTCCAGAATGGCGTCTTCGCCCCAGCGCGTGCCCGTTCTCTGGATCCGAGTCCTTCCTCATCGTCGTCTCCACGCTCCTTTCCACTCCTCCGCCTTCCATCGGTCCTCCTGCTCTTCCCACTCCTCCTACTCCTGTTCCTGCTACTGTTGTTCATCCTCGTCCTCCTCCTTCCTCATCCTCCTGCTTCTCTTCCGGTGCATCCGCCACCTCCTCCTCCAACGTATACTGCTCCCCTTCCCTGGTTGCACATAGCACGATGGTGTCCTTTGGGAGGTTCCAGGTTCGCATTTGATACCCGTCGGCGGAAGCAGCACAGTGGGAAGGAATAGGTGGGAGGGGTAGGATGTCAGGTACAGTGAACCTGCATCATAAAGATGCACGGTAAGGATGCAAGGGCCTTGGAGGCCCATGTTAACGTTTTTCGAATGAGGCTGGCCAGCGAACGTCGCTAAGGATCGGCCGAAAGGGGCAAGGATGTAAGAGGTACCCTTGGGAAGGTTGCCCATCAGTACTATGCGGGTTGACTGTATGGCGCGAGCGCGCCCTGCTTGCCCAACCCTTCTCTCTCCCTCTCTTCCTCTCCCCCTTCCTTCCTTCGCCCGCGCCCTGGCCGATGGCCTCTACTGCCCCCCGCTCGCCCCCCGCCCCCCCCGCCCCCATCCCCCTCCTTCGGGTACCCCTGAGCACCCCTGCGTGCAACGGTAGGTGGGCTGCCGTGCCTTGCGACGACCCCCCCACACCGAAGGCTCTCGCGTCATATCCTGGAACGGTTCGGACATCCTAGGGTGTAGAGGATTGGGAGAACAACGAGGGCTGAGGACGAGGAGGCGGTCAAGCTCCTCAGAACAGCAGTTCCGCTCTCTGATGTCAGCAGTGCTAGTGTCTGCGACTCTCCATGTCGCGGGGCTTGGTTCTGAGGAATAGCCAAACACCATCATGATCATTGAAGGGGCCCAGGGACTTACAAACAAACACACACACACACACATCCCAGGATCCCCCATCTTTTCTCGTATTATCTGGATGCTCGTCTCCCCCCTCCACTTCCCATATTCTCCCATATTTTCGAGGGAATCGACGACTCATTGTGTCTGTGCGTTTTTTCCCTTCTAAATCGTGGGCGTGTGGAGGTCCGCGCAATGTTCTTGGGCCGGCGCTGGACCCCCTCCCGGCACGCCTTCCCTGGCGTTTCGGAGCGATCCTGGGAATGATGTGTGAACACGTCCAAAACCAAAGTGGGCCCTGGGACACACAAAAAGCACACGCACAAATCCAAGGATTCCCCATAGTTTCCCATATGTTCTGGGTGTTCGTCTTCCCCCCCCCACTTCGCATGCTTTCCCACCTTTCCTGGGAGTCGACGATAAATGATGTCTGTGTTTTTCCTCCTGACTCACGAGCCGTTGGAGGCCCGCGCAGATTTCTTGGGTCGGCGCTGGACGCCCCTCTCAGCACACCTTCCCTGGCGTTTCGGAGCGATCCTGGGCAAGCTGTGTGAACAAGTCCAAGAGTCAGTCGCGCGGTAAGCGTCAGAAAGAGGAGGAGGAGGAGGAGGAGGAGGAGGAGGAGGAGGAGGAGGAGGAGGAGGAGGAGGAGGAGGAAGGGGAGGAGGAGGAGGAGGAGGAGGAGGAGGAGGAGGAGGAGGACGAGGAGGAGGAAGGGGAGGAGGAGGAGGAGAGGAGAGGAGGGAGAGGAGTTAGCATGGAAGCGAGAACGAAGAAGTCCTCACCCACGAGGGCCCTGTCGACGGAGACCATCCAGGCGCCCGCGGCGTTCACGAAGGCGTCGCAGGGCCCCTCAGCTCTTGGCCTTGGGGCCCTCGGCTCTCACGGCCAACACCTGGGCAGTCAGGAGGGAAAACACACACAGACACAACTAATCGTCGATTCCTCTGAAAATATGGGAAGATCTGGGAAGTAGGGGGGAGACAAAACCCAGCAAATATGGGGAAAGCATTGGGAATTATGTTTTTGTGTCTATTTATTTGTGTGTCCCAGGGCCCCTTCAGGCAGGAGGAGCAACACGCGAGCAAGGCGGGAGAAGGAAGAATGGAGACTTCCGCAGGCCTCGGGTCAAACTGCATTCGCCTCGTCGACGGACTCCTCCTTCGCCTGGTCTCCTCCTTCTCCTCGCTTCCCTGCTCGCGTTCCTCCTGCACGCCCCGATCCTCCTCCTCCTCCTCCTCCCTCCTCCTCCTCCTCCTCCTCCTCCTCCCTTCATCATTCCTCATCCCCCCTGCGTTTCCTCGGCGTCGTCCTCCTCTTCCCTTCACCCCCCTTTCTCCTCGCTGCTCACCCTTATCCTCTGTTTCCTCCTTTTCCTACTCCTCACTCCTCGTCCACCTCCTCCGCCCCGTGCCCACATGAAGTGCATAGCGGCTCTTCTCTGTTCCCAAACAATGCTTGCACTTAGAGATCCCTACTTCCCTTCCAAGGAACTGGACCCGTTCGCGGCCCTGGCGGCCCCGTTCCCGTCCGTCGCCGCGCCCCTTCCTTTACACATTGCAGAACCGTTTGCGGCCCCAGCGACACCCTTCCCACCCGTCGTCGCCGCCCCGCTGCACCGCCCCCCCCCCATCCCCGTTGCAGTGCAACTGCGTGCCATTGCAATCGCATTGCATTGCGTTGACATCGCGCTGCACTGCAATCGCATTGCTTTGCGTTGCATTGGATTGCTCTGCATTGCGTTGTTTCGCACTGGCATTGCATTCAGTCGCATTGCTTTGCTGTGCATTGCTCTGAACTGTCATGCTCCACATAAACTGCGACAGATGGATTGCACCCCCGTAGACTGCAAGACATCACTGTTTGGGGTTCACGCTGGCTAACTTCATTCACGCCGCGCTCTTTCGACTGTCTTTGCGGATGATGGCGGCAGCGCTCCTCGACGCTGGTTCTGAGGAAGAGTATGGGAGAGCAGGTGGAACAAGACGAGGGAAGATCAAGTATCCGAATACGATCGAACATTTTCACCAATCCCGTGCACACCTCGCCGTCCCGGACGTCGAAGCCCACTACGCTGCCTGTCACCATGAGAGAGAGCAGCTGCACCGAATGCGAGCAGTGCAAGACATGGACAAGGGATGCGAGGTCAGCCCCAGTAACGCTCGAGAGATGAGATGAGAGCGCCGAGGAGGCATGACGAGAGACCGTGAGAGCAGCGGAGAGAAGAGAAAGGAGGAGAGATAATACAGCACGAACGGGCGATGCGAGGATGCCTTGCACAAGAGAACTAGAGAGATAGGACTGTGATACGCAGTGAGCGAGTGATTTTTACATATATATATACATATATATATACACATAAACAAACATTCGTATACGTATATAGATATGAAGGGAAATCGAGAGAGACACAACACATACATAAAGCGAGAGCAAAGGGTATATCAAAGGGGATATGGGCGCAGGGGGTATAGCCGATAGAAGCAGCATCAAGTATATAATGCAGGAATATGAAAGAGATACATAAAATCATACAGCTAGTTGAATATGAAAAATATACATATATATAGAGAGAGAGACAACACAACAAGAGAAATAGAGACAACGAGAAAACGAGAGAGGATAGCGGGGAGCGGACAGAAGAGCGAATATAGTGGAGGGATGGGAGAGGACGGGGTGAGATGGGAACACAAAGAGGAGTGACAGGGAGATGAGAAGGGGGAGGGGCGAGTAGGAAGGAGAGACGAGCAGACAGGATAAGCGCGACAATGACAGGGGAATGATCCAGTGAAGGACATGGGGCGTCAATGAAGGAGGGGGTGCGAGACTAGAGATAAACAAAAAAGAGCGAGGGCACACGGTATACAAAAAACAACACCGAACGAAAGACACGGAGATGATGTCCGCAACCGTGACCCCTCTGCACGTAGAGTCGGGGCGCACGGCAGGTTCGTGGTGTGAAGACTTCGGCGTTGGTTGCTGATACCTCGGGGATCGTCCAGCCTTGAACGATCGGCCCCTTCCGAAACGTCCTATCGTTCCACATCGCAGGACTCTGGGTCGATCCGGCGGCGTTCAACGTTGAACGCTGGCGGCCAGGTCGCCGCCGGTCGACACGGCGCGAAGCTACAGCACGTCGTGTAAGGCCCCCCCCACCTCCCCCTTGATGAAACCACAAGGGAGCGCCTGACCCTTTGGGAGGCGACCTCAGTTCGGAGGGCCAAACACATCAATCATAAAGGGGGTCGTTTCTGCAGATGTGTCAGGCCAGACCGCCCAAATGTACTATCCCTCGGATGCGACGACGGGGACCTCGGTGAGGCCGCGTCTTCCTCGCGTTCTCAGGGTCAGGCTTTTCTTTTGTGCTCGCGATGACCCCTCCTTCGGTGCCCGCGCCGCCCAGCCCCCCCAAAAGCTTCCCCTGGGCCGCCCCCGCCCCCATGGTTAGGTCGGGCATGTCCCCCTACAGTCGGATTTTGGACGAAACGTCGAACATACTAAACAAATAAGGACAACAAGTCAACAAATAATAGAAAAATCGTCCCCTGACTATTTTCAAACAATTGTTTGAGCATGCCTCCTGTAGAGGGACGTGCCCGACTGATCCCCACGGGGCTCCAAGAGGCCTTCTCCGTGCTGCCCTTGCGGCCCAGGAAGCCCACCTCGAGGCCGCCAAGACTGCTCCACGTAGCCTCGAGGGGCGCCCAGCAGCCCCCCTGGAGGAGGGCCAGGTGAGCCTCACGTGGCACTCGCGGCGGCCAGAACGGAAGCCAGGAGGCCCGCCAGGAGCCACAGCAGTTCAAATCCAAATGGACTGCACGTGCTGCTTGAAGTCTTCGGCGAGTCTGGGCCCCTCTGATCAGGCCGGTTCGAAGGTGACTCAGGTGAGCCGAATCGGTGTCCAACGAGCCCCTCGAGTGCCCCGGGAAGCCTCCAAGACGCCCGATGACAGCTCCACGAGGGCTCGGAGACCGCCCGAGGGGGGACCGACAACCTCACAGGAGGGCCCAAGAATGACTCGGGAGGGCCTCACGAAACTCCCCACGACAGCCCCTACAAAAAAGCCCAAGGATGGCCCCCCACAGGGCCCGAAGGCGGCGCACGACGTTCCAAGAGGGCCAAGGAGCCCAAGGCAGCCCCAAGACGACGCAGGTACGGTGTGGGCATGTTACCACTTCGAGTGCGAACGACGGTGTGGGCACTGGATAAGGAACCCTGAGATAAAGAATCCAGGGTCTGGAAAAGCTGGTGAAGCTCCAACCGTGGCTCGGCCATGGACATCACCACCGCCCTCATTGCATAAGGCATCCTCCAGGGTCTGGGGCCGCCTGGTACGATTCCTTAACAAGCGCTATGCCCTAAGATGTCCTAAGAGGACCCGAAGCCGGCCCCACAGGACCCACAAGGTAGCCCCAAGACGACGCAGGTATGCCCAGTGGAGGAGGAGGAGGAAGAGATGAGAGAGAGAGAGAGAGGGAACGAGCGAGAGAGAGAACGAGAGAGACAGAGAACGAGAGAACGAGAGGAAGAGAGAAAGAGAGAGAGAGAGATCGTCGGCGGCGAGCGAGGGGGGGGAAGTGAGAAGAAGAAGGTCCTCCCAGAAGGCGGCGGGGCTTCGCAGCAACCCTCGCGCCTTCCTGGAAGAGACTTCCGCGTCTTCGGGAAGGCTCAGGAGACTTCTCAGAAGGCCGGGGGTCTTCCGAGCCTTCTGAGAAGGTCCGCCCCTTCTCACTCCCCTCCCTGGGCTCGCCGCCGGGATAGAGAGAGGGAGCGTGGGCACTGGAAGAGGGATGTTATGATATATGGGAGAGACTATGGGGATAGAAACGATTGCTGATGGAGAGTGCTGAACTGAGGGAGACCTGCACGTCGAGAATATGGTGGAAGCATGATAGCGCAGGGTGTCGCGGAGGAGAGGGGGGGACTATCAAAGAGGGCGCGAGAAGATACCGTAGGAGGAGACAGCTGGGTGTCTATTGAAGCGGACGGGAAGCCATGACTGAGATAATGAGGTAGGAGAGGGTACGAGAGAGGAGTTGAGAAGGAATGGCACCTGGTAAATGAGGGGAGAGGAGAGAGTAAGACGAGAGCGAATGGACATCAAGTGGGACTGGGAGGAGGGTGGACGGGAAGGGAGAGGGGGGGGGCGACGATGCGAGACGACCGACGAACAGTGCCATCAGAGACAAGGGGAAGGGCGAGGGGACATGAGCGAGGCGAGGGCCGGGGGATGCGAGAACACGGGCGGGCGGTGAGGAATAGAGAACGCACGGGGAGGCGAGGGTGGCGGAGCCGTGCCGTCTGCCCATCCATGGGGGCGTTCCCGGAGTATGGCCCGGGACACCGCCTGTGCGGGCCGCCCTGCTGGCCCGACAGCACTTGCATTGCACGGCGTCGCCGGACGGAGCGGCGAATGACCTGCCCCTGGAATGGAAAGTGTCACGGCACCAGGGGGATGCACTTTCGCATCGTGACGCTGGATGCGACGAAGGGCCACAATTCCATGCGCCAGAGAACTGGACGCCGGCAACGGATAAACCGCCCCATCTACGAAAGATCACACGGAATGGTGACTGGCACTCGGCAGCAGGGGATAGATGGGCAGCATGGGATGGGTGGGGATGGATGGGGATATTTTGACTGTAGGGCAGCAGGGGGCAGATGGGGGAAGGACGGCAATGATCACATCCTGGCTTCACGTTCCTAGAAGGTTGGGCTCGCATCCTTGCCACGCAGGCATGTCAAGACGCCACCATGATCTATTTGAGAGCAAGAAAGGAGAGGAACAAGTTCCAGCCTCGCACTACTCGCAGCTCTGGTCGCGCAGCCCTGGCCGCCGCGAGCATCGCTTGCCCAAGGCCCTGGGCTGGTGCATGCGAAGACGTGGACACGGTGTTTGCCAGCATGGGCCCCAAAGGATGCGTTCTTTTTCTCTGGGCGTGCGGTCTGCATGGTACCACGTGTGGGATGAAATCAATTCGTGCTTACTGCCCGCGCAATCATCCCCCCCGGCCCCCGAACATGCAACTCGTTTGCACAGCCCATGCGGGCGCGATTGCGGTGACTCCTTGGCACTTGCTGGCGCATCTCTGCGGCTGCACTAGCGCGCGCAAGCTCGCGCGCAAAGCGACCACGGTGTGGCACAACCGGTGCGACCAGCCACGATTGAGTTGTCCGATGGCCATTCCCCAGTGCGTTACAGGCTGCACTGGCGTGCGGGCACTGCAATGCGGGTCGCTGAATCGGGCGGGCCCGGTATCATGATGACGTCGTCAACGACGGCAACGAGGATGATAGTAGCCATGGCGGTGGCGATGATGACGATGAAGGCGACATGGCCAATGACGGCGCCGATTCTGGTGACAACGATGATGGTGATGATGTCCGCGTGCTGGTGATGAGGGTGTTTGGACGATGACGGCGTAATGCTTTGAAAACAACAAGATGTCAGAACATGCGCGCGGACAGATAACCTGCAAGATGTGTGATGTGAACCCCTGGGTGTTTTGTCTTTGCACGTCGAAATGCGTGCAACACCTGTGTGATTTGTATGGTCCCAACATGGCCGCACGCACATGTATGATATGCAGATATGTTGATCATGTTTTTTGTTGTAAGAAAAGAATGCGCGCGCACAATATATCTTGACAAGGATACCAGGGAAGTCGTCACTTGTTGGGCAGGGGTTGCACATGTTCAGATGGAAAACAAGCGACGAGGCGGAGTGACATGAATATTGCAGTCCCCCCAGAAAGAAAATGTAAACTCCAAGGAAAATAGGGTGCTAGAATCTATTCTTCTCTCGAACGGAAAATCTGCGCATCTCAATCTATGCGGGGTAATGTATGTGATGCGCATAATCTGGAGTTCGTCAACTCCAATGCTCGAGCAAACTTTTACCTGCACATCCGCCGCGCCTTGGCAGCACTCCTGAGGCCGAGGGCGCAGTTACCGATCAGAACTTGCCAGCGAACCCCAACACTTACACCGACGAGCGGGCCTATCTCACGCAGATCCACGGACCTGGTGGGCGAGTGAAATGCAGCGGGGGGAGGGGGGGGGGGCCTGGTTTCAGTGAACAGCGACGACTGGCTGCACAACTCTGGAAAGCCCTACACCGAATGGTTTCAAGCAGAGCAGCGCACCGAATTGCGCTTTGCGCCCGCGGGGCCGCGCGCGAGTGGCCCGCGCGAGATCACTTGGCATGGCAAGCGGGGAGCATGCAGGACCCATGGCTTTAGCATCTGCCCCGTGCTCTGTTGCGAATGGCTGCGGCGCGCGCGCGCGGGGGCGCGCGCGGCTCCGTCGCCAGGAAACGCGTGGCTGCCATGGTTTTAACAAGTGGGTGCGCAGAAAATCTTGACGTAACAGTTGCAGACATTTTGGTTATGTTGATGCACGCCGATACTTCACCGCACATGGCTTCCCCATGCAACGTCTGCACTCAGAGGCAGTACTTCTCTTCTGCAGAAGTGAGACTGGGGGTTGGTTCGGCCGGCTTGCGGCCGCCCGCCGCCGCCCGTCGCCGCCGCCCGTGGTCGTGATTTTGACTGTCCAAAACCCGCACTGCACACTGCTCCGCATTGCGTTGTATCGCTTTGCGCAGATCCGCATTGATTCTCATTAGTTTGCATCTTGTTGCGTGGTTTTGTATCGCTTCGCGTTGCTTCGCATTGTCTTGCATTGCGTTGCTCTTGCATTGCGTTGCATTGCTCTGCGTTGCCTCGCATTGCTTTGCACTGCGTCGCACTGTCCTGCCTGGCTTGTTTTGCTTCGTTTTGCTTTGCGTTGCTTTGGAATTGCCTTGCGATGCCTCGCATTGCGTTGCATTGAATTTGCTTTGCTTTGCTGCCTTGCGTACGCTGTTCTGCACCACAGAAGTGGCACCGCGGGGCTTGCGGCATAGGCAACGCCACATGGAATGCGCAACCTAGTTTGCACCGCGTAGTTTGCAGGAAATCAATGCGCGGGGCCCACACTGGTAAACACACGTGTAAAGATGAAAGTATACATGTTCTAAAGGCATCTCGACTTTGACATGCGCCACAACCAATGGCTACCGAAGGGTTTCGACGTGCGCGCGCGGAACCGCGCGGACATGCTCCGCGCGGTCAGGGTGAGGGGGCCCAACGACCAGTCACTGTCCCTGAGCGCGTGGCTGAAGTGGGGTCTTGCTGCGCGGATTGGCGCTGCGTCGTCGCTGCGTCGTTGTCGTCGTCGCCCTCTCCCGCGACCCCCCCTTCGACCGGCCCGCAATCCGCCCCGCGACCCGCCCGCGACCCGCCCGCGACCCGCCGCGCGACCCGCCCGCGATCCACTCCGCGCCCGCCCCCATCGCCCTCGTCCGCGCCTCCGGCGTGCCGCGTACCATTCGACAGGGTCGACGGGGGAACTCGTGAATCCCTTGCTCAGCCAGCGCGCGATGGTCCTCGACCGGGTTTTGACGCGCGCGCGCGCGGGGCGCGGGCTCGCGGCCCGAGCGTCTGCGCGCGTCGGGGCTGGCGGGGATACGTCGAGCTTGCCAACCGTATTGAACGCGCGGCTCTCTCCAGCGCGCGCGGGAACGCGCGCGTGTTGTCCGCGCTGCCCATAGGTCGAGGCCGAATTGAGGGGTTTGAGACTTCTCGGCCCGCAACGGCCGACAGTCAACGTGAACGCCCCCACCTCCCTCCAGTGGGCTTCATTGGAGGGGCATCTAGCCGACCTGGTCAAGCCCAGCGAAGCCCGGCGAAGCCGCGAGAATCGCAACAACTTCTCAATCCCGGCCGCAAGTCCGGCAACGTTCAGCAGATGCCCTAATTCTCAAGCCTCGAAGTGCGCTGACGTGCGCGGGGAGTGGAGGACCTGCCAGGCGCTTCCCATTCGCGCCCCAACGCGTCCCTGAACATCCCTTGGCGCCCTCAACACATCCCAGTGGTTCTGCGGAACGCGGGGGCCGGGCGGTTCCCCGTGCATCACGGGTGCAGCTTAACCTACAATGCAGAAACATCGACTGTACCACATATATTGCACGAGCTAGATTGTACCGATACAACATAGATTGCACAACCTATATTGCACACGACATATTGCACAACATGTAATACACCACATGGATAACACACAACATACTGTACAACATCGAATTCACATGATCAGTTGCACAACATCGATTGCACCACGTAGCCTGCACAACATAGAAACATAACCTATTGCTGACAACCAACTGTTTGGAGTCCACGCTGGCTAATATTTAGAAAGATCGGCCCTCCATCCGCGAAAGTGCCGCACAACTCCAAACTTTCGGCTATGGACATTTAACCTGCGGAATCATACTGCGAAAACCCCGTTTTGAAAAGTGTGAATATGTTGCAGAATTCGGATCGTCGGGTCACAGGTCTAAGCGACAATTCAAACGAGAACCCTACTTCTAAAGCGGACCGGCCTCCATCAGGGTAGCTGCTGCACAAATGGGAACCTCGGGCCATAGAGTTAGAGAAAGTCTCAAGCGAGAACCGCACTCCGAAAGGCCTCCATCGATTCTTGCAGCTGTGCGCTGACAGCTTTAGAACGAGTGTGCGCGGCGATGCGGCGAGACCAATACTCGACGCGCGAGAGTGGCCCGCATGGAATTATTTGACACGGATCGTGCCCCTCCATCACGCGTGCAAGGGCGTGCGATGATGTCGGCATGCGGCGCCATAGGCCCGTTTGGCAGAATTCAATTCAAATGTTGAAAGTCCGATGGTATTCTTAAGAATTCGCAAGAGCGGGCGCGCAATATGTTTTTTGTTTATAAAAAACTGATGTTGCGAAACCTTGTGTCTTTTACTGTTTTTGTTGGACGTTCGGTTTTGAAAGCCACCCATTCTCGATACTGGTGGCTGCTGGGAACTCTCGAGCAGAATGTGCGTGGCGCTAGGGCGAGAACTGCATCCACTGGCCTTCTATCCGTGCACCAGTTCGAACGCCTCCTGTCCAAGTAAAACGGGCCAGCCAATGAACACGTCGGGTGGCGAGAATGGGGAGCAGAGGGACGGGGGCGGCAGCTGGGGAGACGGGGGGCGCTGCGAATTCATAAAGAGGAGCCAGAAACAAAGGAGGCTTGGCAACTAGTGTCAACCCGTATAATAAGGATGCAAGGGCCTTGAAGGGCCATGTTAACTGGCCAGCGAACGTCGCTAAGGATGGGCGGAAGGGGCAAGGATGCAAGGGTACCCTTGGAAAAGTTGTCCATCTTTAACATGCGGGTTGACTGTATCCAGCGCCGCGAACACACCGCGAAGGCAGCCGCCGGGACCCCTCTGGGAGAGATTCTGGGTCCTGGATCCTTGTTGCGCAGCATGGGAAAGCAGATTGGAGACGCTACCATAAAGAACCCCCTTCATCTGACAGCGAAGAACAGCGAAGGAAGACCGGCAAGGACGGAGGGACCGAGACAGAATGCTATTCCTTCTCTCCGTCTCCCCTCTCCTTCTCCTCCTTCTCCTCTTCCTCCTCCTCCTACTCGGAAGAGAGATCGATGGCTGGCTCCTGGGCGTCCAGCCAGCCGCACCGGCGAGCGTGCAGCATGGCCGTTGCCTTCTCGCTGACGAAAGGGAACACCTGCTCAATGCAAGAGGGATCAAGGCAGGAGAGTGAGGAAGGGACCAATCGAGGGAGGGGGGATGTCCAACATCATAAAAATTCCAAGGGAAATGCCCTCACGGAGATCCCTGCCTCCACAGGAGGTTGAAGCGGTGGCGGCTGCATGAAAGAAAGGGGCTTGCGTAAAGAGCATTTGGCCAAGTCTGCCGCTTCGTCAAAGGCGTCGGCTCCGCATGATCTGCAGAATTCGCACTGCACCACTGGGCGGAACACGCCCCCCCCCTGCCTCACACACGCAGGGAGAGGAACGAGTCAAACGAGTAGCTTCCAAGTTGCCTTTGCTGCGCTGCCAGCAGCACACGCACGGGATAGTAATCGATGCGCAGTGGGCAGGAAGGAAAGGAACACGAGGCAGTTCAATCTTGCGATGTCAACAACAATATGCTGCAACTGCGGCAATGGGTAGGCCCAAGCAACCCTGGCGCCACGCTTCGCCACAATATAGGCGATTGTGTTGCACGACGATGCAACTCGCGCTCCCTAGGCGCGACAACGATTGGTGGGCTTTCACCGCGTGCCTCATACTACGATCAATGCCAATGTCGTGGGCATTCGCGGATGCCCGTTCCCACAAGTCGCAATGACCAGCCGTTCTATTCAGCATAAGCTCTGGCTTACGTCACCTGTCCACACGCCATTGGCAACCACTTAGACAAAAACACCGGCCCCGATGCAGCGGGAACGCAGTGCGACAAACAGACCTAAGATGCACGTGAGCCCGCTGCAAATACCCGCTGCTTCATCTGAGGCAAAGCTCCGCGTGCCGCCGCTGAGACCAGCAGCTCGGTCCTGACGGCAAGGCCGTCGACAACGTGCTGTGGCAGATCCAACGGCATGAAAACCCACTCTCACCGGGCAATCGCAACCACCTTGCACGTTTGGCCAGAGCCGGCTCCCAGAGCTGGAGAGCCACTTACAATCATTGCCTGAAGGATGGCGGACACATCTGTTTGACAGGCGGCTCCTAAAGAGTGAGCTGTTAGGCGGAAGTGGTGGTCGGGCGTGGGGCATCAGACTTTAAGCTTCAAACGAACACGTCTGGATGAGAGCGACAAGCTTTGAAAAGAACATCGGTGTCGGCGTTCGGAGGTGAATCACATGACGGCTCCAGGCCGTCGCATGCCGAGAGAAAAGAGTTGGAGTCTCAAGGGAATGGACTCCATCCGGCAGAGCGGGCACTGTGCAACGCCTCTGCGAAATACTGCCGCATGCTCTCAAGTTGTGCAAGCTATCACCTCGTGCAATGGGGGCGCGGAGCGGAGGGACATTCAGGTGCACAAGCCGCTGGTGGTGCACTCGGCGCCCTTTCGCCTGTTTTCGGCGAAGCGAACACGGGGAACGTCAGGGTTTGGAACTTCTCCGTGGCTCCAGATCTGTCCGAAACCCACGCGTGCCCCAACACGCCAGCACCAGCATCCCGAAGACGACGGAGATCGGCCGACATTTCAGCCAACGCCCACGCTAGAAGAAAAATCGGCATAAACATAAACTTTTGTCTCGTCGCGTGGATTTCTTGGATCCGCGCTTGGGCCCCCTCCCTGGCGCGCGGAGCGCGCCAGGGGCGGCGCCGGAGGCGCCGTCAGGGAGCTCCCAGCGCGGATCCGAGAAATCCGCGCGGAGCGTCAAAAGCTTATGCTTATGTGTTTTTCTTCTTGGACACGCACATGTCCAGCCACCACTGAAGGAGGGTTTCGTACGTAATGCTGGCAGGGCCCGCAAAGTGATCCCGATCGGTGGTGTGCCACAGTGTCGCAGGAAGGATCGCCGTCTGAGGTTGGGGTCCGTCGGCAAGAAAAGCGGCAACTCCACCCTCCAGGACAAGCGAGGGGAGGGTTATGTTGCTCCCATCGTACTTCAGGACGACATCCCAGAAATCATTTCGAGCACCGAGGAAAGTATGGAAGCAGTGTCGAACGAATATCGCCTCCCAGGGCCCGACGCGTGAAAACCCTCCAATTTCCGTGTTTTCTTGGTGCTCGGAGTTCTCTCTGGTGATCCAGGCTGAAGTAAGTTAAACCATCAGAATGGAAGGGAGAGACAGGGAGAGAGGCAGGGAGGGAGGAGGGAAGGAAGAGGTGGACAATAGGATGAGGGAGAGAGGATCGCCGTCTGAGGTCGGGATCCGTCGGTAAGGCCGGCGGCAGCTCCACCCTCCAATATAAGCGAGGGAAGGGAGGGAAGGGGGGGGAGGGGAAGGGAGGGATGGAGGAGGGAGGGAAGGAAGAAGTGGACAAAAGGATGAGGGAGGGAGAGGGGGGAGGGAAGGAGGGAGGAGGGAAGGAAGAGATAGGCACAAGGATGAGGGAGGGAGGAGGGGGGGAGGAACTCGGAGGAGGAGGGAGAGAGAGAGAGAGGGAGAAGAGGGGGAGTGCCCCGGAAAGCCGATGCCCAGGGCCCCAGGGACCTGGACAAAGGGAACCCGAAGACGGTCCTCCAAGGCCTCACGGGGGCCCCTAAGGTGGCCCATGGACACCCCGAAGCCTTGTGGATGCCATGATAATGTATACCCCAACAATCCTATCATTTAATTAGCATGTAACATGTTTTAGAACTTTTCTAAAAAGGTGTAACACATGTGTTGAGCACATTTGAGACAAGTTTAACACATTGGTTTTACATCTGGAAGCTATTTGGCAACATGACAGCTCTCCATTTATCGTCGTCCACAACCTAAGAAAGACTCCAGAGGCGCTCGACGACCCGAGAGCGCCCTGAACGGCACCAGAAAGTCTCTCAAGACTGCCCAAGAGGGCCCGAATAAGTTCGGGGGCAACTCATGGGAGCCTCCCATACCATCTTGTCGGCTAGTGCGAGCCGACGCCAATCGCCGCTACATCGACGCTCGTCGACGCTATAGATCGGCACTGCCTCATCGACTCCCAGACGCTAATCGACGCTACTCGACGCTAAAGACAGAACTGCTACGGCACACGAGGCTCTCATGATTTGCTACCGGAAAACAAGTGCCCGTCAAGACCAACACGGCAAGAACAGAGCCGCACGTCGGTCCCAAAGAGCCCCTCCTCAAAGACCCCCCAATGGCTCCCCCAAGAGCTGGGGAACACGCAATTTGACTCGGCATTCTTCGACACAGCAAGCGCTTCCAAAAGTCAGGGGGCGGCCGTGACTCGCCGCAGGAGTGGTCGACATTTGCATCCTATTAGAGACAGAGACATGAGATATCCTCGTCATCCTGCCCCACCTCTCTGGCCCCCGATCCCTCGTAATTCCCTGCTTTTGCTGCTCCGCCTTGGCCCACGACACGGTCCGTCCAACTCATTTCTTCCATGGGCGGTCGTTGCGTTAGGTCGGGCATGCCCTCCTGCAGGCGGATTTCGGGAATCAATAAAAAAGTCAACACATTCTCATATAGTCGAGAGAGCACGAACAATCGTCACCATACTATTTTTGACAACTCTTGAATTTTCCTCCTTGAGAAGGACATGCCCGACTTAATCGTTGAGTCCTTCCCCCTCTCTTTCCTCCCGCTCCCCCCCCCCCGCTCCCTCCTCCTCTCGCTCCCCACCCCTCCTCTGCCCCCCGCTCCCTCCTCCTTCTGCTCCCCCTACCTCCTTTGCCGAGGTCGAGGAGGCATGATCGCGGCACCTCTCGGATGGCGTCGGAGCCGACGAGCAGGTCGAAGCCGTCCAGCCCAGGGCCGCGGAAGCCGCGGACAGGGCTCCTGACGTAGCCGCCGCTGGCCGAGGCTCGGTGGTGCTTGCGCACGGGCCCGCCCCCGAAGTGCGAAGCGGCCTCGGCGAACGCCTCCAGGGCAGCGCCGCCGCCCTCCGTGGCAGACAGGAAGCAATAACCGCGCCGGCCAAGCCCGATGAGGTTCTCGTCCCCGGCCAGCTCCTCCAAGAGGTCGATGGACCGCGACATCAGGGAGACCAGCGGCGGGTCCATGAAGAAATTGCGGTAACACTCGGTCGAATACTGGCTCGTCGCGGTCAGGGGCGGGCGGGGATCCAGCACGGTCACGCGCGCACCTAGCCGCGCTAAGTGCATGGCGGTGCTCGCCCCCGCCGCGCCGCAGCCGGCAACCGCCACGTGCTTGCCCGCGGCGGCTTCGGCGGAAATGCACCGCGCAGCTCGCGCAGGCGCGGCGCATGCCGACCCGCGCCAGGGGGCCCGCTGAAGCGCCCCGGCGCCCGCGGCGCGCCCCAACGACCCGCAAGAAGCTGCGGCGGCCATGGCGGCGCCCGGGTCTGGGCCCGCCAGCGCGCTTGCGGGAAAGGCCGGGGGGAAAGGGCGGACGGAGGGAGGGCGACGAAGGGACGACGAACGTAGGGAGGACGAGGGATGGAGGGACGACGAGGGGAGGAGGGAGAGGGAGGAATGGATTGCAATGCGGCCAAAAGCGGACGGGTGCTTGCCTCGCCGCCGCGGCGAGGAGGCGAGCGGAACCGAAACCACGATCCTGGCACATGGGGCGATGCACTGGTGCCCGTGACTCTCTGGGCACTGCGCGCGGAGACGCGAGAACGCAACATCTCAAATGCCTAAATTCATCCGTGCTGGCATGAGGTCCACCGCTTTTGTGCCGATGCCAGTAAGCATATGATGTTTTAGCGCCTTTGGCGTCGTCGTCGAATATCAATCCTCCGGGTGGAGCGAGGAGGTTGTGGAGGATGAAGAAGATTACCAATACAACCGCCATTGCTACGAAAATGAAGGATTTGCCTGGGCCTGGGAGGGTCCAGGAACGGAGGGGAACACAAAACAGTATGGGGCGATACGGAACAACACGGGAGGAACTGTGCCGAGCAAGGTGGGCGGACCAGTACGGAGCAATGCGGGGCAGGTCGGGCGGTAGAGTGCGGAGCAAAACAAATGACGCAATGCAATTGGGGACAAATTTGGGCAAAACGGGCAAGGCATACGGAACAAACCGGACGCAAAATACGGCATACGGAAAAAACGCAAGGGAAGCACGGAACAATACGGAACACGACGTTCGGGGCGATACAGGGCGGCACCCGGAACAATACGAAACAATATGTGGCAACGCGAAACACTACGGAACCGCACGAAACAAGACGAAGCAAGGCGTGCGGAACAACACAAAGCAACATTGGATCACTACGTAACGCGACGGATCACTGCGGAACTAGACGGGGCAGTACGGACCAGTACGCAGCAACGCAAAACAATTTAAAACAGGGTGTGCGGACCACTGCGGAGCAGCAAGGAACAATACGAACCAATACGGAGCAACACGTCAAATAACGGGGCAAGTTGGAACAACACGGATTGCTACTCCGTGCTGGCTCACCCGTTTCCGAACTGTTCGGTTCGACGTGCTCCGTAGTGTTATACGCGTTTGGTTCCGTCTTTCCCTGTATCGCTTGATCTTGGCTTCCGAACTCCGTGCCCCCCCGCATTGTTTTTGTCGTGGCGGCGGCAACGTCTCTGCTCCTCCGCTGTCTCAGCGTCTTCATCGTCTTCCTCCTCCTCATCCTCCAACTCCTCTTCCTCCAACTCTTCCTCTATCTCTGTGCTGCATATAACGACCTCAACGGCCATCGGTGTGGATATTCCTCAACATCTTTCTCCTTGTCGCAATGGCGGCGATCGCGGCGGTGCCTCCCGTCTTCCTTTTCGTCCTCCTCCCCCCGCTCCCCCATCCCCATCAACATGCTGCTACCACATCCCATCATCGTAACGACGGCGGCGCGCTCGCCAATTTTACTATGCCTCGTCATCCTCCCTGTCGTCAGTCGTCGTGGCGTCGTTTGTACTTGTCTTCGAATCCTCATGCACGCTGATTTCTGGTCACCTCGAACTTCCAACCCAGCAAGGCCGGCGCTGCCGCGAAATACGCGCCCGCAGACTGCAACAACACAGCGCGTCGCGCTGAGCGAGGCAAGCGCACGGGGTGGCATGGTGGGCCAGAAGCAGTTGATGATGGGAGCCCACGCGGACCAAAAACAGCGCCACGCACTGCGTGGCGCAGCGGCTCCCTGCGAACTGCGGTGCGACAACGCCGAGCGCTGCGTGACGGGACGGCGCCGCGCGCGATGGGAACGTCTGCCATGGAGGGTGGGAGCAATCGCCATCAATTGCAATTCTTGCCGCCGCCCGCGCCAATGAGGCGCTGGCGACGACTACCGCGAACTCACCTAACACCGCAAGCAGGTGCTTCTGCCAGTCGTGCAAGAACTGCTGCAAGCCGCGCTCGCGCGCCAACCTCTTTGCCGCGAGGGGGGCCAGGGAGCCGCGAGGTCTCGACGGGATCCCCGTACCACTCCACTCCGCTAGGCCTCCAAGGAACCCACGGGAATGGCGTAAATTTCACCTTCCCGAGAGCCGCGAAGTCTCAACTGGGTCACCGTACCACTCCACTCCGCGCGACCTCCCAGAACCCGCGAGCGCGGCGTCAATTTCACACTTCGCAGCCCCCCCCCCAAGGAGCCGCGAGGTCTCAACTGGGTCCCCGTGTAACTCCACTCCACGCGACCTCCCAGGAGCCTGCGGCAGTGGCGACAATTTCACACTTCGCAGCCCCCCCAAAGAGTCGCGAGGTCTGAACTGGGTCCCCGTGTGACTCCACTCCGCGCGACCTCCCAGGAGCCGAAGCGAGAGGCGACAATTTCACACTTCGCATCCCCCCCAGGGAACCGCGAGGTCTCAACTGGGTCCCCGTGTAACTCCACTCCACGCGACCTCCCAGGAGCCCGCGACAGTGGCGACAATTTCGCACTTCGCAGCCCCTCAGGGAGCTGCGAGGTCTCAACTGCGTCCCCGCACCACTCCACTCCGGGCGACCTCCCAGGAGCCCACGAAAGTGGCGACAACTTCACACTTCGCAGCCCCTCCTCCTAAAGAACCGCGAGGTCTCAACTGGATCACCATACCACTCCACTCCCCGCGACATCCCAGGAGCCCACGAACATGGCCACAATTTCACACTTCGTCGCCCCCCAGGTAGCCGCGAAGTCTCAACTGGGTCCCCGTGCACCTCCAATCCGCGCGACCTTCCAGGAGCCCACGCGAGAGGCGACAATTTCACACTTCGCCGCCCCCACCCCCAGGAATCGCTAGGTCGCAACTGGGTCCCCACGTAACTCCACGAGAGAGGCAAGGGCGGGAAAGAGGAGACAAGGTGCAGGAGAGAGGATGAGGGGAACGGGAGACGCGACCACAGCGCTCTATTCAAAACGAGAACCCAACACAGGAAGTCCGAAACAAGTAAGCAGGAGGCAGGAGGCAGGAGGGAGGCGAGAGGAGACGCAACCACAGTGTTCTTTTCAAAACGAGAACCCACCACAGGACGGTTGGGACAGATTGTGGCATGTGTTTCTGTTAAACTCCCGACGGCCAAGACGGCCTACGAGAATCCATAGGCCGCCCTAAGATCAAGAGGATTTACAAGAGGTCGAAACCATTGATGTTCCATTGATGTTCCATTGATTTTAGCGTTCTCGCCTTTTCGCGCCTCTGATGCGCCGAGACGGCCACAGGTGCTCCCAAATCGCCCCAAGACGGTCCAAGAGGCCCCCAATAGGCCCCACAGACCGCCAAGTCGTTCCGAAAGCGATCAAACAGGGACCCATGACGGCCCAAAGAGATCCCCAAGACGGCCTCCGAATGCCAAGAGGTCCCTTAGAGGCCCCCAGGGGCCCCAATGAGCCCCCAAGAGGCTCCGGGAGGACCCCAAGAGGCCCCAGGAAGCCCCCGAGAGGCCCTGAAGAGGGCCCCACGAGGCTCCCAGAAAGCCCACAAGAAACCACAAGACGGCCGCAAGGTGTATCCTTTTCCGCCTCTCCTCCTCCTCTTCCTCCCCCTCCTCCTCGCCATCATCCTTTTCCACGTCCTCCTTTTCCTCCTGTTCATCCTCCTCTCCAACGGTTGGGGAACACATGATCCAATAACTTGGCCAAGCTTTGACCCAACGTTTGGCCGCATGGGCGTGAACAAAAGGCAGGTGGCGGCGGTGTTGCGCAGGAGTCTTCGATCAAACTCCACTTGCAAGGTCCTCGGAAATATCGATGTCATATATCATATCAGAAATTTCGGTCGAGAAGTCCTTCGACTTGGCGATCCACCTCTGAATGCTCGCCCAGTAGGCGGAGCATCTGCAGAGAGCCGAAGGTAGACAGCGTGGTCGCTCAGCAAACTATGCTAGGGAATGAAATTGAGGAGGAGAACGGAGATGAAGGAGGAGAAACACAATGAGCGAAAGAAACAAGAACACGATGATAAGGATAAGAAGGAGAACCAGGAGCGGGAGGGGGAGGAATGATGGCTGCCACGAAAGACTAAAAGGCCAGGAGAAAAACGGGCCCTGGAACCCGTAGAAGAAGAAATAACGCCATGAACATAAACTTTTGGCGCTCCGCGCGGATTTCTCGGATCTGCGCTGGACCCCCCTCCCTGGCGCGCGGAGCGCGCCAGAGGCGGCGCCGGAGGCGGCGCCGGGGAGGCCCAGCGCGGATCCAAGAAATCCGCGCGGAGCGCCACAAGTTTCGGTTCATGGCGTTTTTCTCTTCTTCGGGCCCCGGTGCTTCGCCTGTGAGTGGCCCTTCGCCCCGAATCGTCCTCCTGACGGCCCCCTGGCGTTCTTTCTTCTTCGGGCCCTGGTGCTTCGCCTGTGGGTGGCCCTCCACCCCGCATCGTCCTCCTGACGGCCCCACCCGGGGGCCGGGGGACGGGCCCCCGCGGAGGCCAGAAGCGGCGAAAGAAGTGGCCTCGGGGCCCCGTATGGTCCCTCGGGGCCCCAGGGCAGGGCACGGGCTCGAAGGGAGCACAGTCAAAATCTGCAGTGAGGACGCGCTGCAGGGACGCAAGGCCCTTGGACGGTCCTTGGACGCCCCAGTTGAAGCTTCTCTAGCGGCGCACTGCCGAAAAAACCTAAGGACGCAAGGATGCCATTGGGAAGGTTACCCGTCCTTGCTATGACTTTTCACTGCAGCCTACATCCCCATCTAGGGGGGTAAATCGGCCAGTGGGGTCCAGGCCACGCCCGTGGGAATAGGAATCTGTTGAACGATCATCAGATTCAAGGATCGAGCGGATCGAGCGGCCCTCCTTCCTGCCAATTCGGGTGGGTGGGGGGGGGCGGGGGCCAACGTGAATACGCATGTGAACAGACACATGCAGCCATAATCGCAGCCGTCCGCATGCATGGGAGAGGGAACACACTCAGGCTACACAGCGTCATAGAAGGACATGCGGTTGTGACAGATGCTAGTGTGCCTTTTTCATCGCGGTTCTGGGGCTTTGCATGCTATGGTACGCAAAAAACAAGGAGCCTTGCCCGCGCGAGTGTAGCACTACGTCAATTAGCAACTCTATCCTGCAGGGGTCCAACTACTAGCGCTCGAACCTACGCGTAAGGGAAGGACGCAACAAACAAACACGCACACACGACCTCCCCGCCTCCCCTTCCCAAACCCAGCCTCCCCCATCCTCACCCGTCATCCCTCTCCCTCCTGCCCCCCTCTCCCTCGCTCCTCCTGCGGCTCCCCGCCCTCTTCCTCCCCTGGAAGACCGAGGAGGCGGGAAGAGACTCAAGAAGACGGAACAACATTGCCACACATGGATTTCTTATGCTCCTCCTCGCCCCGTCCTGGAGACCCAAGGAAGGCGCCAAAAGGGACGGCGGAGATGACGGCGAAAGCCTTTTAGCATTGGGGCGCAACAACACGCCCCCGCAGGAAACGGGTCCTGGGCCCCAGGGGGCATTTCCGAGACTTGGGGGGGAATATTTTTTTTTTCTCTCCGTCTCCGCAACCTGCCCTCCCCAATCGAGGGAGCCCACAAAAGACAGGAGCGCTCACCCGCGCACATGAACACGGCCCCCGAGTCCGCGAGACCAGCCGCGGGATACGAGGCTTCGCGCAACGTGTACTCTCGCCACCAGCGTGGACTCCTGTACGCGTCCGTCCTTCGTTCGCTCCTGACCTCTGGCCCACACCCCGGCCTCACCGCGTGCCGGGCCGGCTCACTGCCGGCAGGACGCGCCGGGCCGCTGGGGCCCCACCGAAGGCCTCCACGCCCGCGCCTGGCGCCGTCGTCGTCGTCCTCCTCCCCAATGGCTCCATCCTCCAGCACCCTCGCTATCCCTCCCTCCCTCCTCCATTGCCTCCCTCTCTACCGACCTCCAGCACCCTCGCTATCCCTCCCTCGCTATCCCTCCCTGCCTCCCTCCTCCACTGCCTCCTCCACTTGCCCCGACGTGCCATCGGCACGATGGCTGCCGATTCGCTTTCGACATCGCTCCCGACCTCTAGCTTCCAGCCTCCGACTGCCAGCACCCACCATCTGTCGACGCCCACTTCCCCACTTCAGCGACTCCTGAGGGCTCTGGCCACACCGCATTGCCCTCCTGGGGCAGGTCCCGCCGGACCGACATCGCGCGCTCGATCCCTCCCTCCCTCCACCACTACCCTGCATCATCCTGGATACTCTTCCCTCTTTACCTTTGTCCCCCCGGCCCTTCTTCTTTCTTCCTTCCCTCCGGCACTGCCTGAAGCCGTAGCCGTGCAATCACAAATTGCCCTCCTCCAACTGAACTCGTCGGTCGGAAGACGTGTGTGGAAGCATGAAGTAGGAAGGAAAAGGAAGCAACACTCGGTAACTTAAGTAGGAAGGCGCCTGTAGTAGGTTGGGACCTGGACCCCCCGAAGAATACCTACTCTCAACGACCGACGGGTACAACAGTTGGAGTCGTGGCTGTGCAGGTTACAAGTCGTGGCTCTACAGGTTACAGGTTACAAGTTCCACTGCTCGAAGTCGTGGCCCACAGTTACAGTTACACGGTGCCCAGATGCCTTCTCCAAAGTGTTCAGGCTGCAGCCGCGGCGGCCGACGCCAAGCCCCAGAAGATGCCCATCGGCGCACCCTAGATCTAGCACAACCGCGATAAGGCTTTGCAAAGCCCCGTGCCGGCAGACATCAAACCACACTGCAAATAGACGCGCTCGGGATGCCATCGGCCACCCGTGCTGCAGACACATCGCTACCCATCATGTACCACGCTTGCTGCCGAATCTGGCACCGGGGTCTGCTCTCTCGGTAGCCGTGCGATGCAAACGGCCTTGGGCTGGTGTGAAAACCAGCCCCGCTGCCGCAGAGCGGGCCCCCCCTGGCTGAGAGGCGCCCGGCTCGCCAGTGTATCCGCCCACCGCCGATGTTGCGCTCGGTAGTGCTTCAGTATCCAGCGTCAGCGGCTGCGCGTCTGCAGCAAGCAGCGAGTCGACCATTCCATCGAGGACTCTACGGTGCAGGGCTCGCTCCAGCCGAGCACGCACACGCACCAGGAGCAACTCATGTGTGCCCGATTGGCTGATTCGCCACCGTGCCACCTGGCACGTTGAGGCGTGGAAGAATGCCAAGGTCTGCCTGGTAGGTTTTTCTTGAATTCTCATAAACGACCACCGCTCCCTCTACCGGCAAACTCCTGCGCGGCTGGCTTTCCTCGCGTAGCTAGGTCTTGTTTCTCGACTGCCTTACTCGGATTGCTTGGCCTTTCGTTTCTTTACCGACGGCCTTGCTAGATTAGGTGCCGTAACCTACTCCTCGGGAGACCTAGGGCAACGAACTCTAAACTTGAACATGACAGTTCGATGCGTAACCAGGCGCTGCATAACTCGAGACACAACCGAAGAGGGACAACGACCCTCAAATTGGCACGCGATCAAGCCAAAACAAGCCCTTGCTCAGAGCTCCTGCCTCGGCTTTGGCCGAACCGCCGACAAGAGGAACATGTGAAACATCGGTCCTACTTCTCCCAACATGCAACTCAGTGTCCGTTATTGTCGTGCTAAGTTGGGACCTTTCTGAACATGTCATTCGCGTGCCTCACAGCAGAAGCACTACCCGAAAGAGAAGCCTGTGTACTATCCTGAGGGTCTCCCACCAACAACTCACATGGCTGGCGTGGCTGGCCATTCGCGCACTGGCGACACCATCACATTGGATCTAACCGCGCTTTCATGCACGAGTGGCGCCTGTGCCGTTGATTCTCGAAGCGGAAATGCGGCATCTGAAAATAGCAGAGGTACCTTGCTCAAACACATTTCAATTCTCAGTGGAGGGCGGAGTATGAAAGGCGAGCCTGAAACGACCCATTTCCAGCCCGCGACGCCTGCATCGGCTACACGCAAGAGCGACCATGAGTAAGGAGTGACCCTTGGTGCGCGCCTCTTTCGGGGCAGAGGGGTGACCAAGCACAGGCGCGCAAGACGCTGCTATCGCATCGCGCTCGGCGATCAGTCGGGGATGGACAGAACCCCCTTTAGCAAAACGTGGTTTAGTGAAAACGACCTCGGCCAAAACCTGGCGGGCGCAAGCCTGGAAAATGACGGCCGCGGCGCCCCCTCGAGAACCGAAAACGGACAATTCACTAGTCGACGTGTCAAGGTGGGGGTTCTGTCCACCCCCGAATCAAGGGGACCCCAGTGTGCCCGCATCAGAGGTCACTCCGGCGAAGGGTCACTCTTACGTCTCGTCGCCTGCACCCCTCGCGGCCGGCCAGATCGGCCGACCTCTCGGACGGCCAGACGGGCGCGCACTCCCAGCGAGAGAAGGATTTTCGTCGTGTGCCTTGTCGGCCAGTTCGCGCGTGCTCTCTGTGGTCGACGGGAACCGCCAACGGCCACCCAGCTACACTTGTTTCCGCTTCCGCAGGCCAATCCTGCGCGTCTACAGTGGAGGCCCGACCGCCAGAAACCTTCCACAAGAAACCCAGCCCTGAGACCCCAGGACGTCCATTGATTCTTGGTGTGGGAGCGTCACGCTGTCCACAGCAAAACCATCGAAACCCAAGAAACCCACGGCACCCTGCAGGCGAGCAGGGTGTTTCTTGGCATGGGCCCCCACTGTACCCGATACAATGCGAAGCAGCTCCTCCTCCTGCCCAGGAGGCCGCTGCTTTCGTCCAGCGCTGACCAGAACAGCGTGGTGGCCAATGTGCGAGGTCGGCTCGCTTCCAGACGGCGGCGCCTGCAGTCTCCGCGGCCAGCCAGACCTCAGACAAGTTCACATCTCTCAGCCGCCAGGCGTGCCTGTATTTCAGCCAGCCACGCTTGGCATTACGCTAGGCTGCCAAACTCGCACGTCTTTCAGACATGTATCTTTGCGTGTTTCTCAGCCATATAGTCAGGCGCGCCTGCCTGAGTCAGGGTTGCTTCCGCCGCGGAGGCGGCGAAGGACGAACCGAGGAAGCGGCGGCCTGGTCTTGTCGGCGGGGTGACCGCTGGGTTTGTTGGCGAGGCTCGAGGCTTGGGCCCGCGGCCGCGGCTGGCGCCCAGTTCAACGTCAGCGGTCGAGGCAAAGGGCGGCAACAAATCTTCGAACCGCCGTGGAGCCGGCCCCGTAAACCCTTCGGCACGCGCGGAACACGTAGCCCGTTAAACTGTTACCGCTAGTTTCCTGTTGCTTTGTAACCGAAACTGGAAGGTCACGATGACGGCGGCGTTAACGGGCGCGCTAACGAGTAACGCTCAAACAAATCTCAGCGGCGCAGATCACGGCCACGCAACGGGGCGACATTCACGGGCGCGCTAATGGCGGCGTTAACGGTCACGCGTCGGGCGGCGCGTCGTCACACCCGCGGGCAGCGTTGCGGCGCGCGCATCCAAAATCGGGGCCAGGCTCTGCCGCCGCGAAAAAAACAAATGCATTAGGCAAAGAAACCCTTGGCGAGGCAGTGCGCCAGCGAATGCCATTGTGACAGCACGTGAACCCTTAACCAACCAACTTCACAGCAATACGCGCATGTCTGATTCCCAGCCAATTACATGTGCCTGTTTCTTCGCACACCTGACCCAACTGCTGAGCATCCCGAGTGGCGCTGTTCTCAGCCCGGCAGACCTGCCTGTGACTCATCCAGCGCGGCATTCCTGCTTCTCCCATGGCCACGCGCACCCGCCTCTCAGCCAGCGAGACCTGCGCGATCATCTGCCAAACAGCCCTGCCAGCCGAGCAGCCAGCCAGGCTACTGCGCTTCCGCAGGCAAGTCAACCAGCCAGCCATGGCGGCCGTCAGCCGCCCAGGCCAGCGATACTCTCAGCCAGCCAGATTTGCTTCCCAACTCGCCAGCCATGCCCGCTCGCGCTCAATTTGGCTGGAGCTGCCTGCGCTCCAGCCAGCCGGCCAGACCGACTTGCACTTCACCCAGGCAAGCCCCAAACAGACCTGATTTTGAGCAGGGACCGACCGTCCCGGATTCCAATAGGCCTACCTACCACGAAACGATTTTAGAACCCCACAATGCTCTTGTAAGAGAAGCCACGTTCTTGTGACATAAGTCCGATGTGTTAAAACAGGACATTCTAAGAACATTTCGGGCAAGCCTCAAAAGGTTCTTAGAGCATTATTGGTGGGCCTATAGGGGAGCCAGGACGCTTCGCCACTGCTTGATGCTTGTCTTCCGGGCGATTGGGCCATACCTTTGCGCCCCCGGGGCAGCCAGGCCTGCGCGCCTCTCTGCCCGCCAGCCCTGTGTGGATCTCGGCAACCGTCCCCAACTCGGGCGCAAGCAACCTTCGAGCACGCAATCGCATCGCACACGCGGAAACTGTTTGCCGGGGTGAGCCCGAAAGCAAGGCCGCCTGGAGCCGAAGGAACAATTCTGCCAAAGCAGCGAGCACCGAACTCAACCTTTTGGCGGTGCGCACGAGGGGGTGGAGGGAGGGGGGAGGGCTTCTTAGAAGGAGGCTGCTTCTCAGAAGGCGCCGGCCTTATTATAAGGCCCGCGCCTTCTAAGAAAGAAGCCCTCCCCCCTCCCCCCTCTGCGCGTGGCTGAACCTTATAACATCGACGGCACCTCGGCCAGGGCCTCTGGGCGGCCCCGCTCGAGCCGAGTGAGGGCGCGCGAACGTTCCGTCCGCGGCAGGTGCATGGTGGATTTCGCCGCGGCCCTGGGAGCGGCCGCCCAGTGTTTCGAAATTCGATCGACTCTGTGGAGCAAGCTTCAAATCACACGAGGATGCCACATATTTTAAGGGGCCTCGGGGTATCCAGCAACGAAGAGCACGACCGACGAATGGTCGCAAAGGCGCGCTTCCCCTACTGCTCATCCCCCTCAGAACAAAACCCACGCCGCCTTCACCACTGACACGCTTCCTTCCATTCGCCCAACCGATGAGCTGATCCTGAATAGGCAGGACGCTCCCCAGACCTGGCCGTCACGTGTGAACCCCCTGGCGCAATTGCACAATCCGCCTGCCTCCTGATTTGAATCACGTTTCCACCATTATTTTGGGTCGGAGATATCATACTTAGGTCGGTCTTGGGATATGAGCGATACCTGCCAACCAAATATCCGACGTATGCCAAAGGGAGTTTTGGCCGGTCGGGATCTTAAGCGTGGCCGCGAGTTGTGCCAGCTAGGATTTGAATATCAGCAGCGCACGAAAACCAAACACCCCCTTGATCCCAGCATTGCAAATCATAAGAATCGTCCTGGTACGAGATTGTCTCCAAGACACCGCCGCCCTGTTCGAACAACAATTAGCCTGACGAAGGACCCAACCATATGCAGCTGCGAGTGCCGCATTGTGGGTACAGCTTTCAGTGGAGCTCCCTATGGGGCTGGGTGGGGGAGACGCATGCGAACGGTGCCATTAGGGCCTTCGGTGGACCTCCCTATGCCTATGAGGCCGCGAAACGCTGTCCTGGGTGGGGGAGACGCATGCGAACGGTGCCACTGGGGCCTTCGGCGGATCTCCCTATGGGCCATGAAGCGCTGTCATGGGTGGCTGTGACGCATGCGGACCCTGCCATTAAGGCCTTCGGTTGAGCTCCCTATGGGGCCACGAACCGTGTGAGGGGTGTGCCTACATGGGAGGCGTTGACGCATGCGGCCTGTGCCACTGCAGCATTCGGTGGAACTCCCGATGGGCCCACGAAACGCTGTCCTGGGTGGCGTTGACGCATGCGGCCTGTGTCAACGGAGCCTTCGGTGGAGCTCCCGATGGGGCCACGAAACGCTGTCCTGAGTGGCGTTGGTGCATGCGGACCCTGCCACTGGAGCCTTCGGTGGAGCTCCCGATGTGGCCACGAAACGCTGTCCTGGGTGGCGGTGACGCATGCTGCCTGTGTCACTGGAGCCTTCGGTGGAGCTCCCGATGGGGCCACGAAACGCTGTCCTGGGTGGCGGTGACGCATGTGGCCTGTGCCACTGGAGCCTTCGGTGGAGCTCCCGATGGGGCCACGAAACGCTGTCCTGGGTGGCGGTGACGCATGCGGCCTGTGCCACTGGAGCCTTCGGTGGAGCTCCCCATGGGCCACTAAACGCTGCCCGTGGTGGATGAAACGCAGGGCGGTGACGAGGCGGATGGGAGGAGGGAGGGAGGAGGGGGGCCACGAAACGCTGTCCTGGGTGGCGGTGACGCATGCGGCCTGTGCCACTGGAGCCTTCGGTGGAGCTCCCTATGGGGCCACGAAGCGCTGTCATGGGTGGCGGTGGCGCATGCGGCCTGTGCCACTGGAGATTTCGGTGGAGCTCTCTATGGGGCCACGAAGCGCTGTCCCTGATGGCGGTGACGCATGCGGCCTGTGCCACTGGAGCCTCCGGTGGAGCTCCCTCTGGGGCCACTATCATGGGTGGCGGTGACGCATGCGGCCTGTGCCACTGGAGCCTTCGGTGGAGCTCACTACGGGGACACGAAAAGCTGTCCTGGGTGGCGGTGACGCATGAGGCATGTGCCAACGGAGCCTTCGGTGGAGCTCCCCAACGGAGCCTTCGGTGGAGCTCCCGATGGGGCCACGAAACACTGTCCTGGGTGGGTGAAGTGCAGGGAGGTGGCGAGGCGGATGGGAGGAGGGGGGAGGGGGAGGAGGAGGGGGAGGAGGAAGGAGTGAGGAACGCGGGGCGCTCTCTCTTCAAAACGAGGGCCCAACACCACAGGATGGTTGGGAAATATTGCGTCGTCGGATCGGGGCCACACCGACGCCAGACACTAGGTGGCGCCAACTCTGCCAAAGTCAGCCATCGTCATCCACGTCTTGTTTCAATTGAGGCCCTAAGCTCCCAGAAACCAGAAACATTGTTGGCGAAACACTGTACTCGACTTCCCATTTCCGTTTCCCGACCCCCGTCGTAACGGCATCCCCCGTCGTGACAGATAGCGGATCGATTTGGCCCCTCCCAATTCTGGCAATTGCCATTGCTCGCAAACCGAGCTGTTGAACATATTTTGACCTTTCATCCAATCCGCCCTGGGCCCCATCACGTTTTGAAGCAAATGTGGAACGCTCCCATCCCAGAAATCCTCCATCAAGCAAAGTGTACGGCCCCTGGCTCGATATCTCAACTCCCCTCTGTCATCACGAAGAAAGGCTCTCGTGCTCGGCCCACCTTCAACCACAACCTCCCTGAGCCCGTCGCGCCTGTGCATCGACAGTGACCGTCTGGGGTAGACGACCTCGCCATCAAGCTCATTTGTCAAGTGCATGCGGTCGCACCGCCACATGCACATCGACCGCAACAATGCATGATGTATTTGGGCGATCCCCCATTCTTTGCATTTTGTGGATATCGTACTTGAAACACGGAAGCTTTATGTCATCATCTCTTTCTCGTCTTCCACCATCACCAAAATTGTTCCGTAAATGTTGGTTTCCCCATCCCTTCAGAAGCCAGGGATTATGGATGGCTGGAGTCCAGTAGCACCCGTCAGAGATGACACTTGTTTTAGAACCAGCAGACATGGCCGTAGCTGT
>CAUYUJ010020065.1:0-35000 GCA_963575745.1 Prorocentrum cordatum | reverse complement strand
GTTACCCATCTCTGGCTGCGCAGGGACTAATCAAATTCCACCGCCGCGCTGTGGTGCAGCTGATGTGTGTCGGGCCCAGCACGTGTCTCTCTTACCGTGGCTATCTGCGCCGAACGACCCTAGCATGTTGCAAATTACTGTGCCAAGCCTACGGGTATTAAGCCTTCGGAAAGGGGGGAGATAAATGACGAAATGAAACACATTTTGTTGGGGCAGCCCGTTGTAACCGTGAGCCCACTCCCGCCTCCACTGATCACCGTTCGGTGGCGGATGTGCGCGTCGGTCGAAGAAGCACGCTACATGGAGCTCTGGACTCTGCAGGCGGGAGGAGAGTCCTGGCATGTGGGCCCTGCAGCAGCACAAGGGTGCAGCACCACAACCACAACGCAACAGGCAGAGCGACAAAGAGAAGGAGACGGTGTCGAAGCTGCTTGCGTCCGCGCGCGCGAACCAAGAAACCGGGAGGGTAGGAGGAGGAGGAGGAGGAGGAGGAGGAGGAGGAGGTGGAGGAGGGGGAGGAGGAGGAGGAGGAGGAGGAGGAGGAGGAGGAGGAGGAGGAGGAGGAGCAGGAGGAGGAGGAGAAGGGAGAGGAAGAGGAGGCGGAGGAGGAGGAGGAGGAAGAGGAATAGGAGGAGGAGGAGGAGGAGGAGGAGGAGGAGGAGAAGGAGGGAGGAGGAGGAGGAAGAGGAAAAGAAGAGGGGGAGGCGGAGTAGGAGTAGGAGGAGGAGGAGGAGGAGGAGGAGGAGGAGGAGGAGGAGGAGGGAGGAGGAGGAGACGGGAGAAAGGAGAAAGAGTGATAGGCGGCAGCAGCAGACGAATTCAGTGCGGGGCGCTCCCGCCCCTTCTGGCCTAAGCAAGCCCGTGGTGTGGCGGCCGCCAACGGGGCGCGAGCGCCCTGCCCCCTGCTGCTCCACGACCCAGGAGGGCACCGGGCCACCGTCACCAGTGGCGGCGGCCGTCCCGCCGCGCAGGAAGCGGGCGTGCTCTCTGTCGCGCCAAGGGTCCGCTCCCCGGCTTTCCTTTTTACGCAGAAGGCATCGATACACCACCACCATGCCAGGCCGGGGCCATCCTGGCCCTGGCATGGTGTACACGCCATCCTGGCCGAGGCCAGGAGGGTCTATACACCATCCTGGGGCCCAAGATGGCCCTGGCATGGCACGATGGTGTTGTATAGATGCCTTCGTCGGATCCTTCGCCTTCTTCAGCAGTGCGGTGACGTCCAGATCCGCGGGAGCCGGCTCCGCCTGAGGCTCGTCCATGTCTCCGGCGGGCTTCGTCCGCAACAGCTGAGACAGCGTGACCTTCTTAGTCTCCCGTGATAAGCGGGGGCTTCTGAGTAAACCAAGACATTGGCACGCCCCAGAAAGCTGCCGTCGTGGGTCACATCATTCTCCTTTCTTCGTTCCCTCCCGCGGGATCTGACAGAGGCATCCGAAGGGAATCTGGCCCGGGCACTCCTCACGGGTGCGCGCGGCACCGCATTTCAATGGAATTCTAGGGAATTCAGCCCCCGTGTCGCCTGGCATGTTAAAGCGTGGTAGAAGGTAGGAGAAGAAAAGACGGCGTAAACATAATCTGTTGCCGCTCCGCGCGGATTTCTTGGATCTGCAGTGGGCCCCCCTCCGCGGAGCGCGCCAGGGGCGGCGCTGGAGGCGCCGCCCGCGGGGGCCCCAGGCACGGATCCAAGAAATCCGCGCGGAGCGCCGAAAGTTTATGTTTATGCCGTTTTTTCTTCTTCAAAGAATACCACACATGCTGGCTGCCAGGGTTTCTGTATCTCCCGTCCTGGCCGCCCTTCCCCGCGTGCCTCGCCCAGCATGAGGTGGTTTCGCCGGCGCTGGTGTTTCGCCAGCGCTGGTTTCGCCCTGCTGGTTTCGCCGACGGCTGGTTTCGCAGGCGCTGCTTTCGCCGGCGCTGGTTTCGCCCCGCTGGTTTCGCCCCGCTGGTTTCGCCGGCGGCTGGTTTCGCCGGCGCTGGTTTCGCCGACGCGAGTCCTAATGGGCGGGTCGGGTCGGACGGGCGGACCCTAGCGGGCGGGTCGGGTCGGGTCGACCGAGCGGACCCTAACGGGCGGGTCGGGTGGGGCGGGCAAGAACTTAAAGTGAGGGGCGCGCTCGACCGAGCACGCGCGAACCCTAACGGGCGGGTCGGGTCGGGCGGGCGGACCCTAGCGGGCGGGTCGGGTCGGGTCGGGTCGGGTGGGCAAACCCTAGCGGGCGGGTCGGGTCGGGTCGGGCGGGCGGACCCTAACGGGCGGGTCGGGCGGGCGGGACATTATTAAAGTGTGGCGCGCGCTCGACCGAGCACGCGCGAAACCTAACGGGCAGGTCGGGCCGGGCGGGCGGACCCTAGCGGACGGGTCGGGACGGGTCGGGCGGACCCTAACGGGCGGGTCGGGTCGGGCGGGCGGGACATTAAAGTGTGGGGCGCGCTCGACCGAGCACGCGCGAAACCTAACGGGCGGGTCGGGTCGGGCGGGCGGACCCTAGCGGGCGGGTCGGGCCGGGTCGGTCGGGCGTGCGGGACGTTAACGTGTGGGGCACGCTCGACCTAGCACGCGCGAGCCCTGAGGGGCGGGTCGGGTCGGCTGGGCGAACCCTAGCGGGTGCATCGGGTCGGGCAGTTTCGCCGACGGTAGCTGGTTTCGCCGACGGCAGCTGGTTTCGCCGACAGCAGCTGGTTTCGCCGACGGAGCTGGTTTCGCCGTCGGAGCTGGTTTCGCCGGGCGGCGATACGAGCTGGGCGAAACCAGCCGGGCGAAGCCAGCTGGGCGAAACCAGCCGTCGGCAAAACCAGAGGTCGACCCTCGCCCGCCCCTCCCGGGGCTCCCTTGGGCGGTCCGCCCCCACTCTCGCGCTCTCCGAGGCGTTCAAGATGCCCAAGACGGCTTTCAAGACAGCCCAGGCAGGTCACCAAACCCGCCAAGATGGTCCAATCTGCCTCCAGGGAAGCCCAAGGTGGCCCCAAGACGGCCAAAGATGACCTCCAGACTGCCCAAGAGGCTCTCAAGACGGCCCAAGAAGCAAATCATTGATTTTCCGTTGGTTGCTGATGGGTGCTCGCATTCTCACCTCTGCGAGCTTCCGTCAGTTCAAGGCGGCCCAAGAAACCTAATACTGCCTACAAGAAGTTGGCACCCGAGCGCCGGAAGGGGACCCCGGGACGGCCCAAGAGGGTTCCAAGATGGCCCAAGGGAGGTTCAAGAGGGTCCCAAAGTCCCAAGTCGGCCCAGTGAAGCCCTGAGACGGCCCTCAAGGCCCCCAATAGGGCCCCGAGACGACCGAGAGAGCCCCCCGAGACGGACTCCGAAAGCGCCCAGACGGCCCAAGAGCGCCATCAGACGGCCCAAGGAGTCACGAGCCTCCTCGGCGCCCCCAAGTTGCTGCCAAGAGGCCCTAGGAGGCCGCCGAAGGCCTTCAGGCCTTCAAGAGGCCCCCAAAAGCTTCCAAGAGGCCCGAAGTGTCACACATGACGGCCTCCCGTGCCCCCTCGAATAGTCGCCGCCCCGAATGCTGCGCTGTCCAGCTGCCTCCGGCATGATGCCGGAGGCAGCTGGACAGCTAATCGACGAGTAAATCGAAGATCCTTCCAAATGTGCCCAACGAAACACGAGTCGATTAGCGAAACCGACGGCGGACTGCCGCGGCACACTACGAATGCGAATGCCGAGTGAAATGGCGCCGAATTTCTCCGTCGACTTGCCTGAGCGGGTGTTCTCTCTATAGGGCGACGAAATTTATACATATCCACTGCTCCATGGCCAGGGGCATCCTGAACCCAGGAGCTGTGTACATGCCCTCCTGGCCCAATGAGGAGGGCGTCGCGTATTATACACCGCTGCCGGGTTCAAGATGGGCCTGGCCGGGGAGCAGTGGATATGTGGGCGACTTCGAAAACCCTGACTCCAAAAACGTTTTCATCTCTTTGGGGCGCATATATTACTTCCGCCGCTTCCGCCGAGCTTCCGCCGGCGGAGGCGGCCTCGTTTTACTTCCGCCGCCCGTCCGCCCCCCTTTCCGCCGCCTTCCGCCGAGGAAGAGGTGACGGCTCCCTTCTGTCTCCTCGAAGGCAGGGCCAGACTTTTCCTGGAATAACGCCCCGTGTGCGTGGATCTCGCCGCCCTGCCCAGGTGCCCGAGACCTTCTCCTCCGGCTGCACCTCCGGCCCCGTGAAGAGCTGCCGCTTGGGCGCGGCCGGGGGCGCCGCCCCGGGGCGCCTCGGCGGCGCCTCGCCCGCGCCCTCGTCGAGCAGCTTCCTGCCCCGTGCCTCCACGGGGCCTTTCTCGGGGCGGGCCCCGAGCCGCTCCGCCACGCTCGCGGCGGGGGGGCCGCCGGGTTGCTGCAGCTCTCGCTGGTCGGCGCCCCCCGGCTCCCTGCAGTCCTGGCGCCAGGTCGGGCATGTCCCCCTGCAGGCGGATTTTGGGCGAACAGTAAAGAATGGTCCAAAAATGCACCTAAATGATCCCAGATGGTCAAAAAATCGTCCCCAGACTATTTTTTCACTATTTTTGAAAATTCCCCCTGTAGAGGGACACGAGCTCGACCACAAGAAGCCTTCCACTGTGTGTGTGTGTTCCCTTCCAGCCACAGGCAGAGGTGAACGGTTTATATCGCAGGACCTTCTTTTCTGGGCCGCCTGTCTCTTGGCAAGCTCTAACGTTCCAGGGGGCAGTCCTCGCTGCACTCTCGTCAACTGCTTCTTGCCATACTGACTTAACCGTTGCGTGCAACGAGTCGCTAAATTACGGACGGCTTGGGTGGCCACACGTCCACAAGCATGACACACAGTGCTCCCGATTTCGTTATGATTAGCAAAGGTATGGGAGCCAAGGTATGATAAGCCAAGAAACCCAACCCTGGGACCCCAGGACGCCCATTGATGTTTGGTGTGGGCACGTCACGCCTTCCATCGCAGAACCATCGAAACCCAGGGCACCCTGGAGGCAAGCATGATGCTTCTTGGCATGAATTTCCACTGTACCGGAGCGCACAGAAAGACGATCCCGCTGCCGCTATTCCCCGGACCTCCAGGGGTGCGTTCTAGACAAAATTTCGAAGCAAATCCAACGGTGGCGACGAGGGCCTCCGAGGAGGCGCAGAAAAGGGGGAGACGGGCGAAGGGTAGCGGTATGGGTACCTTTTCCTCCTATGAGCCTCTTTCCTAGAAGGTTCTGACCAAGGTTAGGTCGGGCATGTCCTCCTACATGCAGATGTTGGACGAAAGTTAGAAAACATCGAAAACATTCCAAACATATCAAAAACACATGAACAATCGTCAGGGACATGCCCGGCTGAAGGGTAGCGGTATGGGTATATGTTTCTCCTCTGAGCCTCTTTCCTGGAAGGCTCTGACCGGGGTTCGGAGGCGAAAATCCAGCCCAGCGAGGTCCCTTCCAAAGAGGCCCCAGGGGGGCGAAAAAACCACAGGCTGGAGTGGCAGCTGCATCGATACACGTCAGTCGGAAGAAGTAGGTAAAGACATGAAGTAGGGAGGCGGAGAGAGTGGATTGGGCTCGGGCCCTTCCAGAGAATGACACAACGCAGCAGAAGCATGTATCGATTCTTGAAGTAGGCAGGCGCTTGAAGTAGAGTTGGATCTGGGAATCCAGAAATACCGACTTTCAGGTCGGGCGTGCACCCCTACAGGCGGATTTTGGGCGAAAAATTAGAATACTAAAAAAACATCCCCAAATGGTAAAAACATAATCAAAAATGGTGCCCAGACAACTTTCTACTATTCTTGAATACTCCTCCGGTAGAGGGACAGGCCCGACTGAAACCTACTTTCAACAACCGGCGTGCATCTCTGCGCCTCTGCTCTGCAGTCCTTGGAGCTCTGCTCGTGGGTGAGGTCGTGCTCGAAGACGGTCGCCGTCGCCTCCTCGGGCGGCCCCGCGGGGCTCGGCGGGCGCCGGGAGCGCAGCACGACGACGACGACGACGCAGAACGACGACGACGATGACGTCGACGACGACGTCGACGACGACGACGACGCAGAACAACGACGACGACGACGACGACGCAGAACGACGACGACGACGACGACGCAGAACGACGACGACGACGACGACGACGAGCAGAGCCTCCTGGGGAAAGCAAGAAGGTAGCGATACCGCTACTCCCCGGACCTCTCCCGGGGTGCGTTCTGACCAGGACTTCGAGGCGAATCCAGCGGTGGCGAGGGCCTCCCACGAGGCCCAGAGAGGGGAAAACGAGGGACGGGTAGAGGTATGGGTACCCTTTCCTCCTCTGACCTTCGGGCTCGACGGGCTCGGGGAGCGCGACTTGGTCGCCGGCGCTGGCCGGGCGCGTGTCTCCACCGATGCAGGAGAGCCCAGAATCGAATCGACAAGTCGAACCGGCGATCGAACTCACTCGGACCGGCGGAAGTCGGCAGCCGAGTCGGGAAAGGAGCCGGATCGGCGGCGATCGGCAGAGTCGTGATGCCTCTAGTGAGACATCGGAATCCAATACATCGGGATCCAAATCTGGGATGGACAGAACCCCCTTTCGTAAAACGTGGTTTAGTGAAAGCGACCTCGGGCCCCAACCTGGCGGGCGCAAGCCTGGAAAATGACGGCCGCGGCGTCCTCTCGAGAACCGAGAACGGACACTTCACTAATTGACGTGTCTGGGTGGGGGGTCTGTCCACCCCCGACCAAAGCCGAATCGAGTCAGGGGGGGTTTGAGAATCAGCTCACGTAGCTGATTTTCCCGGCGCCTCCCGGCGCCGGAGGCGGCTATGTATCAAGGAATGGTCCCCTCGGTGGGGCCGAAACCAGCTGCATGCAGCAAATTTCGTAACCCCCCCTTTCCCAATCCCCCCCTTTCGTCCGGCCCGAAAATCCGAATCGGAATCCAAAGCCGAATCGAGTCGGAATCGGAAGCCGTCGCAGTCGAGCCGCATCGAGCCGGAGGAATCGAGGCGAGCCCCGCGGCGATGCCGCGGCAGGGGCCGCGCAGGGCCTGCGCCCGGCCGTCCACGGCCAGCGCCGCGCCGCCGCCCTCCTCGTGGAGCGCGCCGCGGGGCACGGGGCCCTCGCAGTAGGCGAGCGCGTCGTGGAGGAGGCCCCTCTTGGCGGAGAGCGAGGGGCTCCGTCTCCTCCGCCTCCTCCTCCTCCTCCTCCTTCTCCTCCTCCTCCTCCTCCTCCTCCTCCTCCTCCTCCTCCTCCTCTTCTTCTCCTCCTCCTCCGCCTCCTCCTCCTCTCCTCCTCTCCTTCTCTCCTCTCCTCCGTCTCCTCCGCCTCCTCCTCCTCCTCCTCCTCTTCCTCTTCCTCCTCCTCCTTCTCCTCCTCCTCCTCCTCGGGGGAAGTGCGCAGGCGGCGGGACTTCTCAGAGGCCCTCGCGCCCTCCGAGAAGGTTTCGGCATCTTCGGGGAAAGCACAGAACACGCCTCGGAAGGCCCGGGGACTTCCCCGAGCCTTCTGCTGCGAGGGCCGCGGCCCTTAGTAAGTCTTCGGGGTGTTTGCAACAGCTTGCAGGTAGCTTGCACTCGGCTTGCAAAGCGTTTACAACCTAGCAATGTTACTTGTAATCACGCGATCCTATTTCCACCCGCCCCTTATCTTTTAGCGTGTTTAGCGTCGGACGGACATCACGGTTAACCCGAGCGATCTTGGTTAAGCGTAATTCAGAGAGGGTGGATAGCTTATCTTGGGAAGTCGATTCGCGCGGTTAGCGTTCTCACTTACTTTTTAGCTTGTAAGGGGGGTAACGTAAGTTAGGGTTTGTAGGTTAGACGTGGAGTTAGCTAACCCAGCTATCCTAGTTAGGGGGTCGCACATTTCGGAGGGGACCATTCCGAATTTCGATGCAGCTGAGCCAATATTTGATTCGCGAACGGATGTTTTCTGGACTGTGTGAGTCAGGGGGTGACTAGGTGTATATCGATTATTTTCACGGTGATGGGGGGGAGAGGGATGCCACTCATCATCACGTAGCCGTTCTGTAGCCGTATGAGTTTCCTTTTTTTTGGTTGTCCAGCGAGAACTTCACGCATGGAGAAAGCACTGCAAGCTTGCGGTGACACTATTACACAGATGATCGGACAGTTTTTAGGCGGCCAGTCAAATCACAAGCACACCCAGATCACGTCAGCCCTGAGCAACCTGAAGAAGATGCTTCTGCAGCACGACCTGGCGTATGAGCTTGTCATACCAGCGAAAAGCTTGAATTGTCATTTTCAAAATCGGCACGGTATCGGAGTTGACAGCGACGCAGTGCACAAGTTACTCAACATGATTCTTTCAATTGGGTTTGATATTGAAAAGACTCGTGAATCTGTATGTTTCGAGGTCTCCAAAGACCCATCGAAGTTCAAGAAGCAAGTAGAGTTCAACAAAACACTTGCCACATCGAGCAGTGGAGGGCTTGCAGATGTGAACCCTGCAGACTGCAAGTATTTGACCGTTGCTGGCAGCCACACGTTGCAGCTGTTGCGGTGCATCATCTTCGGCTGTACGAGCGAGAACGAACACATCACTGACCAGACGGGCAAGATAGTCCAGGACGGAGGGGCGGTAACCAGCCAACAGCGCACGCGAGCCATAGTTTCGACCCTTGGGTTGAAACCGTGGCGCGCGTACGCTGTTGCTGGTCACCCCTCCGTCTAGGAGAAGGCGTTTGCCCTCTGCGACTCTCTCAGGAAGCCCTGCACCGAGGGGTACACGTGGTTTGTGATCAGGGCCGAGGTCGAGGAGGCGTTCCCAGAGCTGCCGACGCTGTTCGTGGAGGGCGGCAACGCAGACCACGGGACGAGCACCACCCAGTCGAAGATCCAAGCACTCTTGCAAGTTCACGGCATGGGCCAGAGGAATTTGCTGAGTTGCCAAAGCTACAAGTGGAAAGATATCGAGCAGGCGATGGAGAAGACAAAACCACATTTGCGCGGCCAAGTTGGCGACATGATCGAGTTTCTGAAAGTGTACAGCGGTGGAGACAATGCACCGTTGCTGCAAGACGTCGCTGCATATGCGAAGTGCGTCGGGGATAAGATGCGCGACGTGCATGGGACCACGTTCAAGATGCTATCACAGGTGCCGTTCCTACAGGGACCTACCTTCATTGGCGCATGCGTGAAAGCATGCATGGTGTGCCCAGCGCAGTACGTCAAGAACGGGGTTAGCAAGCTCATCAGCAGCTCCGACTTCTCCTCGCTCAGCCAGCCCGCCAGCAAGCTGAAAGCCGACGCCCTGGAGATTTGCACCGCCACGGAGGTCGCGGAGGCATGGCTATCAAAAGTACCTGGCATCGACCCTGGAGTTTCGGCCAGGCTGATCGGGGACATGCAAGTGAGATCAATCATGACGTGCCTCAAGAAAAAATCGAAATCCACGAAGAACTACGAGACACTGAATGAGGTCCACGCGCAGTTCATGGTGGATGCGCGGGCGGCGCAGCCGCAATGCATGGAGGTTAAGCCGGCTCCGTTCGAGGCCGAGGCCGAGGAGGACATCAACGAGCGCAGGGCCGCGTCCGCTGGCGTCGTCCAGTTCTCCAAGGGCGGCACGCTGAGCGACCGCGTGATGCAGAACAATGGCCTCGTTGTTGGTAAGAGGGTGTGGCATAAGACTGACCACAAGACGGTGCGCGTCATCCAGAACCTCGAGAGCGGCAAGGCCACGCTCGTGAGCCAGGAGTGGTGGGACGAGGACATGCGTCGGCGGAAGCAGAAGACGTCCAGCACGCCTGTGGAGAAGATGGAGCTGGTCGTGTCTTTCGGCTGCGTGGTGGACGAGTGGGAGGCTGCTTTTTTGTTGATTGATCTCTCCGCCCTCATGCTGCTATCAACTGCACGTATACGTGTAGTTGATAGCCACGTGAGGGCGGCGATGGCGGTAACGTCGGCGACAATGACGACAATCTGCGCGAGGGGGGCGGATGAAGCCTCTCGGCTACTCGTTGAAAAGCCTTTTAAAAAAAAAAACGGCTGTTCAACGAGTAGCCGACCTTAAGACGACGGCGGCGTTGGCGACGACGACGGCGACGACGACGGTGACGACGACGAGGACGACGCCGACGACGATCGGGGACGACGACGACGACGAGGGCGACGACGACGACGACGAGGACGACGGCGACGAGGAGGAGGAGGAGGAGGAGGAGGACGACGACGACGATGAAGACGGTGACGACGACGAGGACGACGATCGTCGTCTTCGTCGTCGTCGTTCTCCCCGAGGAGAACGACGACTACGAAGAATTAAGAGCGCTCTCAGCTGGTCCCCGTCCCCGCCGAGATCATCACCAATGTGTCCAACGTGTTCAAGCAGGCATTGGATAACGACCAATGCGTGATCGAGGAGTTCAAGGCCCAGGTGCACGTGCCTTGCCGTGCTTTGCCACTGATGATACGGATGCGGATGAGGACGGCGAGGAGGAGGATGATAAGAGGGAGGATGATGATGATGAGGAGGAGGACTGGCTGGGCTGGGCACTCGGCGGAGACCTGGTCAACGCAGTCTTGGGGTCCAACGGGCTGGACTCATTCTGGGCCCAACGGAGGGCCCTGCCCGAAGGTTCCGTGCACCCCAGTCAGGTAAACCCCACGAGGGAAGGAGGGGTGACGGAGGAGGATGAGGAGGATCCCCCATGTAGTGCTTGCCCCCCCATGTGCGATGCGCGCTGAAGCACGCCTTCGTGCGCTACCGCGCCGATGTCACCGTTGTATCTACCAAGATGTCGAAGAAGGTCGTGAGCAACACTGGTTATAAGAAGGGTGAGCTCATCTTAGTCCCCTTTACCCCATTTATCTCCCACAACACGAAAGTGCCCGCAAACGCTGTCGAGGTGCCGTCGGCGCTGGAGGATATCGATACGAAGGTGTACGTGTCCCCGAAGTTTGAGGCCCCGTCCCCCCAGAGCGATGAGAGCAATACATTCGTCGTTCCGTTTTGGTGCGTGGCTTCAAACCCTGACAGTGCTGCTGTGAATATGGTTCGCTCGACAGTGTCCGTGAAGATACAGGTCATCATTGGAGAGCGCTCCGCCCACTCTGAAGTGACGATCCCCACGCTGACGAACACTAGGAAGATTGCTGCGGGGAGCGAGCTATTCGTCAAGCCAGGTGCACCCACTAGCAAGGAGGCCGACGCTTCTAAGAAGCGCAGGACTTGCTGAGTCCACAGCCTGGAGGCGCAGAGTTTTGCATCGCATTGCGCAGCACGAGGATGTTTTTTTCAGGAGCACTGCGTGCTGCAGGCTCGCGGTTCGGGCGTTAGTCGGGGAGGGGTGGCGGGAGGGAAGGATGGGAACTCAAGGGGTGGAGGCGGCTTCCGCTCTGAACCATGATGGGCGCAGCAAGTAGGAGGGTGGAGTTTGCCGCCCACGCGGATCGGTTCGCTTGACCCGCCTCTCAATGTCGCTGCATCGATGCATTTTTTTGAGACAGCGGCTCTGACGAGAGGTGGCCGCATCCGACAACTGCGGATCACCGCGACGCAAGTGCAGAGCTGCGGTGCCTTCAATGACAAGGCTAGGCGCGATGATAAATGCAAAGAAGGCCCCAGACCCCCCAAAAGAGCCCCAAGAGGGCCCCACGACGCTCCAAAAGAGCACCAAGAAGCCCCAAGAAGGCCCTAAGAGGACCTCAGGAGAGCCCCAAGAAAGAGCCGCATGAGGCCCCAAGAGGGGCCCAACCGAATCCCAAGAGGGCCCCAAGATGCCTCCAAGTTTCGGAACGCACGCGAGTTTAAGATACAAATCAGTGCAACAGCCATTACGAGTCATCGAAATACCCCTCACCTCTCATCGAAGCACCATCGAAATTTGCACCCATTTCAATCTTAAACTTCAATGCGGGAGAGCGCTCCGCCCACTCTGAAGTGACGATCCCCACGCTGACGAACACTAGGAAGATTGCTGCGGGGAGCGAGCTATTCGTCAAGCCAGGTGCACCCACTAGCAAGGAGGCCGACGCTTCTAAGAAGCGCAGGACTTGCTGAGTCCACAGCCTGGAGGCGCAGAGTTTTGCATCGCATTGCGCAGCACGAGGATGTTTTTTTCAGGAGCACTGCGTGCTGCAGGCTCGCGGTTCGGGCGTTAGTCGGGGAGGGGTGGCGGGAGGGAAGGATGGGAACTCAAGGGGTGGAGGCGGCTTCCGCTCTGAACCATGATGGGCGCAGCAAGTAGGAGGGTGGAGTTTGCCGCCCACGCGGATCGGTTCGCTTGACCCGCCTCTCAATGTCGCTGCATCGATGCATTTTTTTGAGACAGCGGCTCTGACGAGAGGTGGTCGCATCCGACAACTGCGGATCACCGCGGCGCAAGTGCAGAGCTGCGGTGCCTTCAATGACAAGGCTAGGCGCGATGATAAATGCAAAGAAGGCCCCAGACCCCCCAAAAGAGCCCCTTAAGAGGGCCCCACGACGCTCCAAAAGAGCACCAAGAAGCCCCAATAAGGCCCTAAGAGGACCTCAGGAGAGCCCCAAGGAAGAGCCCCAGGAGGCCCCAAGAGGGACCCAAAAGAATCCCACGAGGGCCCCAAGATGCCTCCAAGTTTCGGAACGCACGCGAGTTTAAGATAAATCAGTGCAACAGCCATTACGAGTCATCGAAATACCCCTCACCTCCCATCGAAGCATTATCGCAACTTGCGCAGATGTTCACCTTAAATTTTAATGCAGGAAGCTATGTGTGATGCTTGTGCTCTCGAAGACGGCTGCGCGACTGCATGCGTTCTGGATGGGCTGGTGGGGATACGCAAAGCATCAAGACTAGTTTGGTTTTTGTTGTCAGCATTTTTCAATTTCGAGGTTCGTGGAGTTCGTGGGTATGGGGGGGAGTGGCAGGGCGCGTGGGATTACACTGTCATGTCTGCGTGCGGTTATCATCGCGCCTACCCTGAGCATACCGCCTGCCCTTATCATCGCGCCTGTCCTTATCATCGCGCCGCAGCTCTATCTGGGGCTCCTGGGAGTGATCTGGGAGGCCTCTTGGGGCCGTCGTAGACCGCATTGATCAAAAAGATAGGGGGGGGGCAATTCTTGCCCCCCCTCGGAGGCTCAACACTGCCGTCTTGGGACCCTCTTGGCCCGCTCTTGGAGCGCTCTTGGGCGCTTTCGGGGCCGTCTTGGGGCTCTCGTGGGCCCCTCTTGGGGCTGGCTCGGGCCATCTTGGGGCCATCTTGATGCCTCAAGAGCCCTTCGCATGCGAAAAAACGAGAATGCAACAACCATTGATTTCCCTTATGTGTTTGAAGGATGTTGGCCTCTTGGGGGGGTCCTTGGAGGCATCGGGAGGCACTTGAAACCGTCTTGGGGCAGTCTTGAGGCCTCTTGGACGCGTGTCGGATGCTATCTTGACCCGTATACCGCTACCTTGGGCCATCTTGGAAGCCATCTTGCGCTCTCGGAGGCCCTCTTGGAGCCATCTTGGGCCATCTTGGACGCTGCTTTGGGCCCGTTCCCCCCCCCCGTCCAATTGCAGGGAGGGGGGGGGGGAGGTGCACCTCCCGAGCAGGGGAAGGCAGGAGGTTGGAAAGGGAAACGTCCTAGACCACCTGCGCCCAGAGGGCTGGTGGGATTACCGACCTGGCACCCTGGTCGCGGCGCTAATCGTAGATGTCGAGATGGGGCCCGAGGGGGGACAAGACCTGTGATATAGTGCGCGTGTAATAGGAGACGCGCGCCTCTGCACGGCACAAAGGATGTGAATTCCGGGGCCCTCCGAAGACACAGAGGGGGAGGTGGGGGCGGGGGGAGGGACGGAGAGGGGAGGGATGGAGGGAGGGAGGGAGGCACATATGTATATATATATATATACATAAATATAAAAAATATACGTACACAGATATAACTATATATATATAGAGAGAGAGAGAGAGAGAGAGAGAGAGAGAGAGAGAGAGAAACACAAACACAAGCAAACGGGTGGGAGAGGGAGGGAGAACGATATAAAGAGAGATAGAGAGATATAGAGAGAGACGGAGGGAAAGGGAGATGTATAGGGAGACGGGAGAGGGAGAGAGAGAACGAGAGAGAGAGGGGTATGGCATTTGGGTTACATTTTTGGGCATTGCTGTAAAGCGGCAACCAATCATCCCCGCTCCAACCACCCGTCCTCCTCAATCCTCTCACGCGCCCAATGCTGCCTCCGCTGCGTAGCTCATTGAGGCACCAGATTTCCACGTCTGTGACGGGCAGTACGAATCGTACCACTCATGGTGTCCATCGATGGCGGCTATGTGCTCGTCGCTGCGCCTGGCACTGTCCCGAACCCTGGCCCGTCTTGGTGTGTGAAGCCTTCAGTTGTTGATGGCATCTCGTTCGTGCAGTGCGACAAGGGCGATGCCAGGTTCAAGCGCTTCCTGTCGCAGAAGCTGGACATGGTGGATGCGCTCTCCAGGGCGCGCAATAACATGGTGGACGAATTGATGGATGAGGCCAACAGGAATCGCGTCGCAAATGACGAGATCATGACCATTGACGTCCAGGGTCCAGTGTCCAAGAGGCCCAGGAAAGATGCGTTCGATGACATCGCCGACTGGGTCGAGGTCACCGTGAAGCTCGTTGGTGGGGGGACTCGGTCGTGCAAAGTACGGACTAGTGCCAACCACAGGGACAAGCTGCACGTGGAGTGCAGCGCCGACGCGATGGACCTGCTGACGAAGGACCCAGCCCCCCCTGACCAAGACGTGGCCGACCCCGTCATTACACACCCGCACGTGAAGTGGATGAGGTACAGGCACTCGCTGGTCACCTACTACTTCAATACGGACACACAGAAAATGGCGAGCAGGAGCATGAAGGTCGAGACGGGGACGCCCGAATTCGTGCAAAGCAAGGTCGACATGTACGGCCAAATACTGGAGGATTTCTACCAGATGCGCCACAACAAGTCGTGAGTGTTGAGACTGGGTGTATGATGTCAGGCTGGTTGGCGTGCACACGCAGGGGTAGCGGCGCGCTGTGCCTGTATGCACTATGGAAGGAATTTGCACTGGCGTGGCTCTGTGTCGGGCTGGTTGGCGAGCAGGGGGCAACTCTAGTTTGGTGCGCGGCTGCACGTCGCCCTCGCTCAACCGCGCTAGGCGGTGATATCATGTAGCGGTATGCTATGCTCGCATGCGGTTGCAGTCCGCAGTATCATTCAAGTTGGGCTCGTGATGAAATGACCAATCGGAGCCCGTGTCGATCGCACAACCTATGTCGAAATGTGCCCGCGACCCCCTCGATCAGCGCGGCTAGACTGTCAGGGCACGCAGGGGCCGACCACCGACGTATGATATCTTCGCATTGCGCGAACCTCTGCTCAGAGGTTCGCGCAATTGCGCGAACCTCTGCTCAGAGGTTCGGTATCCGCCAACTCATCTTCATAAGATAACTTAAAGTTATCGTACGTTGGCGGATGCGCGAACCTCTGAGCAGAGGTTCGCGCAATTGAGCGAACCTCTGAGCACAGGTTCGCGCATCAGAGAGATGCCACTGCTTGTTCTCATGTGTTGCGTGCGATGTGGCTTTCCACCCTCGCCCCACGCACTCCCTCCCCATCATCTCTCTCCATATCCCCCTCCACTGGCGTAGCTGTTTTGGCTCACAACGGCCTGTTTACCATTGGTTCGCCACGCGCCTCGTGCCGCAGCATGGGCGACGCCGACCCCGTCGCCACCCGCCTCATCGGCATGATCAACGAGCGGGTCAGGTTCATTGGGGCTCAGGCTTCAGCAGGGCTGAACATGGATGCGGCCAAGCAATCGCAGGTTCGCGCCCTGGTGCAGACGATCTCCACGACGAACGACGTGACGTACGCCGTGGCAACCGCCGTCACGGTGGCCATTGTTGGAGGGCCATGGACCCCTGAGCAGGTCACCACGCTTGCGACGGCGCTGAGCGACAGGGCAGCGTCGCTCGAGGGAGAGGCCACTTCCACGACCCAAGCGCGGCCTCAGCAGAAGGCCAAATACATCCAGAACTTCCTCACTCGCACGGACTACGAGACCTTCTTGAACGCGCACCTCAGCGTCCAGGCCAAGACGGAGGTCATGGCCGCTCGCATGCACAAGGTGGGCGTGTCATGCCCGTCGGAAGACTTGCAGATGAGGGGGGTGAGCATCCTCATTGCATGCAGCACGGAGCTATCGTCTAGCAACCTGACGGGCAATAGTAAGAAGCTCATGTGCAAGCAGCTCCAGTCGGAGATTAAGAAGCTCGACAAGACGAAGAGGTACCCGTACAGCCATGAGAAGGAGCTCAAGGCCCACCCTCAGTTGATGGGCCAAGGGAGGTGGGATTACGCGTACACCGCCGACGACCCGCCAGTCCAGCCTAACGCGGGACAGGTCGAGATGATCGAGGCCGTGTTCCAGGGCATGTGCTGCAGGAAGTCCAGCAACCAGGTGGGGGACAAGCGCGCTGATCACCAGACGCAGCCTGGACCCCTGGCAGTGGCTCAGCCTTCAGCGTTCGGCCCGAGCGGCCAGCCACAGGGTACCGACTTCATGCAGATGCTGATGATGACCATGCAGACCATTTGCCAATCTATCAACGGTTCTGGTCAGCGAGCCATCGCCGACGGCAGCGGGGCGGGCTCATCGGGCCTGCACGCGCTCAAGCCCCAGCTGGGGAGCCCCCCCCCAGCCAATGCAAAGGTGCTGAGCATGGATGCGACTCCGCCCATTGGCGGCGGCGGCGTGTCCAACGGTGACCCAACCTCCGCCTGGGGTGCGAGCTCGGCGGGCGACTCTCCTGCAGCGACGGACCAGGCTCCCTCAGGGGCGGCTGCGGCAGCCGACGACGAGGCCGCCGCCTTGGAGGAGTCGATGAGGCGCGCTTCCCACGAGGCGAAGAGGAGGAGGAAGGCTGCGAAGGACGGTGCCGACGAGGCCCAGAGCGCGGCCACGAACACGGACAAGGGCTGCACGGGCAAGGCCAAGGCCAAGGGGAAGCCCAAGGCGAAGGCCAAGGGCAAGCCCAAGTCCAAGGCCGCGCCGTCCAACGGCGGGGAGGGGGTTGGGCGGCAGGCACTATGCGACGTAATGTGTATAGCGTGCGTGCTCCCCCCAAGCGTCCGCCCGCTCAACGGGACCCCGAGAAGGCTCCATGAGGGGCACGAGGGGTGATGAATCGGAGTCGGAGTCGCAACAGATGCCAGATTATACGACTGGACCCTGTCATTTGCATTCGTCTATGCACATGCTATACCATATGAATGCAGGCAGGCAGAGAAGGAGGGGGGGAGAAAGAGGAGTTGGGTGTGGATGAGGAGGATGAGGACGAGGAGCAGGTTTACAGGGGGCCCTCCAGGGCCTTGCGCGAGCATGGTAGGAGGGAGCGGATGAGTAGGCATGAGGGGGGGGAGGGGGTGGATGGGGCGGTCGCTCCTCGGGCCATGGGTTGGGCAGGTGCCGATGCGAAACCGCTCAAGCACAGCGTCGACTACAAGGCCTACCTGAGGCCGACCGATTGCAAAGGGAGGACCATCGGTGCATACACGTCTCGCGCATACACCTCAGCCATCACTCTTGCGAAGCACGCGGGTCACACTGTTGAGGATCAGAAGCGCATCGGCAGGGAGGCTTATCAGAAGGCCGTCCTTGTGTTTAAGAAGCATGGGGCGTGATTGTGCACACCTCTCACTCTCCTACTCCGTCCTGCTGAACACCTCCCTATCTCTCTACCTCCCCTCGCTCCCTAATGACACCCTCGCGAAGCATGTGGGGTGCATGGCATAGTTAGCGTTCACGGTACACGCGGGCTCAGCATGAGGGGCGCTTGCCAGGCTCGCTGCACGTACCGTCTGCCATGCGAAGAATTCGTGGTTGATCTAAGCTCAACAATTCGTGAAAATATGTTTGGGCACGCACGGGCAACCCTCGGGGTTGCGGTCGGCTCCTCTGGGAACCTGCTCAAGGGGAGGTGGTCGTCCATCTCGGGACGTCATTCGGTGCTCGGGACCCAAGAGGACCCCGAACGGGGTCTCGCAACATACGTGAAACTCTCCAAGCCCTTGAGGGCTTCCCGTGTTTCTCGTGGCCCCTGAAACGGCACCGATGCGAACCAGAGCCCACCTCCCCCAACCTCCATCCCTATACCCCCTGCCCTTAACCCTAAACCATACCCCCTAACCCCATATACCCCTAACCACTAACCTTATCCCCAACCAACGCCTTAAACTTAAGTTTAATCCCTACCCCATGCGGCCCCCCTTATGTTTAATCATCACCCTAACCCCTACCCTAACGACGAAGCGGCCAACATTTCAGGCATCGGATGATCCTCTGCAGCCAGAGCCCGATGGGCCAATGGAATCAACATAGACGAAGCTGCCAACGTTTTAGGTATCGGATGACCCTCTCAGCCAGAGCCCAATGGGCCATTGGAATCAACATATGGCGGGATACTGGAGTCAAGGCGCGACGAACGTGACCTTGCAGGGGGGCCTGTATCCGAGTCCTACCCTGACCCACTGGGCGGCGAGAGGGGACATGGCCAAGTAATGAAGAGGATGTGGGGAATTGGTCTTTGGAATGGGGGGGGGGTTGGAGGGTCCGTAGCCATTGTGGCTCAGCCATTCTAGATCGTGTTGTTCTGTCGACCACTCAGACAATGCAACAGTTCGTATACGCTGTTCTTGGTGCATGTTGCATCTCTGCAGCGTCGTCCATATCAATGACTTCCCTTCCACCTGCGCCGAAACGGTGCAAAGTGATAGAGCTGGGCAGGAAAAGCCACGTCACTGCGAGCGCACTCTGCAACTTACTCAAGGAGTTGAAAGACCAGCCATTGCCAGCCTTCTCCAGCCGAACCACCCAGCGGCGACAGCGAGAGCAGATCAGCAACGAGAAAACATCGTTTGGGCCTTTGCTTCAAGAGATGAATGTTAGCGGTGGAGGTGGACATGCTGATGATGTTGTTTTAGATTTTCAGCACCCTCTTGCATGGTTGGAAGTTGCGTGTAAAAAAAGTGAGTCGTACCGCGATATGGTGACAACAGCTTTGGATAAGTCTGGAAACAAGATGTCCATACTACTTTACTCAGACGAAGTAACACCAGGGCAAGCATTAACGTCCCACAATACACGCAAAATACAAGCCATGTACTGGTCATTTTTGGAGCTGGAGTTTCCGACGCTCTCAAATGAACTAGCGTGGGCCACCCTCGCGGCCCCGCGGACCGATACGGTCCAGCTGCTCCCAGGGAAGATGTCAGATATGTTCAAATATGGGCTTGGGTTGTTCTTTGGTGACACTTATGATTTACGGGCGGGTGTTCACGTTCAGATTGCAGGGGAACTTCGCCCCAGACTCATTCATGGTTCCCTTGCTCTGGTGATTCAAGATGAAAGGGCGCACAAAGCCGCCAGTGCCGTCATGGGAGCGACGGGCCATAAATTATGCCCCCTATGTAAGAACGTAGTGGGGCACAAGAGTTCGCTGTTGCCAGATCCTGGCCGATATTTAATTCCCGCCACGGAAATAGACGTAAGTAAGTTCGATCTTCACAGCGACGAGTCTGTGAAGGCTGTGCAAAGACGGCTGGCGCAGATGGCAGCTTCGGGCACTCAGGCTGAATTGGAGGAGCTGGAAACTCTTTTTGGATTCCATTTCGTGCCAACGGGCATGATGCAATGTCCGAGGCTAGACGTGAACTTAGTGTCGACGTGGGGGTGGGATTGGCTCCATTGTTACGTGGTGGGTGGGGTTTTCAATAACGAGGTCGAGGAGTTGGAAAGCAGGCTATCGCAACACGGTTTGGGTGGGAAACAGATTGATAAATATCTTCAGCGGTTTAAGTGGCCGAGCGGTTACGCCAACGCCAAACAAGTATGCAGGTCAAGGGCTGACAATTCCCCGAAAGGTTTAGCGAGTGAGATGCTGTCATTTGCACCCGTCCTGCGGAAGTTCCTAGTGGACGTAGTGATACCGACGAAGTTTCTCGAGGACGAAGTGCAGAGCGCTTTGGCGCTCATCGATGTGCTTGAACTTTTGAACATTGCAAATTCGGGTGAGGTGACCCCAGCCGAGCTGGGGGTAGCGATATGTACCCACTTCGCTTTGCATCAGGTTGCGTACGGTGATCTTCTGTGGGTTCCCAAAGCCCACTATTGCCTCCACCTCCCTAGGCAAATGTTGCAGCACAAATTTATTTTGTCGTGCTTCATGCACGAGCGTAAGCATCGGGTATTGAAAAGAATGGCGGAGCATCGGCACAGCCTCCAGAGCTATAACAAGGGCCTCTTGCAAGAATGTACAGTCCAACATCTGTTTGACATCGACGGCCCGATCGAAGCCACAAGCTTGATTGAGCCAAGACCCGCAAATAAAAATATGATCAAGGTTTTGGATTCAATGTTCAGCTTGCCTCGCGGGTGCGAGATCTTGACTGCCAGGTCTCTGATTGCAAACAGTCGCAAAATTGTGATGCAAGATTGTGTAGCGTATGTTTTAGCAGATGGCCGAGTTCGTTTCGGCTGCGTTTGGTTTCACTTCAGCATTGGAGGAGCGTGCTACAGCTGCATAAGCCAATGGGAGATGTTGGAGGTGACAGACACTGCAGTGAAGTGTCGAACCTCAGATTCCCCAGATGTGTTTTTGAGTAGCTGCATTTTCGAGCCTTGCACGTTCATGCCTTCAGACGTCGGCAAGATATGCACAATCATTTTACCCCCGAAGCTCAACCAACGGGTGAGGCGCAGCAGAGCGTGAAGTCACGCGCGTGGGTTCGCAGAGTGCCCCCAGAAACGCAAAATCGACCCCGTCCATTCCTACTTGTTTTAATCCCACCAGCCCTCTGGGCGCAGGAGGTCTATAGGGCTCTTCCCTCTCCAACCTCCTGCCTTTCCCTACTCGAGAGGTTTACCTCCCCCCCCGTCCCTGCGTTTGGACGGGGGGGGACGGGCCCATATCAGCGTCCAAGATGGCCCAAGATGGCTCCAAGAGGGCCTCCGAGAGCGCAAGATGGCCCCCAAGATGGCCCAAGATAGCGGTAGACGGGTCAAGATAGCCTCCGACACGCGTCCAAGAGGTCTCAAGACGGCCCCAAGACGGTTTCAAATGCCCTCCGAGGCCTCCAAGGACCCCCCAAGAGGCCAAAACCCTTCAACAACCTAAGGAAAACCAGGTTGTTTGCCTTATCGCGTTTTCGCCTCCGAAGGGCTCTTGAGGCCTCAAGATGGCCCCAAGAGGGCCCAAGACAGCCCCAAGAGGGGCCCAAGAGAGTCCCAAGGCGGCCCCAAGAGCGCCCAAGAGCGCTCTAAGAGCGGGCCAAGAGGGTCCCAAGACGGCATTTTTGAGCCTCCGAGGGGGGGGGGGGGCAAGAATTGCTCCCCTCCCCCTCCCCCCCTTCTTTAGCCATAAAGACCAAGGCGCCCCCGAGAGGCCTCCCAGAACTCCCCCAAAGAGCCCCGAGAGGGCTCCAAGACCCTCCAAAAGAGACCCAAGAGGGCTCCAAGAAGGCCCCAAGAGGACCCCAAGGGCGCCCCAAGAAGACCCTAAGAGGACCTCAGGAGAGCCCCAAGAAAGAGCCGCATGAGGCCCCAAGAGGGGCCCAACAGAATCCCAAGAGGGCCCCAAGATGCCTCCAAGTTTCGGAACGCACGCGAGTTTAAGATACAAATCAGTGCAACAGCCATTACGAGTCATCGAAATACCCCTCACCTCTCATCGAAGCACCATCGAAATTTGCACCCATTTCAATATTAAACTTCAATGCGGGAGAGCGCTCCGCCCACTCTGAAGTGACGATCCCCACGCTGACGAACACTAGGAAGATTGCTGCGGGGAGCGAGCTATTCGTCAAGCCAGGTGCACCCACTAGCAAGGAGGCCGACGCTTCTAAGAAGCGCAGGACTTGCTGAGTCCACAGCCTGGAGGCGCAGAGTTTTGTATCGCATTGCGCAGCACGAGGATGTTTTTTTCAGGAGCACTGCGTGCTGCAGGCTCGCGGTTCGGGCGTTAGTCGGGGAGGGGTGGCGGGAGGGAAGGATGGGAACTCAAGGGGTGGAGGCGGCTTCCGCTCTGAACCATGATGGGCGCAGCAAGTAGGAGGGTGGAGTTTGCCGCCCACGCGGATCGGTTCGCTTGACCCGCCTCTCAATGTCGCTGCATCGATGCATTTTTTTGAGACAGCGGCTCTGACGAGAGGTGGCCGCATCCGACAACTGCGGATCACCGCGACGCAAGTGCAGAGCTGCGGTGCCTTCAATGACAAGGCTAGGCGCGATGATAAATGCAAAGAAGGCCCCAGACCCCCCAAAAGAGCCCCAAGAGGGCCCCACGACGCTCCAAAAGAGCACCAAGAAGCCCCAATAAGGCCCTAAGAGGACCTCAGGAGAGCCCCAAGAAAGAGCCCCAGGAGGCCCCAAGAGGGACCCAAAAGAATCCCACGAGGGCCCCAAGATGCCTCCAAGTTTCGGAACGCACGCGAGTTTAAGATACAAATCAGTGCAACAGCCATTACGAGTCATCGAAATACCCCTCACCTCTCATCGAAGCACCATCGAAATTTGCACCCATTTCAATCTTAAACTTCAATGCGGGAAGCTATGTGATGCTTGCGTTCTCGAAGACGGCTGCGCGACTGCATGCGTTCTGCCGCCCCTGATTCACTCACTCCCCTGCTGATCGTTTCTGGATGGTGGGGACACGCGAAGCGTCAAGAATTCCCCCCCCTCTTCGTCCTCCCCCTTCTCCTCCGAGGGGGGTGGGGCAAATTTGGGGGACCCCCCCCCCCCGACCAACCAGCAAAGGAGAATGCACTTGGACCCCGACAGCAAGCAGCAGAGGCAGCAAGTGGAAACGGTGGCAGCAAAACACTGCCACCCTCCTCCCCCTCCCCTTCCTCCCCCTCCCCGCCGCTCCCGTGCACCTGGCCCGCCCCCTCTCTGCTCCTGCCTCTCCTCCTCTCTTTTGCTTGTGGGCAAGAGAGAAACATGTCGGATGGTATCCGAGTTGGCCCACTTAGGGTAACCACTCGGTCCCACTTAGCCTGGTTAGCTTAACCACTTACCAACCGACATCCAAGGACAACCCACAACATACGAAACGGGATCCGTTGATATCCCCATAAACAGCTTACCCCATATAAGATAGGAGAATCACATGCACATGCATGTAGCCCAACCGCTTAGCAAGCGCAGCGGCCATCGCAGTGGGAAGGCCCGCCACTTCTCGCTTCCCCCCTCGCTCGCCGCCGACCCTCTTGGAGGGCGGATGAATGCGCATCCGTAGTGAGGACCCGTGAACACCCAAACCCCCTCGCGCCGTGAGAAAACCGCGGAGGGAGGTCTTTCGCAACTTTCGGCCTCTGGGGGCCCTCGCGGGGCCTCGGGACCGTCAACAAAACGACTCCGGACGAAACACCGGTCCCGGGGAAGGGGTCCAGACAGACCTCCGGGGGTCGACGTCGTGAAAAAGTCACGGCGTCGGGGGTCTGGGCACGAGGCGCCCACAGACGGCATCGACCGAGACACGAGGGCGCTCGGTGAACGCAGGGGTGGGGGGCTCCTCGGCAGGCACGCACGCAGGGTCGGGGGTCGGGGCGGGTCTTGCCCAGTGGACCTCTGGCCCCGCGGGCGGCCCGCGAAGGTCTCCGCCTTCGCGCTGGCCGACGGCACGAGCTGGTGGATCCGCAAGGCGTCCTCGATGGGCCTGTCCGCGTCGGAGCCGGACCCCTCCGCGTCCGAAAACGGCGCGCAGGCGTCCTCGCCGTCTCTGTGAGGCTTTCTGGCAAGGGCCGGGCTGAAGTCGCGCATCTGCCTGGCCGCGAGGCCGCCGCCCGCGGCGCCGCCCTGCCCCGGGTGCACGTAGGCGCGGCGCCCAGGGTGGACCCCGAGCTCCACCTCGTCCGACGAACGCAGCAGCGCTTGCACCATTCGCCCAGCGAGGCGGTCCCAGCGCCTCTGCAGCTGCTGGAGCGCGACGCCAGAGCTGCGCTTGAGGGCCTCGGAAGAAAGACCGCGTCCGAACAGCAGGTCCCGGAACTCCTGATCCTGGTCGGGCAGCCTCGACTCCATCAGCATGCACGCGCCCTCCAGCAGCTTCTCGAGCTCGCCGCGCTTGAGGGACTCCACCATGGCAACCAGCTCGTCGAGGCGGGCGCTGCGGTGCCGGATGCCCTGAAGCAGTCGCACGAACGCGACGCGCTCGCACATGCCGCTGCCGTAGCCGACGGGGGGCGGGAGCTGCCCGCGGATGTACTGCAGCGTGCGGTCCCAGCTGCCGCGCGCGCAGGCCACCATGTCGTCCAGCTCGCCCGCGACGGCCTCGAGCTCCTCGGGGGGCGGCGCCCGCACGCCGAAGCTGGGGACGTGGAGGCCGGCCGCCGCCGGCGGCGAGGGCAGAAGAAGCAAAAACCCCATGAACAGAAACTCTTGGCGCTCCGCGCGGGGTGCTTGGATCTGCGCCGGCACCCTGCCTCCCCGGCGCGCGGAGCGCGCCAGGGGCGGCGCGGAGGCGCCGCCCGCGGGGGCCCCCGGCGCGGAGCCCAGAAACCCGCGCGGAACGCCAAAACTTTCTGCCTACGGCGCCTTGTCCTCCTTCGGGAGGGGGCCCCGGGGCTGTCGCCGCGGCTGCCGGGGCCCGGGGGCGTCGAGGCGGCTCGGGGCTGCCCGTGCAACTCGCCGGAGGGCTCGAGCGCGGCCGAACCGCGGGAGGGCGCGGCCGAGCCGCGGGAGGGCGCGGCCGAGCCGCGGGAGGGCGCGGCGGCCTCGATGGAGGAGCCGCGCGAGGCGTGCGTCGCGGCCTGCTCGAGGCCGGGGCCGCGGTCGCGGCCCAGAACGTAGGAGAGGCTGGCCTCGATGGAGGATTTGTTTTGTTTTGTTTTGTTTTGTCTTGTTGTTGTACTCTCATTTCTGAAACAAAATATTGTTGATCCCCCCCGTCCGGTGCACATTGATTTTTTCAATTGAAGTGCCCTCCCGGGGCTCGTACTCTGTTTTTTATCTGGGAAAGTCTTGAAGGTCAAACTGTGTCGTTGGCCCCCGGTTTACAACAACAACGGCTCCCGCCTGAGACTTCCTTTCAATTTAGCCAGGACCCCCGCTCCCGCCCGGAACTTCCTCGAGTTTTATTCAGGAATCGCGCTCTCGCTTGGTACTTCCTTAGAATGTATTATCCCGGCGCTCTGGAGTCGCGCTCTCGCTGGAGACTTGCTTGCAATTTACTGAAGAGTAGCGCCTTGCGTTGGAGCTTCCTGCAATTTACTCAAGCGCCGCGCTCCCGACACCCAGGCACCCAGGAGTCGCGCTCACTCTTAGGACTCCCTCACAGATTACATAGGAATCGGGATCTCGCTGCCCTTCGTGGCCCCGATGCAGCCCTTCGTGGCCCCCTCGTTTTGTTTCGTGGCCCCGTTGCAGCCCTTCGTGGCCCCGTCGCTGCCCTTCGTGGCCCCATCTATGTATGCCCTTCGTGGCCCCCGCTCGTTCGCGCCCGTGGTGGCCCCATATGCATGTCCTGCGTGGCCCAGTTGCTACCCTCAGTGGCCCCATCGTTGCCTTCTGTGGCCCCGCATTATCTGCCCTTCATGGCCCCCGCCGTTGCCCTTCGTAGCCTACGCATTCGTGGCCCCATATGTATTCCCTTCGTGTCCCCGCCGTTGCCCTTCGTAGCCTACTTCGTGTCCTTGTGGCCCTGCTGTCGTTTTCTTTCGCTCTCGCTTTCGCTCGTCGCCGTCAGCGTCGACGTCGTCGCCGTCGCCGTCGTCGTCGACGTCGTCGTCGTCGTCGTCGTGGTCGGTCCCCTGTCCGTCCCTCCTGGGGTCGGGTCGACGATCCGCGGCCGCCCCGCCGATCAGCGCTGCCGCTGGCCAGGCCGACGGTCCGCGGCCGCCCCGCCGCTTGCCGGGGCCCAGCCTGCAGGGAAGAAAGGCATACCCCCCAAAAGGGTATCGATCGAAGACGAAGAGGGCGGGCATCGAGGGTTTGGGAAATAGGCGTTATTGGACACTCGAGCAGATAAGGGCGAACAATCTAAAAATTATTGTTGTTGTTGTTGATGATGGTGTCTTTCTTCTTCGTCCACAACGCGAGTTCACGCTGGCTTGATAGAGGAAGAAAAACGCCATAAACATAAACTTGTGGCGCTTTGGGATCTGCTCTGGACCCCCTCCCTGGCGCGTGGAGCGCGCCAGGGGCGGCGCCGGAGGCGCCGCCAGGGGGGTCCCAACGCAGATCCAAGAAATCCGCGCGGACCGCCAAACATTTATGTAGATGCCGATGTTTGTTCCTCGATGTTGCTTCCTTCACGACACCGGCCCACGCTGGCGTTGTCATGTTGAGCGTGGAAGGTGGTCGGGGCACGTGCCCGGAGCAGCGAGCTGTCGGCGGACGCGAGCTTCACGCCCGCACGGCCTCGATGGAGGAGATGGCGGCGGCCGCCTCCTCCTCCGTCGCCCCCGCGGTGGCGGCCCTGTCGAGCCGCCCGCGGATCCCGGCCGCCTCCGTCGGGCCCCCGCAGAAGGACTTGCTCGCCTGCGGCCGACGAGGAGGGCAGGCAGGGAGGCCCCAACGGATCTCCCGCCCTCCTCCCTCGCCTCATCCCATCCCTGTAGGGGGACGAACCATGGCACGAACACCAAAGCTCGAAGGTCCGCGCGGAGCGCGCCAGGGGCGGCGCCAGAAGCGCCGCCAGGGGGGTCCAGCGTCGATCCGAGAAACCCGCGCGGACCTCAGAGTTTTTATGTTTATGTCATTGCCCGTTTCCCTAATCCCATCCCTACCTCCCTCCCTGCCCTAGCCTTCGGGGCCCCCCTTACCGTTTCGACGTGCACGTTCTCCGAAAGCCCTCCCCCCCGTGGCCTGGCGGCCCGTCGCGTAGAACGCTCCCGCGAAGTTAGCCAGGCGCGCCATTCCGACCATCGCAGCCCGCACGTCGTCGGGGCTTCGATGGCAGACCTTCGGCGAAGTGACCTCTGCCGCGAGCCTCGAAGACTCCTCGAGCAGGCCCCGCAGCTCGTAGACCTCCAGCTCCATTTCGTTCAGCTGCTCCGAACGCTGACCCAGGGCGTGTATGAGGGATTCCGTGACACGGTCGATGTCCTCCTGGAGGGCATCCTCTGCGAGTGCCCGCTCGGTGCTCGACCCGTGGTCGGGCGCCCCCGCGGGCTCTCCGCTGTTGACGGAAGCGGCGGCCGCTGGCCCCAGCATCGCAGTGGTCGCCTGGGCCCCAGGCGGCAGGCTGGCGGCAACCACTGCCAGGCCGCCCAGCGCACCCGAGGGGAGCTCGGGGCCGGCACCTCCGCGGGCGCTCCCTCGGATGGGTGCGCCGCGCGCGCTCGCCGCGTCGGCAGCGGGCGCTTGCACCCCAGCGCTGCGCAGCGCGGCCTGGCTGCTGCTGCGCACCTCCAGGAGGGCTGCGCCGTGGCCACCGCCGTCGCCGCCCTCGCCAGGAGCGCCGAACGAGGGGGCATGGCCACCGCCTTGCGACACTGGAGACTGGCCCTGCGCTCTTGCGCTTCTGGCAGCCCGTTGGACTGCATCAGCGTTGTCGCCAGGGCTACTGGACCAGATGGCCTGGCCGCCGCTGGACGACGCTGGAAGCGGGCCCCCCACGCTCATCGCGGCATCAGCCGCTCGATCCCCGCTTCTGCGCTCGCCAGGGTCGCTGGGAAAGGTGGCGTGGCCACCAGTGCCGCCCATGCCATGGGCGGATGCCGGAACGCCGTGGCTCTGGGTGCTCCCCCCGCCGCGGCCATCGCCCAGGTCGTAGGCGGCGTCTGCCACTGGCACGAGGCCGCGGCCACGGGCGCTTAGCTCCCCGAAACTCCCGTCGTCCCCCTCTCTGAGGACGGCTGCCGCGGCGAGGCGGAAGCCGCTGCCGCCGCCCCCGCTGGGAGAGGCAGGCGCGGCGCGGGCTGAGGCGCCCCCGCCGGGGGAGCCGGGCGCGGCGAGGCGGGACATGCCCCAGCGGTTCCCTCCGGGCGACCCTGGCGGGGAGCCCGGCAGAGGGGGCTTCGCAAAAGTCTTCGGAGACGTGCCCCGCCTGCTGCTGGGCGGATCAACACTGCCGCCGTGCGCCGCCGCAGCCGTGACGGGCCAGGTCGTGTTGCCTTCGGCGCCGTCGCCCTGCGCTGCGGAGTCCCCCATCCGCAGCTTCTGCTGGCCAAGTCCCAGGAGGGGCAGCCGCGCGGGGAGCTTCGACTGCACGTCCGCTTCGAGCACCTGCTTCAGGCCGTCGCCCGCGACCTCCTGACTGCTGGTCCCTTCTGCTCTGCGCTGCTGGCGCAGCTCCAGCTCCTTCCCGGCTACAGAGGCACGGAACGAGAGCGGGAGCACGACGACAGCGACGACGGCGACAGACACGACGACCATTTGACGAAGCGTTTTTTTTTGTTGCCGAGGGAGCTGCGACCCGTCCCTCCCGCACTCGACACGCCGTACCTCGGTGTGTTGGCCCTCCCTTGCTGGAGGGAGTCTTATCCGGAGCGGGGCGAGGAGGCTTTCTGGAGGCCTCCCCAGTGGGGTCCGAGCACATGGGGTCGGATGACCGCACCGGATCGCGAATGCATCGGCGATGCATCGGCGATGCATCGGCGATGCATCACCGACGTCGGCGACTCATCGGCGACGTCGGCGTGGAGAAAATCGGGTTCCGCATCGAGCCGCATCGCCGATGAATTAAACGTATGAATTAAACTTCGGCAAAATGACGCACGGAATTTAATGGTCCATTGCGTCGCGCCAGGTCTGCTTCCACGCTGCGCATGGCGTTGCGAACCCTTCCGCTCCGAGCTTCGATGCTGGCGGAAAACTGTCCAGGTGCTCTTGCCCGCAGCTCTGTGAATGTATTCCCTTGTTATTGCATGTCCTTTGCGGCGTCGTTGTTGAGGGCGCCTTCGCCGTCGGAAGAAAGCGCTCGTGCCGGGCCAGGCTTTCCGCGCCAACGTCGCTGGCAAGCGTCAGGGGGGATATATGGTCAAAGGCCTGGGCCGCCCCCCTCATGCTGATGCCATCGGGCCCCCCCGCCCCCCGCGTGATAGTCCCTCCCCCTGTGGTTGTGGTGTGGTGCTGTGGGTGCGGGCGTGTGTGGCGTGGTGCTCCAGGACAGCTCCAAAGGTTGTCGTCGTCGTCGTCGTCGTCGCGGTCGTCGTCGTCGTCGTCACCGCCGTCGCGGTCGCCGTCGCCGTCGTCGTCGCCATCGTCGCCGTCGCCGTCGTCGTCGTCGTCGTCGTCGTCGTCGTCTTCGTCGTCGTTGTCCCCCCCCATCTCATCATGGGAGGGGAGCCCGTGGAGCCATGGGACCCATCTCATCCTAGGGGGGGAGGGGGGGGGCCGTGGGCCCAGAGCCCAGGACCAGAAACATGTCCTTGTTCGGCACCTCTTGTCCAACGCCCCAGCGAGCGCACTTATCGATCGCATGGGACATAGCGTGCTCCTGCGTAGACCATAGCATGAACGCCTGCTTCCTCGCTTAATTGGCCCAGGGGGCTCACCGACGGAAGCGTTCGATATCCCCGACAGGTGTCGCGTGCACCCTTGCTCATATTTAGATGGGGGTCGTCCACGCCCGCCGAAAATATCAGCATCATCTTCGGCGCCTTGGCACGACGCTATCGCAGGCGAAACCTGTGTGGCTCTTTCTCGACCACTGCAGAAGCATAACTGCGTAAGTTGTTGCAAACTGTGCTGAACATTGAATCTGGTCCAATCGGGCAGTCGTGTAGAGCCCGTACCATTATTGGCACGACTCCGGCGCATTCGAGATGGGTTCTTTGGATCGGGTGGAAAGGATCTGTTGTTGGTGGAGATCGTTGGAGTCTGACACGTCGTTCTGCGACCTGCGTGGCGCCACGCGGTTGCATGTCTACACGCTCGGCAGGTGGTGCTGCCAGTGTCTTCTGCCGAAAAAGGTCGTAGCCACTCGCGTAAGCTGTGGAGTCAACGCTTGCGCGTGGACGTGAAGGTTTTGGATGTGCGTCTTGGCGTCTGGGCTCAAGGGCCGCCAGAAGTTCTGAGGCTTGGACCGCTGGCGGTCTCGGGTCATGACCAGGTGGCAGCGCCCATGCTTCAGCACATCTGCATTCGCCTGCTCTCCAAGTGTGTCCATTCAGTGTAGGTTTCGTTACAGACTAAGCAAAACAAGTACATCATATAATCGTGGTCGGGTCGGATCAGCGATCATGTTCGGGACTGCCCTGTCACCGGCCATCAAAACATGCAGCGCGCCCCCATCCACCTGGTGGTACACGATGTATCGTGAATAATGCCGTGTTGAGCGCTGGTGGGTCACCAAAACAAGCCGCTGCTTTTGGGGAAGCTTGCACGTATCCGTGTTGCGTGTCTCCACTCGACTTTCGCCTTGATAGCCAAGGCAGCTTCAACACTGGCCGACTGCATCTTGTGTGTGCACTGCGGCTGTGTTACCCTTATTGGAGCTCTCTGGGAACACTCCAGCGCTGCGCTGGAGGGTCCCAGCAGGGTCTCGAAGGGGCCTCAGGAAGGCCCCTTCTGGAATCCCAAGAACTCAGGAAACCTCGCGTTTGTGAGATGGCTGACCGTGTCGATGCCGGCCCTCGAAAACGAATCGTGCAAACGATTTCAGTATTGCCAGCTCGTTTGCCAAGATCTCTGATGGCCTCTTGATGCATTCGCCGCAATTGTCCTTTAAGCCAGTGGCGCATTGGTCCATGGTAAGCGTATTCCAATGAGGTCACTTAGTTGACCAAGACGGCTCTGCAGAGCCCAAGGAGAGACCCACGACTGACCAGAAAGGGCCCCATGACGACGTCCGTAGGCCGAGAAGTCCTCCCAAGAGGCCTCCAGAAGCACCCAAGAGGCCCGTACGAGGACCCCGAGAGGCTCCCAGGAAACCCAGAGGAGACCCGAAGAGTGCCTCAAGAGACATATTTGTCTTCCTTCATCCTCCTCGTCCCTTTTCTGTTCCCTTTCCTCGTGCTTTCTCGTCCTCTCCCAAGTGTTCCGCCAATGGGTTCCGCACCGGCTGGGCGAACACATAGCCCACCAGCTTGGCCAGACTTCGGCCCAATGTTTGGCCGCGTAGGAGTTTCCGAACTGTAGGGGGCGGTGGTGACTCGCCGTAGGCATCTTCGATACGATGCGGAGCAAACGAATTGATCTTACATTTCAATGTTCACGGGGCCAATATCAAATAAGGCCATGCGGGCCTAACGCGCGTGCACATGTCGAATTTCTTCCAAAACGAGTGTTTGCCCAACGTCCTCGGAACAGCAGCTGTCAACAAGCATTGTCTTGTCAACTGGACTGTGCCAGGCTTCAGTGCGCGCGATCTCGCTGACATTGCGCACAGAAATATGTGTCTGTGCAATTTCGGTGGCAACTCATGAGAGCATCCCATACCACCTGGTCGGCTCATGCGAGTCGACGCTAGATCGACGCTAATCGACACTGCATCGACGCAAACATCGACGCTGACCGACGCTAAGTCGGCACTATCTCATCCGCTCCCAGACGCTAATCGACGCAAGTCGACGCTGGAGACGGACTTAACAGGGTACGCCAGGCTCCCATGATTTGTTACCGAGGGGATGTGCACACAGACTTCGGCCTGGCCTTAGGTCGGGCATAGCCTCCGACAGGCGGATTTTGAGCGAAAAATGAGAGCAGTCAAATAACTATTCGAAACATTGTCCCCAGACTATTCCTTATTATTTTTGCATATTCCTCCTGTAGAGGGTACAGAAGGCTCCCATGAATTGCTGCCGACTGCAATTCTGCCGAACGAGGCAATGCGGGCCTCACGCGCGCACGTCGAACGCACATGCAACACAAGCATCGCTCATCCGTCTGCCAACGAATGCACTCCGGAGCAACAGCGCGCGCGTTGCCGCGCGCGTGCCGACGCTATTGTATAAACCACTGGTTTCACCGCTGTGTCAAGATGTGCTCAAACACGCGTGGAGCCAAAAAGGTTCCAGGCAGACATGTGGATGTCTGCAGCCGCACCTCCACATCATCCTCACCATCACCATCACCATTACCAGCATCAGCATAGTCATACTCATCGTCAGCAGTATCGCAATAATCATCATCATCATCATCATCATCATCATCATCATCATCATAATCAGAATCAGCATCACTATCATCATCAGCATCATCATCGTCATCATCATCAGCAACATCATCGTCATCATCATCAGCAACATCATCGTCATCATCATCCTCTTCATCATTATCGGCGACATTATTGCTTTCATCAATGTCACTATCATTATCAACACCACCATCATCTTCACCACCACCACCACCGTCGTCGTAATTACCACTGTCATCAGCATGACCACCATCAACATCATTGTCGTCATCGTGATTATCGAGGTTCTCGTCATCATCGCCACCACCAACTCTACCATGATTACCATCGTCGACGATGTCGTCGTCACCACCACCTGGGCGGCCGAGCCATGGATGTGCATGACAAGGGTCCTCGCATCTCTGCGTCAGTTGAGTTTTGCCAATGCTTTGCTTGTGGTCGGGTGAGATTTCTGCTCGAACATTGGAGTTGACAATTCCACATTCTTCCGAAACGAATAGCGCCACGTACTTTTCTTCCCAAACGTAGCAGCACGTAGCTTGCAACACATTTCTGGCAGCACGTATATTGTAAGAAACTGCTGCGCAACATGGATTGCTCACCATAGGATCATGTACTGCAACATGCAGACTTGACCTCATGGAGAGAAAACAAGCCTTGCCTTCCCAGCTTAACTGGAAATAGGTGTCAAGGGACTGGCCGCAAGACCCGCCCAGCTCTGAGGCCGCCCATGCCTAAATGCGGCGGTGCTGGTGGTGGCTGGACGTGCTGGGTCCAGCAGGTCCGCCGGCCCACGACGCCCAACCTCCGCTCGAACCTTGGTTCTCATGCTGACACCATGGAGCTCGTGGAGAAAAAGGCGCGGGACGCTGGTGGGCCGGGCGAGTGGGTTCCCGACGCGTCTCTGCCTCCTCACCGCCAGCCACCGCGCGAACTGGTCTGACACAGGGGAGCGAAAAGAGAGACCCGGGGAGGCGGCTCGGAGAGCCAGAGGGGGAAGGCCACAGGGCTGGGACCCCGTTAGGCATCGAGAGTCCGACATGGGGGGCGCACTTTCCTCGAGCGGGCACGCGCGGAACGCATTTTTTTCTATCCAGACTGCTATTTTGCCTGTTCTGTGTCGCGCGGAAATTCGCCAACCTCCCTCAGGCACGCCACGGCGACGACGACGACGACGACTCGTGGGGGGTCAGCTACACGCAGGAGTGACCCTGGGCAAGAGTGACCTTTGGTGCACGGCTTTTGGAGGGCCGCGGGGGGGGGGGGGGGGCAAACACAAGCGAGGAAGACGCTACTGCCGCACCGCACGCGACGATCGGAGGGCCCCATTGGGCCGCGCACCAAAGGTCACTCCAGCGAAGGGTCACTCAATTCGTGCAGTCGAGGGGGGGGGCGCCGGGCCCTGGGGCACGCCAGCGCCGGCGCGGATTTCAGTGCGCGCCCTGGCCTTCTGCACCAGCTGCTCCAGGCCGTCTCGGCCCACCTGCGCCGTCTGCCCCCGGCCGCCGGCGGCGTGCGCCGCCTCCGGGCCGTCCCCCGCCGCCTGGGTTCGGTCGGGCGTGCCCTCCTGCAGGCGGATTTTGGACGGAAGCTAAAAACATGTAGTAGACTTTCGTTCATGCCTTAAAAGAACACCGTCGACAGATCGCCCCATACACTATTCTGCCTGACTGACTGAATTCCTCCCGTAGCGGGACGGGCCCGACCGAACGCCTGGGCCGCCTGCTCCCGGCGGTCCTCGGCCGCCGGCGTGCGCCTCGGGGCGGCGTGGCCCCGCGGGCTGGGGCTGCTGGTGGAGCTCGAGGAGCCCCCGCAGGAGGCCTCCGGGATGCCGGGGGTCGCGCTGCTGGAAGCGGCCCCGCCTCGGAGGCCCGCCGTCACGGCCACAGGTCTGATCCGCCCTCCGCTCCGCCTCTCGCCCTCCCAGCCCCTCACTCGTCCCTCCACCGGGGAGGAAGGGGGGGACGGGGGGGAATGATCGGACCGGTGGTTTCCACGAGGGTAGTTACTGTATAGGGGGTAGCGTGGGTGCGTGGGTCCTGATACGCTCATGTGAATATATGTGTACACACATCTATATGTACATGGCATGTGCGTGCCCAGGCTCGTTGTATGTTGTGTATGTGGGTTGTGTGTTGTACGTGCTATGTGTGAGGGATGTGTGGGTTATGTGTATTCTGCGTGAGATGTTTGGGTGTATATAGAGTGTGCGCTTTGTGTGTTGCTTGAGATGGATGTGTTGAATGTGATGCGTTTGTGTGTGTGTGTGCGAGTGTGTGTGTGTGTGTGTGCACTCTCTCTGTGTTGTAGCTGTCGTGTGTTGTGCTTTCTGTGTGCTGTGTGTTGTGTGTTTTGTGTGGTGTGTGGGCGTTCTGTGTATTCTGTGCGCGTGTTGTACGTTGAGGCTCGGCTTTGGGAGGATGTCTCAGGCGAGTCTGCCTTCTTCTAAGAATCGCGTTGAAAACGGGTCCGATGTTTGGAGATGTGTCTCAGGTGAAACTGCAATTTTCTGAGAATCAGGATCACCAACATTGAATTCCACGTGTGTTGAACATGTTTGTAATGTTGGACAACCACTTTGAGTTTGGACCGTGATGTCACGATCTGCGTGAGGGTTGCGTTCGGTTTTCAGAGTGTTGGAGATGCCCCGAGCGAAACGGCCAGAAACATGAACGCGGCTTCACACGTAATCGCCTCTGAGCTCTGCTCCTTCGGAGAGGTGCGTAGAGTTAATATGTACGTATACACATACACATCTGTCTATGGATTCTCTTCTATATTTATATAGAACCTCCAGCGCTGTCGTTGGCTCTGGCGCGCAGCAGGCTGATGAGCTTGCCCTGGCCCAAGATCTTTTGCACCTGCTGCTTGAACCTGACACCCTCCCCTTTCCTGAGGCTCTCTCTGGTCTTCAAGCGCTCCGTCTCCTCATGATGGAGGAACACCAAACAGATTGGCGGGAGAGGGAGGGATGGAGGCAGGGAGGGAGAGGGAGGGAGAGGGAGGGAGGGAGAGGGAGGGAGAGGGAGGGAGGGATGCAGCTCGGGCG
>CAUYUJ010020064.1:152500-165223 GCA_963575745.1 Prorocentrum cordatum | reverse complement strand
CCTCCTCCTCACCCCGAAATGGGTACTGCACGGGATCAATGGTTACGGCGCCACACAACACATGCTGACCAAAAGAGACAGCGGCCGCTGTCGGGCGGGTGACCGTTAGTCTCAAATGGAGGGTTCCTGCTGCACGATAGTGCCCGATCGGAGGGGAACGAACAATGGCATAAACACAAACACTCGGAGGTCCGCGCGGATTTCTCGTATCGGCACTGGACCGCGCCTCCGGGCGCCGCCTCTGGCGCGCCCCGCGCGCCAAGGAGGGGGGTCCAGCGCGGATCCGAGAAATCCGCGCGGACCTCCGAGTTTGTGTGTCTATGTCATTGTTCGGCGGTGGACAAACCTCACTTTAGTAAACCTCCCTCTAGTGAAAACGGCCTGGGACCGTAACCGACGGACCTGGACCCGCGAAAATAACGGCCGCGACGCCCTCTCGCGAACCGAAAACGGCCAATTCACTAATCGACGTGTCAGGGCAGGAGGTCTATCCACCCCCGACGAAGGAGGACGGAACAGGTGAAGCCACTCGGCCCTGAAAAGTAAGAAGGCGCTTAACGCAGATGGGAACCTGGGAATCCAAAAATCACCGCAGAGGGTCTTTAAGGATGCACCCACCCCCCTAAGCTCTGGGCGGGGAATGGAAACTCGTCCCTCCTCCTCCTCCTCCTTCCCCTCCCTCCTTCCTCCACTCCTCCCTTGCCTCCTGTCCATCCTCCTCCTCCTCCTCCTTCTCCTCTCCTCCTTCTATTGCTCGTCCCCCTGCGATCGCCCCTCCCTCCTCCTTCCCCTCCCTCCTCCCTCTCCTCCTCCTCCTCCTCCTCCTCCGCCTCCTCCTCCGCCTCCTCCTCCTCCCCTTCCCCCTTCCGCTGCAGACGCTGCAGCCAACCCGCACGAGAAGGATGCGCGATGCAGTCGGTCTTGATAGGGGCAGGACACGCGAGAGGACACGAGACCCTTCCGAGGGCCACATTGCCCTAGGAATGTGGGAGGCGTTGGCCGCGAGGCACGGGACGCAAGGGTACCCTCGATCTGGCCGGGTCGACCTCCTAATCAGGGCCGACTGCACGGCTGCGCGGGCCTCGGGAGGCCCCGCCAGCACTCTGCGAGCGGGGCACCCACCCCCCTAAGCTCTCGGCGGGGGATAGAAACTCGTCCCTCCTCCTCCTCCTTCCACTCCGTCCTCCTTCCCCTCCGTCCTCCTCCTCCTCCTCCTCCCCTCCCTCCTCGTCCCCCTCCTCCTCCTCCTCCTCCTCCTCCTCCTCCTCCTCCTCCTCCTCCTCTTGCTCGTCCCCTTGCGATCGCCCCCTGCGCGGCGCTTTCCTGCGATCCGGTGCCGCGGGCCCCACGCGGGGCCTCGCGACCCCCCCCGCCCTCGGCAGGCCCGCGGCCCCCGGGCGCCGCCCTGCGGCGGTCCTTCTCGGGCCGGGGCACAGTCAACCCGCAGAGTATTATGTCGGGCGTGTCCCCCCACGGGGGGAGTTTCGACGAACAATAAAACATACCCCACAAAGAATCAACAAATCATCCCAATACAAAAATAGTTTTCGACGAACAGTAAAAGATACCCCACAAATAATCAACAAATAATCCCAATACAAAAAATAGTTTTCGACGAACAATAAAAACAATACCCCACAAAGAGTCAACAAAAAACCCTGTAGGGGGGCGTGTCCCCCCACGGGGGGAGTTTCGACGAGCAAAAGGTCAGACCATTCTCAACAAAAATGCCCCCCAGGCTATTTTTGGATCATTGTTTGACTATCTGTGGGGTATCCCGCAGAGTATTATGTCGGGCGTGTCCCCCTACGGGGGGAGTTTCGACGAACAAAAGGTCAGACCATTCTCAAAAAAATAGCCCCCAGACTATGTTTGGATGATTTTTTGAAAATGGGTTTTCGACGAACAAAAGGTCAGAACATTCTCAAACAAAAATAGCCCCCAGACTATGTTTGGATGATTTTTTGAAAATGTTTGGGGTATTTTTTATTTTTTCGTCCAAGTTCCCCCTGCAGGGGGACAGGCCCGACTTAAGCATAGTAAGGATGGGCAACCTTCCCAAGGGTACCCTTGCATCTTTGCCTCCTCGGTCCATCCTTGGCCAATTTCGTTGGCCGCGGCACTCCAAGGCCCTTGCATCCTTATCCCGCATCCTTACTATACGGGATGACTGTAGGAGGGCCGAGCATCGAATCGTCAAGTCGGATCGGCTATCGAAAACAATCGGATCGGCGGAAATCGGCAGCCGAACCGGGAAAACCGAATCGGCGGGAACCGGCAGGTCAGTCGGCCTCAATTGAGGAATCTGCATCCAAATCGGACTCCCAAATCGAATCGAATCAGAAACCATCGAAATAGAATCGAATCGCATCGGAGGAATCGCAAGAGCCCTACCAGAGTCGGTCACTGAAGGTCCCGAGGCCCGACGGCTGGGCGAGGCCAGACATTCAAAGCTTGTGGAGAGGCCCAGGGACACACAACAAAGTGTACACAAGTCCGAGGATGCCCCATATCTTCGCATACTTCCTGGAGTGTCGTCTCCCTCCCCACATCCCATATTTTCCAATCTTTTCGTGGGGATCGACGATTCATAGTGTCCGTGTGTACTTCCCTCCTGAACTTGGCACGCCCGAAATGGGTAGCGCACGGGATCAATGCTTACGACGCCACACAACACATGTTGACCAAAAGAGACAGCGGCCGCTGTCGGGCGGGTGACCGTTAGTCTCAAATGGTCCACAGCTGCGACGACACCGACAGGAGCGTCCTGCTCAGAAGGGACAAGATCTGCTGTCAATCTTCGCCCTTACTGTGTGAGCGTTTTTTTTTATTCGGCGTTTCGACATTGGGCGGAAAAGGGGGGGGGGGGGTCTGGCTCCAGACCCCTGCTTCATGCGACTGTTTGCAAGCGTGCCGCCTCTGGGGGAGACTCCACCCGCTCGAAACAGGCGCCCCCCAAAACAGCCAAGATCTACTCCATGGGGGGGGGGAGGGAAGGGGGAGGAAAAGGGGTTTTGGGGCCCGCGCCGATCGGCAACACATTGATTTTAAACGACTCATTTTCCCGTGCCCACTTCGATCGTGCTGCAAAACGGCGCAGCGCCAGGATCCGAGGGGCTCAGGCCGCCAGGCGACGCTCTCCGGGCAGGCTGGGCGGGGCTACAGCGGAGGCCAGTCCGCAAGATACCTTCCACCAGAAACCCAACCCTGATACCCCAGGACGTCCATGTATCTCTGGTGTGGGAGCGCCACGCCCTCCATGGTAAAAAACCATCGACACCCAAGAAGCCCAGGGTGTCTCTTGGCATGGGCCCCCGCTGCACGCCATTCTGCCGACCTCCATAGCTGTGAATGCGTTCGGAGTCGTGCCACCGTGTCTGGCCCGTGGGTCAGGAGCCTCGCGGGTGAATCTGCGGGTCTTCTGCTGGAGCTCCCGTAACATGCCGCTCGGAGGGCCTTTGGGGGGATCTGATGGGCTTTGGGGGGCTTCGCGGGGCCTCCGGAGAGGTCGCGCGCAGCGCCAGCAGTCGACGCGCGGGTGTTTCTTGGCATGGGCCTCCACGCTGTAGGACAGGGCAAAAAAGAGCCTCGCCCAACGGCGAGGCGGGCCCGCCCGCTCGGGGCTACGCCGCGGGCCCGGGGCGGCAGCCGGACCCCGCGCCCGCGGGGCGCGATGGGGGGCCAGCGGCCCGCGCCGGCCGCGGGGGGGCCAGGGGGGTCGGGGGGGGGGGAAGCGAAGCGGAGGCGATGCGGGCGGGGACCGCTGTGTCGAGTGGAGGGTTCGACTGCAGAACTGGGCTGCCCCAGGCTCGTCTCTTCCCGTCGGGGCCGCAGCAGAGGCCTGGAGAGCTCCGCAGAGCTACGGAGCACTCAACGTGTTCTCTTCGATCCGGCGGGTGAATCAGCCTCGGAGAGAGAGAATAGGGGGCCACATGCGAACCCCACCCCTACCCCCCACGATTTCTGAGGGGGAGGGTGGGGTTCACTTCGTTCGGGAACTCCCGAGCGAAGCGAACCCCACCCTCCCCCTCCGAAATCGTGGGGGGTAGGGGTGGGGTTCGCATGAGGCCCCCTAAGAGAATCTATTCTTCAGTCGATCCCCTGCTCGAATGCTGGAAGGGAGCATGCGGGTCCTGGAGGGCCGGCCGCGCCTTCTCCGCTCTCGGGCCCCAGGGGCCGAGTCTTCTCCGCGTCGAGGCACAGGCTCGCGATGGAGAGCCGGTCCCAAGGAGGGCCCCGGGGTCTGGGATTAGGTCGGGCATGTCCTCCTACAGGCGCATCTTGGACGAAACATGAAAAATAGTCAAACAAGAATGCTTGATAATTGTCAACGAATAATCGAAGCGTCGTTTAATTGTCAAAGAGTAATCGAAGCGTCGTTCCCTCAATATCTTTTTGACAATTCTCGAATTTTCCCCCTGTGGAAGGACAGGCCCGACTTGAGTCCGGGGCCCGCACCTGTCATGACCGCTTGCTGTTCGAGGCGAGCGATTGGGGGGGGGGGGGGCGAACGAGGCGGGGGGAGTGCGGAAAGGGGGGGGGGCAGAGAGGGGAGGAGATGGGCCGGGGGGGGGGGGGCAGCGGAGGAGGACGCCGGGCCAGGGAGGGCACGCGCGGCGAGGGAGCCAGGGAGGGAGGGGGAACGAGAAAGGCACGCGGCGAGGAGGCACGCTGCGGGGAGGGAGGGGGAACGAGAAAGAGAGTGAATCCAGGGGGGGAGGGGGGGGGGCAGAACGGGCAGGGGCATGGAGGGCGTGGAGGCCCTCCTCGTCCTCGTCCCCCTGCTGTAGGTTCGCGTCGCCCTCTTTCTCGTGCTCGTCGCTGCCCTGCTGCCGCCCATGCCTTTCGCCCCTCGTCCACTCGCCCCCCTCTTTTACTCGCGTTTGCTTGCAGACTCTTGGAATACGTCTTGCTCCGTTTTCTACAGCTGGCCTGAGCCACAATGACCAGGGGTAGGTCGAGGCCCACGACGTCCTGACTCCCCCCCTCCTCCTCCTCCTCCTCTGCCTCGTCCTCCTCCCCCGTCCTCTTCCAGAGCGGGGGGGAGAGGAGGAGCAGCAGCAACGCCCGGAGCGGGGGTTATGGGGGAGGAGGGGGGGGGGAAGGAGGGAGGGGAGGGAGGGAGGGAGGCAGGGAGGGTGGGGGAGGAGGAGGAGGAGGAGGAGGAGGAGGAGGAGGAGGAGGAGAAGGAGGAAGAGGTGCATAAAGAGGAGGAGGAGGAGGAGGAGGAGGAGGACCAGTGTAAACCGAAGAGCCATCAACGATGTTGGAATACACACTCCCTCCAAACTCCTTCTTCACAGGCCCCTTCAACGGTTCATTCCATTGGGGGAACTGCCTCGTTGGAAGACAACCGTTTGAAGACCCTAAAACATGCCAAAACATTGTTCCCGGGATTTCAAAACCACGGATCAACCTGCCTGCTGCGTCTTGACGGTCCGGAATCGTGCCAGAACGCCGTTTGGGGGAATTGAACACCGCGAATCAACATAACTGCTGCGCCCGCATTATCCGGAATCCTTACAACACACGAATTCTGGTACGCTGATCAGTGCGCGACGCTAAAGCGAGAACCACATTTTGAAAAGGAACCGCCCTCAATCCGCGAAGCTCTTGCAAGTGTTTGACAACGAATGTGCGCGGCGCTCAAGCGAGAACCACATTTGAAAATGCATTGGCCTCAATCTGTGAAGCTCGAGCAATTTGTTAAAACGAATGTGCGCGGCGCTAAAACGAGAACCACATGTTGAAAACGGGTCGCCCGCAATCCGTGAAACCTTTGCGAAATTAAAAAACTAATGTGCGCCGCGCTAAGGCGAGAGCCAGATTTTGAAAACCACCCGCCCTCTATCTGTGAAGCGGCTGCCAATTTTTTAATATTCAGAATCGTAATGGTGAGGAAAGCTCGGGCAAAACGCCCGGCCGCTCTAACAACTGGCCTCGGGGTGTGACAGGGAGAAGTTATTGTCAAGGGAAAAGAATGGAGGAGGAGGGGGAGGAGGAGGCGGAGGAGGAGGAGGAGGATCAAGAGGAGGAGGAGGAGGAGGAGGAGGACGAGGTGGACCGATGTAAACCCAAGAATCATCAACGACGTTGGAATTAACCCTCCCTCCGAGCTCTTCATAGGTCCCTACAACGGTTCATGTCCATTGAGGGAACTGCCTTGTTGGAAGACAACCGTCTGAAAAACCTAACGCATGCCAAAACATTGTTCTCGGGATTCCATGCACAAATCACCCTGACTGCTGCGTCTCGACGATCCGCAATCGTGCCAGAACGCCGTTTTGGGGAATTGAACACCGCGAGCCAACATAACTGCTGCGCCCGCATTATCCTGAATCGTTATAACATACAATTTCGGGTACGCTGATCATGGGAATCCGTGAAACTCTTGCAATTTTGTAGAACGACTGAGCGCGACGCAAAATCGATAACCACAAATTGAAAAGGAACCGCCCTCAATCCGCGAAGCTCTTGCAAATGTTTGACAACGAATGTGCGCGGCGCTCAAGCGAGAACCACATTTTGAAAACGCATTGGCCTCAATCCGTGAAGCTCGAGCAATTTGTTAAAACGAATGTGCGCGGCGCTAAAACGAGAACCACATGTTGAGAACGGGTCGCCCGCAATCCGCGAAACCCTTGCAACATTTTGAAAACGAATGTGCGCGGCGCTAAGGCGAGAGCCACATGTTGAAAACGACCCACCCTGAGTCCGTGAAGCTCTTGCAACTTCTTAAAAAGAATGTCCGCGGCGCCAAAGCGAGAGCCACATTTTGAAAACCACTCGCCCTTCTTCTGTGGAGCTGTTGCCACTTTGTCATGCTTCAGAATCATAAATGGTGAGGGGATCTCCGGCGAACCACCCGGCCCGTCCTAACAACTGGTCTCGGGGTGCGACAGGGAGAACTCATGTTGTAAGGAGAAAGGATGGAGGATGAGGAGGAAGCGGAGAAGGAGGAGGAGGAGGAGGAAAAGGAGGAGGAGGAGGCCGGGGAGGAGGCGAAGGCGCAGGCGGAGGAGGAACGGAAGGAGGAGGCGGAGGAGGAGGTGGAGGAAAAGGAGGAGAGGGAGGAGGAGGAGGAGGATAAGGATGCTGATGAGGAGGAAGAGGACGAGGAGGATGAGGAGGAGGAGAAAGAGAAGGAAGGGGAGGAGGCCCAGAGAGAAACGCGGTCGCGCAAAATCCCGAGCCCGAGCCGAGACCGAACCCGGGAGGAGGAGACGAGAGAGAGAGAGAGAGAGAGAGAGGGCGATGATGCACGAACAGCGGACGGCCCAGCCGCGCTCGAACCAGAGTGCCCCAGGAGAGAGTGGTGGAGGAGGAGGAGGAGAAGGAAGAGGAGGAGGAGGCAGACGAGGAGGAAAGGAGGAGGAGGAGGAGGAGGAGAAGGAACAGGAAGAGGAGGAGGAGGAGGAGGAGGAAGAGGAGGAGGAGGACCACTGGAAACCCTAGAGTCATCAACGATGTTGGAATTAACCCTCCCTCCGAGCCCCCTCTTCGTCGGCCCCCACAACGGTTCATTTCCATTGAACTGCCTCGTTGGAAGACAACCGTTTGAGGATTCTGAACCGTGCCCAAAAATTGTTCTCGGGATGTCAGTCAAGGCCGCGTATCATCCTGACTGCTGCGCCTTGGCGATCCAGAAGCGTGCCATAACGACATTGTTGATGACTTCAACACAACGAATTGACATAATTGTTTTCCCGCATAATCCGGAACCCTTCCGCACACAACTTTTGGTACGTTGACCATGGGAGCCCGTGAAACCCTTGCAAATGTTAATAACGAGTGTGCGCGGCACTAAAACGAGAACCACATTTTGAAAAAGGGTCGCCCTCAATCCGTGGAGCTCTTGATATTGTTGAAAACGAATGTGCGAGGCGCCAAGACGAGACCATATTTTGAAAAGGAGCCGCCCCCAATCCGTGAAACTCTTGAAATGTTGAAAACTAATGTGCGCGGCGCTAAGGCGAGAACCCTCAATCCGTGAATCGACCGCAATTTGATAAAACGAATGTGCGCGGCGCGGAGGCGAGAACCGCATTTTGAAAGCCACCCGCCTTCCATCTGTGAAAGTGTTATCACCTTTTTCAATCTTCGGGGTCATAAATGGTGAGGAAGTTTCTGGCGAAACGCCCGGCCCGCCCGACAAACTGGCCTCGGGGTGTGACAAGGAAGGAATGGTTAAGGAGGAGAAAGAGGAGGAGGAAGAGGGAGAGGGAGAGGAGGGGGAGGAGGGGGGGGGAGAGGAGGAGGAGGAGGAGGAGGAGGAGGAGGAGGAGGAGGAGGAGGAGGAGGAGGAGGATGAGGAGGAGAGGAGGAGGGGAGGAGGAGGAGGAGAGGAGGAGGAGGGCGAGGACGAGGACGAGGACGAGGACGAGGAGGAGGAGGGGGAGCAGGAAAAGGAGGAGAAGGAGGAGGAGGAGGAGGAGGAGGAAGTGGAGGAGAAAGAGTAGGACGAGGAGGCGGAGGCGGAGGCGGAGGAGGAGGAGAAAGAGGGGGTGGGGAAGGCGGAGGCGGCGGCGGAGTCCGAGGAGGAGAAGGAGGAAGAGGAGGAGGAGGAGGAGGGGGAGGAGGAGAAGGACTGGAGGAGGAGGCGGAGGAGGTTGAGGAGGAGGAGGAAGAGGAGGAGGCGGCTGGGGAGGAGGGGGCGCGGAAAAAACAAAAACGCGGGCGCGTGAAGTCCTGAGCGCGATCCGAGGTTCGAGCCTTGGAGGAGGTGGAGAAGGCGAGGGCGCCGATGCACGAGCAGCGGGCGGCCGCAGCGACGTGGCACCGCAGCGCCGCGGCAAAATCAGCGCCGCAGCGACGCGGCACCGCAGCGCCGCAACCAGGGGGCAGCGGCAGACGAGCAGGAGGGGGCAGCACGGGGGGGGGGGGCGCAGCAGCGGGGCGGGCGGGGGGGCAGCAGAGCGGCAAGCAGGTCAGCAGCCGGGGGCGCAGCAAAATCGGCAACCCCGCACCCCCTGGGGCGGCGGAGACATAGAGACTAAACATAATAGTACTTCCTGTCGCCAGAGCCCCACAAACCCGACCGAACAAAAAAACAATCTCGGCAACGTGCCCCCCGCACTTAGCGCCCAAATTAGCGCCCGCCGGGTAGATGCCGCAGCGCCTCCTCCCGGCAGCGCCCGGCGCCAGACATCCGCACTGGAGCAGGTCACCAGCAGGTGGCCCAGCGTAGCCTCGCGACCCCCGCGCAGGGGGCAGGGCGCGAGGGCGGGGGCCAGGCCGCCGCGACCCCGCGCCGCCTGCGGAATAGCGCCCGCCACGCGCGCAATCATCCATGCCCCGACATAATTCCAGACGCGCCGCCTCCAAAAGCCCCGCTGCAAGCCTTGCGGAAACGGCGACCGCGCCGAGGCCGGGGCAACGTGCGGCGCGCCTCCCGCTGCGAACTGGACGGCCATCTGCCCCCGGAACCGCGCCTCCCCGCGCGCCCGATTGCGGGCTTGACCGCTGCGCGTCTCCACTGGCCCACCACAGAGCGGCATTTCGCCCTGTCGGAACGATTCACGGCTGCCTGGTCTCGAGCCAAGCGCAGCGGGACAATCCCGTAGCTCTTGGCGTTGCCGTCGGCCGTCGCGCCATGCCTCGCCCGTAACAGCCGCTGCTCTCAAGCATGCCGTGCAAACCGCCGCCTCCGCAGGAAGGGGATTGATGCGCGCCCTTTCCGCTGGGCCAAGTCGCCGCGACGCGCGTGAACAGGCGCAGCTCGGAGAAGCAGCGCACGTGGCCCCCTGCCCCCCCCAGGGCGCGCTGCGCCGAACCCCCAGCGTGCTCTTGGCAGCCGAATACATAGCTACACAGCCTCGTTCAGGCGCCGGGGCGCCGCGGCCCATCCACTTGCTTGCGTGGTGCGCCAGTAACTCGCCCCGATAGAGCGCCGCCGGCAGCGTGCGCTTCCCAAGCTGCGCGGCGAGCAGGGGGATATCCAGACCCAAGTCTGCAATCGACGTCACCAATTCCTGCGTTTGCGAAGCGATCATGGCGCAGGTGCGGTCCAACGTGGCCGGGAAGTAAGATCCGCATCTGCCACCGAACCCGAGACTTTAATAGTTGCGCGAACCTCCACTCCCACCCCGCACAATGAACCATAGCTGCCCGCTGGGCCCTGGGGTGCTCCGGCCGACAGGACCGACTGGCATTTTCCCCACCCTGAAACGCGTGGTTTCACCGCTCGCGCGCCGCCTCAAGACGGGCACGCGCTGCGCGTGTGCCCATGACCGAGGACTGCAGCAGGAGCGCACCATCCACGACCTGCGCTGGGCCAACCCTGCGCGGCGACGTGCTGTCCAGGAGCGCCAGCTGTTCGCCCCCCCCGACCAGGGAACGAACGTGTCCTGGCCGGTCTGGTCGGCGACGTTCCTTGGCAACCGCCGCCTCCATGTGAACCCGCGGCCGAACCGCCCCGTCGGACTCATCGCCCGCCGAACCGTCCGCCTCCTGCCGCGCCAGCGCCGCCCGCGGCGCGGGGTCCACGCCTGCGCCAGTCACGTGGCCCTGCAGCTCGAGTGCCATGGCGCGCATCAGCACGCCGGACAAGTCCGCGCCAGGCCGGCGACCCTGACCGACCCCGGAGTCTTGGAGGCGGAAAGCGCCGCCAAGCAGGGGTCCCCAGCGGACGCGAATTTGTTCATTGACAAGTGCAGAGCCTACGTGGGGCCACATCCTGCCCCGCGCGCCGCTGTCGCACAACGGGACTTTGACCGCGCCCCTCCACGCCAAGTCAAAACCATGCGCAAGATATCCCTGAAGGAAGACAGGCTGGCATCCCGCCGATCCTGGGTCGCTGCCGTGATACCTGTGGCGAGCAGCGAACCGCCCCACTTGCCGCCAGCTTGCTCGCCGCCCGCGCGCCTTTTCACCTGCGGGCGTACCTTGTTCAACCGCAGAGCGTCCAAGATGCCCGCGGGCTCGTCGACTTAGCGTCGTCGTGCTCAATCGAAAGAAGCTTCTCTGGGGTCCCCCAAACAGTTGGTGTCTATGCACTGCGCCCGCACCTCGATTCAGCGAGGCCTGCGCCCACCCCTCAACACTTTAGGAACTGGCTCTAACATAACGGCTTTCGATCACTTTGATAAGCCCATCGGCCGACTTGGTCTGCCGACGCAGCTGCTCATCGCCAAGGCTACCCAAGGGCGCTCCAGAATCGCCCAGGGTCCCAAGGAAGGTTTTACCAGCGCCACATTGTAAAATGGGAGGCAGGCCTTCCAGGCTCTCCCCCACCTTACGCATGCTCTCCACCACCCCCAAGCTAGCTCCGCCGTCCCGACCCTCTTTCTTCAACCTTATTAAATTGTGTAGTCTGGCTCCGAGGCAAGACCATTGGGCTAAGAGGTTGGATTCAGGTAGCCAGCCTTGAGGCTTGGTCGGTTGTGTTGGACTGAAACGAGTCTGGTGGTAGAACATTCTCCTCGCAAGAACTGCACTGCTGGGGCATATACGCCTTGTCTGCTGAGGAGCAAGCTGTCGGCCGCCGTCGCGGATTCCATGTAGGCAGGGTCCACGTACCCTATCTTACGCTGCTGCAGAATGTCGTGCCTCATGCCCTGCATGACTCTCCGCTTTACCTCCGCGATGTGATGCTGCCAGGGCCTATCTGGTCCTACTGCAACCTGGCCTTCAATAGGCTGCTCCATGATCCGCTTCATCAGCTTCTGACCTGTGTATTTCAAGGTGCCTTTGATGTCATCGAAGGGGATGCCCAGGGCCCTGCATGTCCCACTCGAGCTCAACCATGTGCTGGATACTGCAGGAGACCAACCAGTAATCGATCAGACGGTTGCCTCCAGGGTGCTCCCCAGACGGTGCCATCCAGCTGCCGCCAAGGTCAGTTGTGATCTGCATCTGGTCGACCTCATGCACTTCCATGTTCCAGTCGGCCATGCCAATACACGACAGACCGCGCACTTTAAGACATGCTCAAACTGCCAAACGCATTTCCACTCTAGGCCCTGCCAGGCCTACTCCAGCGGCCTCCGCCGTTTCCTCATCCATTCTCTCCTCTACCTCAATCCTCCGCCTTTCCTCATCCTGCTGCTGCTCCTCCCCCTCCTCCTCTTCCTCCTCCTCCTCCTCCCCCTCCTCCTCCTAGCCCTCGCCCCTCAAATTCTACCAGGGCGCGTACGGACTAGGATTCAACAACGACCAGCCCGTGGCGAAGAGACCCCCCTTCCCAGCGGGGGGGCAGGGCAACTAACTCCCCTTTTTGATCCTTTTCCCTCCTCATCCGCCTCTTTGAATCGTCTCTTGTCCTCCTCCTCTCCTCCTCCTCCTCCTCCTCCACAGCCTCCTCGATCCGATCCTCATCCTCCACCCTCCTCCTCCCTCTTCCGTCATCCTCCCCCCTCTTCGTCGTCGTCCCCCTCCTCCGGCATCCCTCCTCCTCGTCTTCTTCCTCCATCCTCTCTCCTCCCTCCTCAGCTCTCCTCCTCCTCCTCCTCCTCTTCCTCCTCTTCGTCCTCGTCCTCGTCCTCGTCCGCCTCCCTCCTCAGCTCTCCTCCGCCTCCCTCCTCAACTCTCCTCCTCCTCCTCCTCCTCCTCCTCCTCTTCCTCCTCCTCCTCCTGTTCCTCCTCCTTCTCCCTCCCCTCCTTCCTTCCCTCCCTCCCTCTCTCCCTCCTGCCCCCTCCTCCTCGTCCTTCCTCCTCGTTGCCCCTCCCAGAGGACAGGGCGAGGAGGTGGGAGGGACGCGGAGCCAGGCGGGCGCCGAGCCACGG
>CAUYUJ010020064.1:140000-142500 GCA_963575745.1 Prorocentrum cordatum | reverse complement strand
GTTCTCCCGTACCTCCCTGCCAAAACGAAAAACAAAGCACCGCCCTGATCTCAGGGTGCGCCCTCCCGCTCAAGGACCGCAGGGTCTACATACGCCACCACCCTGGGGGCCCAGGACGGCCAAAACCAGGCTCGGCGGTGGTCCTCCTCCGCCTCCCTCCGCCCCCTGCTCCTCCTCCTCCTGCTCCTCCTCCTCTTCCTCCTCCTCTTCCTCCTCCTCCTCCCCCTCCTCCTCCTCCTCCTCCTCCTCCTCCTCCTCCTCCTCCTCCTCCTTCTCATCCTCCTCCCCCGCCTCCTCCGGCTCCTCCTCCTCCTCCTCCTCCTCCTCCTCCTCCTCCTCAATCTCCTCCTCCTCCCCCGCCTCCTCCGCCTCCGCCTCCTCCTCCTGCACCGCGGTGTCTCCTGCGGAGGCGGGGCCCCGCCTTCCAAGCGCCGCGGGGTGCAGGCAAGGCGGACGGATGGCCCTCAGGGGCCCCGCGGGTGGCTTCGCCGCGCGCGGTCGCGCCCAGCGCCGGGGGTCCCGAAGGCCATCCGTCTCTGCGCGGGAGTGGCAATACAAAGGGGGCCAGGGACACACAAAGAAATCCGCCGACCCTGTCGGCGTGTGCGAGGGGCTTCCTCGTCCGTTCCTCGCCGCCCCCCTTCTTCCTTCCCCGTTTTTTCTTTTTGGGCCGTACCCTCCTGCCGTCATGCCGTTGTCGATTCGAAGGGAAGCCCCTTCCCTTTGATCCCTTCCCCAGGGGGGGGGGTCCCAGGGGGGGTGGGGTGGGGGGGTGGGGGGGGGGTGAGGGGGCACATTCGTTTTTCCTCGGGCGGCCTCGAAACCTCGAAAACACTCCAAATGAGGTCCGAATGCCCAAGATGGCCCCGGGGACGGCCCAAAAGTGCCCCGAGTCGCCCAAAGATCGGCCGAAGATGCCCAAGATAGCCCCAAGACCGTCCAAGAAGCCTCCAAGACGTCCCAGGCCCCCTCCAAGAGCACCCCCAAGAAGGGCCCAAGAGGCCACACTCATTACTTTTCCATCGGAAACTTACATTTCTAGCATATACGACGTTTCGGCCTTTACGGCGTCACAGACAGCTTCGTCTTCAGGGTCGGCGGCACCGGCCGTAAGGCCTTCGCAATACAGTCGGCCCGTATAGTAAGGATGCGCGATAAGGATGCAAGGGCCTTGGAGGGCCATCTCGAGACTTCTCGAGCGGGGCACGGCCAACGAAAGTGGCCAAGGATGGACCGAGGAGGCAAGGATGCAAGGGTACCCTTGGGAAGGTTACCCATCCTTACTATGCGGGTTGACTGTATGAAGGGGCCCAGGGACACACAGAGAAGTATACACACAAATCCCAAGACTCATCGTGCGTTCTCGCATTTTCCCGAGTTTGGTCTTCCCCACCACTTCCCATCTGTTCCCACAGGTTCCCGGGAGTCGACGACGATCTGCGTCTGTGTGAGTTTTGCTTACCCTCCCGAACAGTAGGAGGGACGGGAGGGAGGGAAGCACCCCGTCGCGCAGGCAGCCCTGATTCTGGCGAGAGGTGGCGGTGCGCCAGATGAGGGAGGGGGATCAACTGGCGGGGCCCGAGGCCACCGAGCTGAGGCACAAGCGTCCCGTCTCCTCCTCCCTGGCAGCTCCCGGAACGCGCCCGGCCCCTCGCCGCTCTCGGACCGGAGGGGCCTGGAAGAGGGCAGGTGAGGTGGGGTGGTGGTGACGAGGCGAGGCGCCGAGAGGCAGGGGAAGGGATGGGAGGGAGAGGAGGAGCGGGAGGAGGAGCAGAAGGGCTTATCTTCCTCCGGCTCCCCCCTGGCGCCCGGACTTGCAGTGCCCCGGATGTGCCTCTCGACGGCTTTCTCAGACTTCGGCATTTGCAGGAACGCTGCAGGAAGTGTGACAGCTTCCACGAGTCAAGATGTTGCTCCAGAGCGAGCGTTCAAGCTCATGCGCCCCAACAACTGCGTGCACCAGACGCCGTCTGACTCCGCCGTCCACGTCTGTGACAAAAGCGAACTCCTTCCCTCGGGCCGGCAGCCTGCGGTCAGAATGCAACCAAAAAGGGCATTTGTATCCTCCAGTCCTTTTCCTCATGAGTAACTCCTCCCTGTCGCACCCCGAGGCTGGTCGAAAAGGCGGGCTCAGTGTTTCGTCTGAGACTTCCTCACCAGTACAAGCGGATTTTTGATAGTCATCGGCATGTGTAGCTACTCGCCTATCGCACAGCATTGCAGTCAGTAGTGTGTCACATGTACACTTGCGAACTTCATTCCTGAGCCATTTCAGTCAAGAACAATCCTGAAAAGACCCCGCAAGCAGAAAACTAGACCGACGGCACGGGCTTGAGAGCGCCATACGGGTCAGTTGGCAACAATGTCCCAGATGGAGGGCGGCCGCTTCCAAAATGTGACTCTCGCCCTAGCGCCGCGCACGCTGGTCTCAAGCATGTGTGACAAGTGTCACGGACTGAGGACGAGCGGTTTTCAACGTGTGGCTCTCGCCTGAGCGCCG
>CAUYUJ010020064.1:115000-135000 GCA_963575745.1 Prorocentrum cordatum | reverse complement strand
CGCCCGCATGCGTCACCCCCACCCATTTCGGCACACCCCCCGCATTTCTCGCACGGCAGGGTCATCACCACGGTGGCGTGCCAGGGGCGCACCATGCGCGAAGGCGACGGGGCGGGGGAACGGCGCTCCGGGGGCGGCCAGACCTCCGGGGCGCGAGCAGTCCGCGGCCAGACCATCTCTCGGTCCTGTGGACTCTCGCCCTGGGCCGTCGGCTGCCCGGCGCGCTGCTCCCTCGGTCGACGTCGCCCAGGCGTGATCCTGGATTGCGGCCGCCACGAGGTAGGGAACGGCAAGAAGGAGGACGACGACTGGTGGCTGGAGCTCTACGTGCTGCTCTCGCGCGCCACGCGCCACGAGGACCTCCTGCTCATGCGGGCGCCGCGCATCGAGTTCTTCCTGGCAGGGCCGCCGCAGGGCTTGCGGAAGCAGCTGGAGCAGTTTGCGGCGCGCACGAAGCGGTGCAGGAGGGAAGCGACGGCCCTCGCCAGGGAGCTCGGCTTCACCGAGTTCATCCGCGAGGCCTGACCTGAGGAGCGTCTCCCCCGAGCCGCGCCTTCTCTCGACTGCCCGACTAATTGTTTGGCCTCGCGCCGCGGACGACCCGCGCGCGTCGCTGGGACCCTCTCGGGGCGACCAGCGCGCGTCGCGGGAACTCCGTGCTGCGGGGGGCCCGGCGCCTCGTTCGCCCGTCGTCGCTCTGCCCAGCGGTCAGAGACTTGCCCGCTATCAGCCAGCCAGTTAGCTAGTCAGCTCTCTCTGCTTCGCGCAGCGGACGACCCGCGCGCGTCGCTGGGACCCCGCCCGGGGCGACCAGCGCGCGTCGCGGGGACTCCGCGCTGCGCTGCGCCCGCAGCCTTGGATTTTGGAGTGCGCGGGCAAAGAGGAAGGAAAAAAAGAGCCGAAAGCGGGCGCGATCCTCGCAGGAGGCGTGCCGACATGGGCGTCGCGACGTGCGGACGCTGCCGTCGGGGTTCCCGCGGAAGCTGCCTGCGGCGGCCACGCCCAGTGTCACGTGTGTTCGGACAGGCATGCTCGACACTTACACTAGGCGGTTCCATGATCGCATTCATGCAAATATATTCACTCGCGCGCAGACCCATTCATACTCAGATTCCCTCGCGCTCTGACTCACCCGCGTTCTTTCTCTCGCAATCAGATCTATCGTATTCCTTTGCGTTGTGTACCCCGCCACATTTCGGCACACCCCTCATGCGGTTCGTGGCCCCATAGGGAGCGCCACCGAAGAAGATACTCACAATTGCGATACTCACAACTGCATATGGTTGGGTCCTTCGCCCGGATAATTTGTTTTGGCCCGCGTGCTTGCCAAAAACGGCTGCACGCACATCGGTTGCTTTAAAACCCTGGCCCATGCCAGAAGTAAGAAAGCGCCAGACATCGGCCACGCGGCCGGGACTCTTAAACTAAGGCGCATTACGAGGTCCCATGCATCACCACGTAAACCTACACGCCCTCGAAGATCGAGCGGCCAGACGGCAGCACGAGGAGACGGCCCGATCGCATGTCTGCACGCCCAAGACGGGTCTCCGCCAAGGCTGTGCGCTATGCAACCCACGTCAACCCCGAGATGCCCTCCTTCCGTCTGCCAGACATCGTCCAGCGGGTGCGGCTGCATCCTCGGTGGCCTTCACTCCCTGGCGAGCTCCAGCGGAGGACCCACGGATTGGAGGCGAACATCGTCCCCGGTGCCGTGCCTTCTTCGCTCTCGTCCGATACGTGCAGGAGTTGCCACGCAAAACACTCACCAGGACGCTGCACCTGTCGCACTCGCCAATTCAATCCAACTCGGAGTCGTGGGAGTCCTGGTGCAATCGCCACTGCTGGGAAGATGCAAAGCTCACATTTTGGGGACTCGGATGCGCCCGACGGGGACGTGAGAAACATGACGGAACCCAATCTGAGAGTTGGCGCGACCTCCCGCTGCAAAACGCATACGACGACTGTGATCGTTGAACGTAATGCTGGGATCGTCCAAAACCGGAGGCAAACCCGAATTCCGACAAATTCGAGTTGTCGGCGAGCGAGGGGGGGGGGAATGAGAAGGAGAAGGCCTCTTCAGATGGCAACGGCACTTCTCAGAAGCCCTCGCGCCTTCTGCGAAGTTGTCCGTGCCTTCGGGGAAGGCGCAAGAAACTTCTCGGAGGGCCAGGGGACTTCCGAGCCCTCTGAGAAGGCCCGCCCTTCCCACTTCCCCCCCTCGCTTGCCGCCGATCGAGCTCTACGCTTCCGCGACGCTGCGGCCCAGAGCGTGCCCGCACGCCGATGCCCAGGACAACCCTCTGCGGACCACCGTGGGCGTGCACGCAGCCTGCCCGTCGCCGTGCAGCACGGGTGCCCAGGGCGCAGACGGTGTCCCACCGAGCCTGGGGTCGCTGGGCGCAAGCACTGGGAAGCGGGCTGCAGTGGAGGCCAATCCACAAGAAATCTTCCACAAGAAACCCAACCCTGAGACCCCAGGACGTCCATCGTTGTTTGGTGTGGGACCGTTACGCTGTCCATCGCAAAGCCAGGGTGTTGCTTGGCATGGGTCTCCCCTATATCGTCAAGGCCGAGAGGTGACGAGAAGTCCTTGAATGCAAACCAGTTTCAAGATCCTGCGCTTGGCTCGGTGCATCCAGGTCCTGTTCAAGACTGCAGGCCGTGCGTCCGTTGGTCACGCAACATTGCACATTGCAAATCCACTGGCCGCGGCCCGAATTTGAACATGTGTCTGAACCCTCGCATTCCCAACTTCGCGCCGACGGCAATGCACGCCCAAGACAGCGGACGTCGCCCTGCAATCGCGCCACGCGCGAAGCTGTGGTAGGGCCAGCCCCCGCATGCAAAGAGTTTTCGCAGTACGGAAACCAAATCTCGAGTTCGCCGGTAAGAGGCACAGAGCCGCACATATCCAGTAACTCACCCAACAATTCCAGCGCTTCTACGAGCTCGTACATCAAGCGCTCGTATGACAGAGAACCTGCACTCGTCGGTGACATCGACCGTCCAACATAGATTCCAGACGAGACTACCCGTAATGACACTGGCTTCCACCGTAAAGCTCCAGACTGTATCGCCCTGGTGAGCTCGTCCAGCGTGGCGCTGAACATGTCCTCTTCGTGAGCGCGATGATTTTCTTCGCGAGCGCGATGATTTTGTCAGCCCAGACGGCGTGGGATAATACATGCTCATCCCCACCGATTGCCCACTCATTTATCTGAACTTTCCGCGCCGCCTTGTTTCTTACCCCTCGAATGGGCAAACGCGTCGGTAGTACCAGCACTGGGGAAGGTCATGACTGCTCCTGTTCCTCATCCTGTTCCTGCTCATCCACATCCTCCCCAATTCTCCTATGATTCGTATCCCTCCTCCTCCTCCTCCTCCTTTTCCTGCTCCTCCTCGTCCTCCTCCAACTCTGCTGCATCCCGCCTCCTCCCTCCTGGCTCCTCCTCCCTTCTCTTCCCTCCAACTCTTTTCTCTCCCCTCCTCCTCCATCCTCCCTCCTCCCCCTCCCTCCTCCCCCTCTCCCTCCTCCTCCTCCTCCTCCTCCTCCTCCTCCTCCTCCTCCTCCTCCTGCTCCCGTCTCCTCCCCTCCTCCGCATGCAATTCTGTTCTCCTCCCTCCTCCTCCGTCCCTCCCCTCCTCGTCTGGCTCCGCCGCCTCCTCGCCCGCCCGCCGTGACCGGGGGGCTCTTTTTTCCACCGAGGGGCGGGGGGGGGCGGCCCGCCAGGAGCGCGGGGGGTGAGCCGCGCGGACGCTGAGCATCGCTTCACCGATCCCTGTCCCCACCGGCGTGGCCTGGGCCCCCCTGGCCGATGTGGCCTCGAGATGGGGACATGGGCGGCTCCCTTCGGGCTTCGAGGGGCAGATGCCCAACTGGGGTGGTGGGATGGTGGGGATCGGGATGGGGACGGGGGTGAGGATAGGGCTAGGTCGGGCATATCCTCTTACAGAGGGATTCTGGACGACAGGTACCAAACATACCCCCCAAACAGATTCCCCAATGGTCAAACAATGATAGCACACATCGTATCCTTACTGTTCCTTGCTGTTAAGCAACAGCTATTTGGGAATATTCCTCCTGTAGAGCAAAGGGCCCGACGTAAGGACAGGGCTCGGTCGAACGATGCCGACGCGCGCCCCCCTTTCCGACCCTCGGGTCGGGCGATAGGGGGGGATAGCAAAGGGGGGGTTTGAGAATCAGCTCACGTAGCTGATTTTCCCGGCGCCTCCCGGCGCCGGAGGCGCCCATGCATCGAGGAATGGGCCCCTCGGTGAGGCCGAAACCAGCTGCATGCAGCAGACTTCGTAACCCCCCCTTTCCCAATCCCCCACCTCTCGCCCGACCCGAGACCCTCGGCGCACGCGCGCCGGGGGGCGGCCGCCCGCGCGAGAGCGCGCGCGGGCTCGCACGGCTCGTGCCGCCGGGTGGCCGCGCTGTCGCCGCGCAGCGTCGGGGGCAGCGTCGGGGGCAGGGGGGGGTGTTAAATATACCCATCGGTCGGAAGAAGTAGGTAGAAACATGAAGTAGGAAGGCGTTGGAAATAGATTGGGGTTCCGCCCGCTTCCTGAAGAGGAGGGAAGAGGGAAACCCCCTCGACTCTTGCAGTAGGAAGGCGCTCAAAGTAGATTGGAATCTGGGAATCCAAAAATACCTACTTTCAACGACCGATGGGTAGTTTCTTTTTGGGGGGGGGGCATGTCTCTGCAGTTGTCCACATCGGCGTTTTTGGCTGCGCCGTGGGGCCACTCTTGTCTGCTCGTCTCCGTCTGAGGCTTCTGGGGTTCGCGCCGTGTTCGGTTCGGCTCCGTGCGCTGTTGGGCGCACGCCGAAAACACTGTGAAGGCTCAGAGGGGGAAGGCTCGGGAAGGGGGAACGCTCTGTACAAGCATCGACTCAGGTGGGGGGGGGAGGGGGAGGGGGAGGAGGAGGGGGAGGAGGAGGAGGAGGAGGAGGACGAGGAGGAGGAGGAGGAGGAGGACGAGGAGGAGGAGGAGGAGGAGGAGGAGGAGGAGGAGGGACGAATCGCCCCCTCCCAACCGCCCACGGACCGTGGACAGGGTCTCGACGGCCCGCCCGGCCCAAGAACGCGCCGCTCCGTCGTCGGGGGCTGCATCGCCGCAGCCGGGTCGGTGCCCCCTCCGAGCCGGCTCCCCCCCTCTCAAGGGCCCCGCGGGTGGCTTCGCCGCGCGGGGTCGCGCCCAGCGCCCGGGTGCCCGGAAGGCCATCCGTCTCTGCGCGGGAGTGGCAACACGAACGGGGCCAGGGACGCACACGGAAGTGCAGTCGGCCCTTACGGTAAGGATGCGCGATGAGGCTGCAAGGGCCTCTGGGAAGAGGTTGCGCAGCCTTGCTGTGCGGGTTGACCATGATGCTTTCCCCGGAGCAGGGCGCAAAGGCGGGTGGCCGACGCCCGCGGCAGAGGGCGTGCTCAATTTTGGCCCCACGCGCACGGTCGCCCGATCAGCAAATACACATATTCCCCATAGTTTCCCATGTTTTCTGGAATGTGTCTTCCCCCCCCACTTCCCATATTTTCCTATATTGTCCTGGGACTCGACGATGAATTGTGTCTGTGTGTTTTTTCCCTCTTGAATCTTGCGGGCGCAGGCAGGGGGAGGTTGCCCATCGGTCGGAAGAGGTAGGTAGAAACAGGGCTGAACCTGAACGGTGCTCTCCGTCTTCGTTCTGTTTTTCGCTCTTCCTCGTTCTGCCTTCGCTTCCGCCCTGAATGCAAAGCAAATGACAAACAAAACGGCCCACGAGATGGCCAAAACACCGTTTAGGTTCAGCCCTGGGTAGAAACATGAACCAGGAAGGCGGACAAGGTAGATTGGGTTCGGGCCCGCCCAGAGAGCAACAACTCGCAGCAACAAAAACACATCGACTCTTGAAGTAGGAAGGTGCTTGACGTAGATTGGGTTCTGGGAATCCCAAAATACCTACTTTCAACGACCGATGGGTAGCTGGCCTCGGTCTTGTCCCCATCCCTGGGGTAGGCCAGCCCGAGGCGGTGACAATCTCAGGGACGTGCCCCCAGAGGCCGAGGGGTCCCTGAGGTCGGCTCCGAGGCGCAGCGTTGCCAATCACAGGGCTGGGGATGTGCGTTCAGCCGCTAGGATTAGGTCGGGCATGTCCTCCTGCAGGCGGATTTGGGAGGAAAACAAAACATACTCGAAACATGTTCAAAGATAGTAATACATAATCAAACGATGTAACCGAAACATCTTCTCCAAACTATCTTTTTACCATTCCTCCTGTGACGGGACGTGCCCGACTTGAAACGCTAGAAGAGGAGATGGCCGCCATACAACACCCACGCGCCCCTTCTCTAAGGTCTCTTCCTCCTGGTTGTCCTCCTCCTCCTCCTCCTCCTCCTCCTCCCCGTCCTCCTTGTCCCCCACTGCAACCTCCTAATCCAACCAACTCTCATGGGCATCGTCTCCAAGATATCGGCGACCAGCCTCGGGCGTGAGCTGTCGAGCCGCCAGGCAATCGAGCGACGACCAGACACCGGTCTCACGCGCGATGGCATGGAGACCCCACTCGAATGCCTACGTCAGCCGCCTGCGCGGCACACCACAACACGTGTCGGATCGGGCGAAAGGGGGGGATAGCAAAGGGGGGGCTTGAGAATCAGCTCACGTAGCTGATTTTCCCGGCGCCTCCCATCGCCGGAGGCGGCTATGTATCCAGGAATGGGCCCCTCGGTGAGGCCGAAACCAGCTGCATGCAGCAGATTTCGTACACTCCCCTTTCCCAATCCCCCCCTTTCCTCCGGCCCGACGTGGAGACGAGGAGCCCTTGGGGGAGGAGGAGGAGGAGGGGGAGGGGGAGGAGGAGGAGGAGGAGGAGGAGGAGGAGGAGGAGGAGGAGGAGGAGGAGGAGGAGGAGGAGGAGGAGGAGGAGGAGGAGGAGGAGGAGGAGCGTTGACGCGCGAACCTCCGCAGGCAGCCTGCGCGCGGGAGGCCCGCGCAGTCGGCTCTCTCCGTCTCCGCGTCGGGGCCCGGGCCTCGGGGATGGACGCGCCCGCAGAGGCCGCCACCACGCATCGTTCAACTGGTTAATCTTCAGAAAGTCTTGACCAGGGGGACGTAAGACCTGGGTACAGGGGACTCGGAAATCCCCGACGAGGTCGTCAAAAAAATGACGAGGCCGAGCCTGCATTTTGACGAGACCTCCCGCTGCAGACATCCAACGAAACTCCTCCTCGTCAAAATCCGAGGCGCGGTCGTCAAAAAACGATGGCGAACCCGAGTCCTGGCAAACCCGGGTCTTACGCTCCCCCGACTTGAGTCAGGAGCTCACAAGGAAGCTTCCACGAAAAACCCAACCCTGAGACCCCAGGACGTGCATTGATTTTGGAAGTGGGCACATCACGTGTTCCATCGCAAAACCATCGAAACCCCAAGACCCAGAGCACCCTGGAGGCAAGCAGGGTACTTCTTGGCATAGGTTTCCAGTGTATTTGAGCAGGGACCGACCGTCCTGGCATTTTTATACTCCTACCACGAAATGCTCTTAGAACCTGAAAATGTTCCAACCAAACAAAAGTTCCTAGAACACAAGCACGATGTTTGAAAACAAGATAGTCCCGGCCAGAGAAATGTTCTAAGAACATTTCGTGGAAACCGCAAAAGGTTCTTAGAACATTCTTCGGTAGGCCTATCGGCGAGCCAGGACGCTTCGCCGCTGCTTGAAAGCTGGGCGGGGGTTAGTGGCGGGTGACCTAGCTGGGGGCCGAAGAACAGGGCCCTGACGGGCCACTCCGGGGCCCCCCTTGGAGCCAGCAGGGGCACAAAAGGGGCCCTGGAGTGCCCTTTGGGGGCCCCTTCTCTTCCCCCCCGCACTTGTGCCACCCCCCATTGCCACCCGCCCGAGCAAAGCTGGACATGGCCTCCCCCCTTTCAGCCGACCACGTGTCTTCTTTGGCCCGCAGCCACAGCTCTGCCAACATCTTTTCCGTGGGCCATCTTTCGCACCGCGTGAATACAGTGGGGGCCAGTGCACAAGAAACCCTCCACAGGAAACCCAACCCTGAGACCCCAGGGCGTCCATTGATTTTTGGCGTGGGAGCGTCACGCTTTCCATAGCAAAACCATCGACACCCAAGAACACCAGGGCACCCTAGAGGCAAACAGGGTGGTTCTTGGCATAGGCCTCCAATGTATGTCCCATTGCACGAAACGGGAAACGCGCCGGGACTGAACAGGCACTATCCTTCGGTGTTCGGGCCCCCACCGTCAGATACAGTCGGACCAAAGCCAAAATCACATCGTGCAAGATCATCATGGGAAACTCCGCCGGCCCAGACAAACAGAGCATCCAAGGGCACCCTCCACAGGACGCACAATGACATGCAACAAACACGATGAACACCAGAGCACCCTCCCGAACCGACCTCGCTCTTATGCCTTGGTCCGGCTGTGAGCTCGCGCTCGCTCCTCGCGGCGAGCGAGACGGAGGGGGCCTGGCGGATCAGCTGCGTGTGGCCCGTGCTCCCGGCGCTTCGGCGCTCCGCAGCGTGTCGAGGAAGGCGCCCAGCGGCGGAACCAGAAACCAACTGCGTGCGGCAAACTCGGTATCCAGTCGGGCTGCTGAAAGAAGGAACGATCAGTAAGGAACGAAGCCGCCTGTTGGCCCCAAGAGCGCCTGCGTGCAACAGGTGGGCCAGATGACCAGCCAAGGAAGGACCTACGGCAGGTTCGTGTAGTGCCGACCCCAGCGTTGGTTTTTGACACCGCAGGGATCGTTCAACTTTGAACGATCGGCCGCTGCCGCAACGTCCGATCGTTCAACATCGACCGATTCTGGGTCGCCGGCGGCGTTCAACCTTGAACGTCCGCGCTGGGGTCGCCGCTGGTCGGCACGACGCGAACCTACCGTACGAAACATCGAGCCCCTTCTGAACCCGGACCGTTCCTCACTTCGGCGTCCTGGCTGCACCCGTCCTGTTGGGACCCCCCCTGGTCGTCCGCCCCGGGTCCTCCAGGCCCCCGCCCGATGAATTCGGCCCCCCGCCCGACGAATTCGCGCCCGCCGCGCCGTGGGCTGGGCGGCGCCCCAGGCCCGGGCCGAGCCGTCACAGGCACGCCCGCCACGGGTGCGGACATCAAGGCACAGCGACCAGCAGCAAGTGCCGCCCGACGCTGGCAGCCATCGGCCAATGCTGAGCAGGCGGCTTTTTGTGTCTCGGGCAGGCAGCACCCGCGGCGCCACCGGCGGCGGTTCCTGCTCAAACTGGCTGGGGGCTGCCGTCGGCCTTCGACCCCGCTCTTCCAGGACCTCTTCCTCCTCCTCCCCCTCCTCCTCCTCCTCCTGCTCCTCCTCCTCCTCCTCCTCCTCCTCCTCCTCCTCCTCTTACTCCTCCTCCTCCTCCTCCTCCTCCATCTCCTCCTCCTCCTCCTCCTCCTTCTCCTCCTCCTCCGGCCGATAACGGCCGTCATCGGCCCCGGACCCCCAAGCCCCCAAAATTTCAAATGAACTCACGGTCCGCGCCAGAGGCGTCCGGGAATGCCTCGGGATGACCGAGGCCAAGTAGGAGCAGCATGTAGGTTGCGATCTGCATCACCGCGTCTGTGTACACCACAGTGCTCACGTGCACCACGGCGCGCGTGTACACCACAGCGCCTGTGTACACCGCAACAGCCGTGTGCAACGCAGCGCCTGTGTACACCACTGTGAACGCGTGCGCCACAACGCCTGTGTACACCACAGCGGATGTGTACACCGCAGCAACCGTGTGCATCACAGCGTCTGTTGCACGACGCTGCTTGCGTGCACCACCGCGCGCGTGCACACCAATCAACTTGGTTCTCGGACGGCCAATTCTGCGGGAGCCTTCTGGGCCCAGATGGGGGGAGTGAGGATGATGCGGGGGGACTCGTGAGGACTCGTAGCTTCCAGCGGCGCTCCTTTTTCCACAAGGATTTTTTGCGAAAAACTACAACGAAAATTGTTTGGAATCCATAGGCGCTCCATTTTGCCACAAGGATTCTGTCTAACATTCTATACCTATACGACCACCCTGCGGGTGATAAGGAGGTTGGGGGGGTGGAGGGGCCGAGCAATGGGCAACAGTGGTGATTGTTCTCCTGACGATGCCAGTGGAGATTTTTTTTGTCGGAAGCCTGCTGAAGCCCCTCTTGTCGCCACTGACTAAACCGCTTCAAAATATTGCTCAACGGCTGCCCTTCGGCGGTCGAGACCGATGCACCGCCATCATAACTCTTTTTCCCCTGCTCAAACAGCGCAAACGGCTGGAAGCCCAGCGAAAGCGTGCCTCATGCAGTCAGAGAATACCGAAGCGCTGGCAAAGCCTGGCGTACACCGTGCCCCCCCTAATAGCACTGCAGCAAAGCCCGTGCGCTGGGAAAGCCCGTGCGCTGGCAAAGCCCGTGCACTGCAGCAAAGCCCGTGGCCCCTAACAGCACTACAGCCGAGCTCCTGCCCTCTGGGAAAGCCCCTGCGCTGGCAAAGCCTGGCGCAGCCCGTGCCCGCTGGAACAGCTGCGCTGGCAAAGCCCGGCGCCGTCGCGATTCGCGCGACATATAAACATAATGCCAATCGTTGTTGCCCATGTGAACAACGACGGTGGCGTTTTCTGGCCCATAGGACGTGATTGCCCACTGCGCCAGCGCCGTCGGTGGAGTGAAGGGGGCGACAGCGATGCGGGTGCCGAGCTCCAAGGCGACCGACATCACCACCAAGTCGTCCGCGTACACTTTAGTGGCCAGCTTCTGCGCCCAGCGAGTGTACAGCGCCTCGGTGCGCACGGGGCCCCAGACATCCAGGCCAGCAAAGGCTGCGTAGATTATGTTCTTCATGTCGGCTCTGAGCAGCACGGCGGCTTCGCCGCCGCAGAACTGGGCCCGCAGAGCTTCCGCCACCACGCCCAAAGGCGAGTGACGCACGCCAGCGTCGACACACCGCTGCGCGCCCTGTGCTGTCAGTTGGCCTGCCGCTCGATTTGCTGGAGCGTTGCCTGGCAAGACCTGGGCGAGAACGTCGGGCCCGCGTTCGGCGAGGCCTGCTGCCAAGCATAGCCGGAAGCACGCGCCCGAGGTCCGGCTCGCATACTGGCCCAGGTCCCGAACATGCGTCGAACAGCAGCTCACTGCGCGTGCGCTGCGAGTACTGCATTAATACTTCGCCACCCCCCAAAACTTCGCAGTCCAAAAGCCCGGGCCGTCTTGGCAGAATGGCGACGGAACCGTTCGAATGTGTCGTACTTTGTGCGCTGCGCGTCCAGGCCGTTGAGCAGAAGCACCAGCGCTTGCCGGAACTGGAACGACGTCTGCTCCAACGCACGGGTGATGTCGACCTCGTTGAAGCCCATGTCGATCATCGTCGCCGCCGCAGAGGTCTCAGCCGCGGCGTCCGCCTCCGAAACCGCGGGCCCCTGAGCACCCGTCTGTGTCGACGAGGTCTTCCCGCCGGAGCCGCTCTCCCCGCGGACTGGCAAAGCCTGGCCCGGCTTCTTCTTCGGTTTCTGTGCGCGGAACGAGGCTGCGATGCACCACAGGCCGGTGGCCTTGCGGCCCGATTGCTCCTCGCAGTGCCGGGAGGCGCTGTCGCTGATAGGCGCGACGCCCGCCGCGGACAGCATTGCCCGCAGATCTGCCAGCTCAGCTCCATTAGGTTCGCGCCCTTGCTTTGCGAGCGTGGTGGTCCGGAAGTGTTGCTCGTGCTCAGCCATTAATGCTTCAGGAGAAGTGCCTCTCCGCTCGAGCAGTCTGGCAAACATGGCGTCTGCCTTGCTCTCGAACTCCGCCCTGGCGAAGATGTCCTTTGTCAGGCGTGCGGGCAGAAAGTCCGTCAAGGGTGGGGGCTTGTGAAAGGCCATAGACTCCCACTTCGTGACGCGGGTCCATGGCGCGAAGGCCATCCCGAGCTTGCCCACTGGGTTGGGTCCTCGACAACAACCAAAGGAGACGATGCAGCCCTCGTGCGCCGTGGCGCCCTGCGACTTGTGGATGGCGAGCGCCCATGCCAGGCGCAAGGGCATGCCGGCGCGAGTCAGCGACTGCAAGGTCTTGCGCCGCACCTCTGCGCAGGGGGCCGGTGCCCAGGTCCTTGGGGGATTGTCGAAGCAAGCGGGGCCCTTGTACGCGGGGAAATGCACGACCGCGAAGTCAGGAACTGGGCAAGCGGGCTCCCCCGGGGGAAACGCTCCGAGAGTGGAGCTGGGATGGCCGACCCCAGCGAGCGTACTCTGGTCAGTTCGCTGCTCCCCTGGGGAGGCGTGCGCGATGGCGACGACCGCCCCCCGAGCCCCATTCATGAGCCCGAGGGGCACAGTGGGGGCGCCCCATCAAGAATTTTGCGTTAACATCGCCCGCGCCCCCGCGCACAGGTGGAGTGCCCTGCGGAGTTGCCCGAAGTCATCGGCGCTCTCGTGTAATCCGCGCGGGTCGTTGTGTCGTGCCTGTCCTCGCGACGACGCCCCCCGCGCTGGCATTGCCTGGCGCGCCGTGAAGGGGTGCCCTGGCTGCCAATTGCTTACCGCTGATCTTCCCGACAGCTTGGTTCTCCGGCACGAGAACCAACCCCTCGCGGACGAGAGACTCACCGCCCTGCCACGCGCACGTGTTGGAAGACTGAAGGTCCGAGCCATTCATCGTGTCCAACTCGTGGGTCTTCCACAGAGCGTAATCCTCCGTTGTGATCGCCGCATCTCTGAGTCTCATAGTCGACTCTTTGAATGCATCGGTACCCTTCTGGTGGTGGATACGACGCAAACGTAAGACGTCCTCGAATTCGGCGAAGGTCTTCTGGCCGGCCAGCGCCATGGCTCGAACAGTCGGGCCGCCCGCGTTTACGTGAGGCACGCCCGGGAGCAAGCTAGTGGCCAGCACTAGCGGCAGTTGTGCGAAGTCACCCATGAGGACGACGCCGATGCCGCCGAACGGGCCCATGTCTTCCGGCGGTGGGCAGCGAAACCGTCTGCGCCACAGCACGCGCGCCACCTGCTGCATGCGCCTGCTGACGATCTCGAAAGAGGCGGCCCCGCACGTGGACACCTCGTCCACAACCAACAGTTCCACGTGCTCGAGCAGGTCGACGAGATCATCCAACTTGTCTCCAGCCAAGTCGTCACTCGCGGAATCGCGGTTCGCGTTGAAGATGCTGTCGATCGCGCTCGCTCCGATCCCGAGGTTCGCCGCTGCCACGCCGGAGAAGGCCATGGTGAGGACGCTGTCGTACGACCCGAACTTCTTGCGGACCTGGTTGATGGCGATCTGGGCAGTGTGCGTCTTCCCCGTGCCGGCCGTGCCCAGAACCGTAAGTCTGAGCGCCGGTCCGATTTTTGGGACCCCGCCCGTTGCTGGCAAAGCCTGGCGCCAGGCCACCCGCTTGTCTGCCCACTCTGCCAGCATCTGCGCGAAGAGTTTTTGAGTCGGGTCCAAAGTCTGCGTGGCCGCGTCGAAATCCGACGGGGCAGCCGCCATCTCGGACTGGAATGTTCTGCCGAGCTCCGCCAGGCCACCCCGCAACTTCGCAGCGACACCCGATTTAGAGCACGTGAAGTCAGACCGCTCCAAGGGGCGAGCAGGTGGAGTGGCTGGCCAGCCAACTGCGGCTGCGCTGACAATGCCTGGCGCCGCCGGCTGCCAAGCGATGCACGTGTAATCCACTCCGGTCGGGTTGACGCGGTGGCACGCCAGTGCCTCTTCTTCCTCCTATGTGTCTGCATCCACGGCGTCGGGGTAATCAATGTCGATCTCCGTCGCCGACGTTCTGCCGAGTGCGCTCTCCGCTTGTTCTGCCGTGACAGCGGCATTCTGCGGGATCTCCACCGCGCTTGCCGTGTGCTCCAGCAAGATCGGCTTCCGTGGGCGCCCCCCCAGATCATCCACGCTGTCGCCATCGCTGCCCGGCGCCCCCCCGGGCACCTGGCGACCTGCCGCCAGGGCTCGGTTGAGCCAGCGCGCCAGTCGCTGTGCCAGAACTGGCTTCCGGTCATCGATTCCCCCACCGAGCTTGAGGCCCGCGCGGCCGAGTATGCGAAGGATGGCCCGCAGCTTCTTCTTGGAGTGGGACTTGAAAGACTGCGGGAGAAAGCCGGCATCGGCGTCCCCGTACTGCGCGTGGAGAACGGAAATGTAGTTGTGGATGGAAGGCACGACAGGCACCGCCACCTCAGCCTCCAGCAGGGAATCGCGCAGCTCGCGGTGCGTCCACTTCAGATCTTTTCTGATGAAAGACACCATGGCCTCCTGGATCTTCATGTTTTCCTCCTCTTCCATCAAAAACTCCTCGCCTCGCTTCTCCGCGCTGTCAAAGACTGGCCGGGGTTCCGCCTTGCGCCGCGCTTCGGTCGCCTCCTCTCGGAGAAGAGCGGATTGAGACACTGGAACGGAAAAGTGAACTGCAGACAATTTTCACTCGGCGCCCCGGTCCAGCAACGATCAACGACGGACGACCCGACGACGACGACGACGACGACGCGAAAACGGCGCCGGAGGTCCAGGCATCTGCACTCGGCACCCCTGTCCAGGAACGACCAACGACCGACGACCACGACAAGGGCGACGGCGCGAAAACGGCGCCGGATGTCCAGACAATCGATCTGACATATTTTTCCAGTTGCGCCCAGCCATGGCGACCGGGCCCCTCCCCGCAGGCCAACTCCCAATGTCTCAATCGGCCCTCCTCGGATCCTCCTGGTCCGCCGTGGCCATGTCCGCCCACTGCTTCTGCTTCCAGTCCGCGTCGTGCTCCACGAATATGTACTTGACCGGGGCGAGAGCAGCTGCTACTCGGCAGGTCGACCGTTTTCTCTCTTCGGCCTGTGTGCGGCGCGCCATCCCTAGATGCCACGCCTTCGCGATGTGCGGAGGGTCAGGCCCAGTGCCCAGTGCCCAGGTCGGAGCAGAAAATCCTTCGGAGACTCGCTGATGAGCGAGGCGACGGCTCGAAGGCAAGCGATCTCCGACGCTTCGTTTTTGCTTGCGCCTTTCCCTGTAACCTCAACCCGACTGCCATCTCCCGCTGCAAAGCTGCTCGGCGAAGTCAGGGTGCACCGCCGCTCTGCACTGGCAAGGCCTGGCGCAGCGAATTCCTTGCAGTTCTTGACGGAGTTGACCACGGGCCCTCTGTGCACCTTCGGGCGCGTGGAAGAATGGTTATTAAGGACGGTGTGCCACGAAATGTTATGGACGCGGTGCTCCAACATATACGCTTGGACGGCCATGGCGCCCGCGCGGCCGCCCGAAGGAACGGCGCGCGCTCGGGGAGAGCGGCTGGCAAAGCCTAGCCTGTACTGGGCGGATCAAAACGAGTGCGGGAGTGGCGCGGCAAGGACGAGGTACCCTGCTTGAGCCGAACCCCGCTAAGCGGAAAGCTTCGATCTACCTCTTGCTCTGTCCCTAATCAGATGGCACGGGCCCGAACGCGAGCAGGGCTCTCCAGAAACAATAATCAAGATACGGGGGCCTTCTTTACGTCCTTCAAGGGCCTCGGTGCGGCGCGACATTGCACCGTGGATCGGCCCCGGAAGCGGCGCAACACTGTGCGTGGTGGAGGAGAACCTGAGAGAAGACCTCATTCGCTGTCTCATTCGGTCTCACTGCCGATCTCACAATCGATATCACTATCGACGTCATCATCATCATCATCATCATCCGCATCAACATCATCATCGCCATCATCAACATCATCTCATCATCATCATTACCATCATCATCATAATCATCATCATAATCATCATCGATACACCGACGGGACACCGACGGGACACCGGCGGGACACCGCGCGCCACCGGCCGCCCGGCGGAGAATCATGTGGTCCGGCCGCGCCTCAGCCACAGGAGACTTTCCTCTCGCCCGCCCACGCAGCTTCGCCTCGCCCGCACGGCGCGCACGAACACGAAACCTAAATCGATTTCCCGGTAGGGGGGCTCTCCGTTCCACTTCGATCTCACCCCCCAACCTCCGATACCCAAACGGTGATCTGTTGCACACGGTTGCTGTGGTGCACACAGGCGCCGTGGTGTACACAGGCGCTGTGGTGTCCGCGGGCACTCTGGTGTACACTGGTGCTGTGTTGCGCACGGCTGATGTGGTGTACGCAGGAGCTGTGGTGTACACAAGCGCTGTGGTGCACGCAGACACTGTGGCACATACTGGCGCTGTGTTGCACGCGGCAACTGTGGTGTACATAGGCGCTGTGGTGTACACAGGCGCTGTGTTGCACGCAGGCACTGTGTACACAGGCGCTGTGGTGCAAATCGCCACCTAAATGTTGTTGCTACTCGTCCTCGGCCATTCTTAGGGATTCCCAGACGCCGCCGGCGCGAAACGTGACGTCATCGTCCCCCTTCCTTCCTCTAGATGACGGCCGTCATATGCCCAGAACAAACAAGACAGGCTCCAAAAGGCCTCCCTGATGAGGTCCGAGTCTTATGTTACTCCCATCGTACTTCAGGACCACATGCCAGAAATAATTTCGAGCACCCAGACAAGTGTCGAAACGGTGTCGATCGAGTGTCGCTTCCCAGAGCCCGACACGTGAACACCCTCCAGCTTCGGCGCGTTCTTCGTGCTCCTTATTATTTCAATTATTTCTGGTGGCCCAGGCTAAAGTAGGTTGGAACCTTCTTAGGGGAACCAAAAAGTGGCATAAACATAAGCTCGGAGGTCCGCGCGAATTTCTCGGATCGGCGCTGGGGCCCCCCGGCGGCGCCTCCGGCGCCGCCCCTGGCGCGCTCCGCGCGCCAGGGAGGGGGGTCCAGCGCCGATCCGAGAAATCCGCGCGGACCTCCGAGTTTTTATGTTTATGCCACTTTTTGTTCCCCTAATTCTAATCCGAGTCGATGGGGTGAGAGGATCGCGCCGATGCGTCGCCGATGCATTGGCGATGCATCGGCGATGCATCGGCGGTGCATCGGCGGTGCATCGGCGGTGCATCGGCGACGCCATCGCGGAGACATCGGGCTCCACGCCGAGCCACGTGCGCGACCCTCGGACCCCAGCTGCTCTCAGGTCGAGCATGTCCCCCTACGGGCGGATTTTTCGGGTTGACCCAAAAGGGGTTCCAGCGACAAGGGGGTGGTGCAATAGATTTGGTGCAATAGATTTGTTGGGTTGCAATACATTTGGGGCGTGCAATACATTTCGGGGCGCAAATGTATTGCTGTACTTTCGCGCGCAATGCATTACCTGCAATACAATGCAATACAAGTCTCCGGCGCAATACGTTTGCAATACAATTGTCCCAAAGCTATTGCACCACCCCCTTTCAGCTGGACCCCCTTTTGGGCCACCCAGAATTTTGGAGGAAAAATGCAAATATTGAAAAATAGTCGAAAATGCCCCCCAAAAACATGGAACACATATCCTCAGACTGTTTCTTTCTTATCTTTGAATACTCCTCCTGTAGACGAGCGGGCCCGACTTAAGCATACTCCGACCCCATCGGGGAAGCCTATGCACAGACTCCCGCCCTAAAGTCGGGGCCGCGCAAACATGGATTAGGAGATCCATGGATCTGGCGCGCGGTCGCCAAATTCATGGATCGGGGGAGGCGCCCTCCCCAAAATGCGGCCGGTGCCGCCTCGTTCGGCGGCGAAAAGCCGCGATGTCTCATGGAAACGGGACCCGTCGCTAATCCACGCCCCCTTGATCCATGCCTGCTTTTCGATCGCCTGAAAAAGAGGTGCCCCTGCTCTTCTCGGGGATGGACAGACCTCCCTTTAGTAAAACGTGATTTTGTGAAAACGACCTGAGGCCCAAACCTGGCGGGCGCAAGCCTGGAAAATAACGGCCGCGGTGCCCTCTCGAGAAACGAAAACGGGCAATTCACTAATCGACGTGTCACTGTTGGGGGTTCTGTCCGCCCCCGATGACCTTAACCTGCACCAGCCGCGCAGCGAGGGTTTCTCTCTCTCTCTCTCTCTCTCTCTGCGGCCCACCGTGCGAGGGCGCCGACGGAGCACCCGCACCGACCCCGGCCAGGCCCACCCTGGGCCCAGGATCGGTGTGGAGGCCTTCCTGGCCTGACCAGGGAGGTGTCTTTGTTGGGGGTGCTGTCCACCCCCGATCTTCTCGCACCAGCCCCGATCGTGCCCGAGCCGCCGCCGCCGCCGCGGCGGCGCGGCCGCGGCCGGGCCGCCAGTCCGCGGACCGCCGCCCGGAAAGGCGGCTCGGCGGTGCGCCCGGGCGCGGACCGCCGCGCTGGCCGGCCGCGGCCCAGGTTTTGGACGCCCGAAATGGGCACGGAAAGAATGGGCACAACGCCCAACAGCAGATGTTGTCCCGAACCGACAGCGGCCGCTGTTGGGCAGGCGGCCTCCTGTCTCAAAGGAACGCCGGCCGCGGCGGCGTGGACAGCGAACCCGGTTCACAAGGAACAGGCACTGCTGTTGGGCATTGTGCCCATTCTTTCCGTGCCCATGTCGGGCGTCCAGACAGGTGGCCGGCAGCGGGCGGCGGCTGCTGCGGCGCGCCGCCGCGCACGCGGCCGCGGGGCGCTGCGGGGGCCGCGGGCGGGCGGCGCACTCGGCCGAAGGGGGGGCGGTCACCGCCGCCCGGGCGGCGGGGCGCCCCGCGCTGCGGGCGCCTGCGGGGCGCGGGCGCGCTCGGGCGCGGGGCGCAGCGGCAGCGGCCGTCGTCGCAGTCGTCGCCGCCGCCGTCGGGGCCGCCGTGGCCGTCGTTCTGGCGTCCTCCCGGCGCCGACGCCGCGGGCGGTGGGGTCTCCGATGGGGGGCGGTCCTTCCCCCTCCAGGTGTTGCATGGCGCCTGGGGGGGCGAAAAAGGAAAAATAGCACCTACTGTGCTGAAGTCGTGCGCCTCCGCCTCCGCCTCCGCCTCCGCCTCCGCCTCCGCCTCCTCCTCCTCCTCCTCCTCCTCCTCCTCCTCCTCCTAGTCCTCCTCCTCATCCTCCTCCTCCTCCTTCTCCTCCTCCCCCTGATACTTTTCGTCGTCGTCGTCGTCGCTGTCGTGACAATCGCCCTCGTCATCGGCGTCAGCGTCGCTGCCGGCGTCGTCGTCGTCGTCGTCGTCATCGTCCTCCTCCTCCTCCTCCTCCTGCTCCTCCTCGGCGTCCTCCTCCTTGTCGTCGTCGTCGTCCTCGCCCACGTCGCTGTTTTCTCAGCGGCGAAAATGAATTTCTCCGCTGGCAGTCGCGAAGCGGGTCTGATCGTGTCTGCAAACATGCAACACGTCACATTCGCGAGATAATTGCCCTCCGAACTAATAGCAATACATGAATGTGTACATACTCATATATCTATATAATATGTGTGTGGGAATATGTGCATACATATATACATATACATGTGTATAAAGTATGTTTATATGCTTGTAAACAAAATGAGCCGGCTCAACGACTCGAACTAGATGTTGGGCCGAACGCAAAAACGCTGAACAGCTTCCTGCGTCACTGATCAATCTAGGCGCTCAAAGCTTGTGACGTAACCGACTCGACTAAGAAATGTGCTTCGGTCACCTGGGGCTCCTGGCGCCAAAGCCGTCCGTGTCCGTCGCTGGGCCGTCCGGGGGCGGGAGCCCCTGCGTCAAAACTGTGTCCGTCGCTCGGCCGTCTTTTTCCCGGGGGGCTGCTCGAGAAGCTCTTGGAGCCATCTTGGGGGTCAATCGGGTACCTTTGGGACCTTTCTCCCTTCCCCTCTCCGTGCTACTATACTTTACCATACTATACTATACTATACTATACTAAAGTACTACTACTACTACTACTACTACTACTACTACTACTACTACTCCTACTCCTACTACTACTACTACTACTACTCCTACTACTACTACTACTACTACTACTACTCCTCCTACTACTACTACTACTACTACTCCTACTACTACTACTACTACTACTACTACTACTACTACTACTACTACGACTACGACTACGACTACGACTACTACTACTACTACTACTACTACTACTACTACTACCACTACTACAACTACTACTACTCCTACTCTACTCCTACTCCTACTCCTACTCCTACTCCTATCCTTATTCCTTATTAGAATATACT
>CAUYUJ010020064.1:35000-112500 GCA_963575745.1 Prorocentrum cordatum | reverse complement strand
CCCACTGCTACTACTACTACTACTACCACTACCACTACTACTACTACTACTACTACTACTACTACTGCTACTTCTACGACTACTACTACCACTACTACTACCACTACTACTACTACTACTATTACGACTGCTGTTATTGCTACTACTACTGTTACTGCTGCTGCTGATGCTACTGCTACTACTGCTGCTACTACTACTACTACTACGACTGCTCTACTCTACTAGTACTTCTACTGCTGCTGCTCGTACTACTACTACTACTACTACTACTACTACTACTACTACTACTACTACCACGCATACCATTACTCCTCCTACTACTACTACTACTACCACCACCACCACCACCACGACTACTACTACTACTACTACTACTGCTACTACTACTACTACTACTGCTACTGCTACTGCTACTGCTATTGCTACTGCTACTACTACTACTACTACTGCTACTACTACTACTGCTGCTACTACTACTACTACTACTACAACTACAACTACTACTACTACTACTACTACTACTGCTACTGCTACTGCTACTGCTACTGCTGCTACTACTACTACTACTACTGCTGCTGCTGCTGCTACTACTACTACTACTACTACGACTGCAACTACTACAACTACTTCTAAGACTACTCCTACTAATACTTCTACCGCTACCACTACTGCTATCAATACTACTCTTATTTCTACTCCTAATATAATTGTTCCTACTACTACTACTACTACTACTACTACTTTTGGTGCTACTACTACGGCTACTACTACTAGTACTAGGACTGGTACTAGTCTTACTACTGCTGCTGCTGCTGCTACTACTACTACTACTACTGCTATGACGATAGCTACGACTTCGACTACTACTACGACTACTCCTACTACGACGACTACTACTACTACTGCTACTACTACCACATCGACTACCAATACTACTACTACTACGACGACGACTACTGCTACTACTACAACTACTACTACTACAACTACTAGTACTACTGCTACTACTACTACTACTGCTACTGCTACGACTACTACTACTACTACTACTACTACTACGACTACGACTACGACTACGACTACGACTACGACTACGACTACTACTACTACCTACTACTACTACTTCTACTACTACTACTACTACTACTACAACTACTACTACTACTACTACTACGACTACTTCTACTACTACTACTACTACTACTACTACTACTTACTACTATTACTACGACTACTACTACTACTATTACTACTACTACTACTACTAACTACTACTACTACTAATTACACTACTACTACGACTACTGCGACTACTACGACGACTACTACTACTGCTACTACAACTAATACTACTACTACTACTAGTACTACTACTCGTACTAGTACTAGTACTAGTATAGTACTAGTTACTAGTACTAGTACTAGTACTAGTACTAGTAGTAGTAGTAGTAGTAATAGTAGTAGTAGTAGTAGTAGTAGTACTAGTAGTAGTAGTAGTAGTAGTAGTAGTAGTAGTAGTAGTAGTAGTAGTAGTAGTACTACTACTACTACTACTACTACTACTACTACTACAACTACTGCTACTGCTACTGCTGCTGCTGCTGCTACTGCTACTGCTACTGCTACTGCTACTACTACTACTACTACTACTACTACCACTACTACTACTACTGCCAGTACCACTGCTACTACTACCAGAACCACTACCGCCAGACCGAGGAGGGTATCGGAGTGCCCTCTTATCCATCAAGTTTCGGTCGCCTCCCAGCCCTCCAGGGAGGCCCCGCCAGAGCGAGGAGGGTGTCGGAATACGACATTATGTATCAGGTTTCGTGCCCATCCCAGCCCTCCAGAGAGGCCCTGCGAGAGCAAAGAGGGCATCGGAGTACCATAGTATGTATCAGGTGTCGTGCTCCTCCCACTCCTCCGGGGAGGCTCCTCCAGAGCGAGGAGGGTACCTGAGTACCCTACTATTCATCAGGTTTCGTGCCCCTCCCAGCCCTCCAGGGAGGCCCCGCCAGAGCGAGGAGGGTATTGCAATACAGCATTATCTATCAAGTTTCGTGCCTCTCCCACCCCTCCAGGGAGGCCCCGCCAGAGCGGAGAGGATACCGGAGCACCCTATTATTTAGAAGGTTTCGTGCACCTCCCACCCCTCCAGGGAGGCCCCGCCAGAGCGAGGAGGGTGTCGGAGTACCACATTATCTATCAGGTTTCGTGCCCCTCCCACCCCTACAGGAAAGCACCGCCAGAGCGAGGAGGGTATCGGAGTATCATAGTATGTCTCATGTGTCGTGCCCCTCCCACCCCTCCAGGGAGGCCCCGCCAGAGCGAGGAGGGTATTGGAGTACCACATGATTTATCAGGTTTCGCGCCCTTCCCAACCCTCCAAAGAGGCCCCGCCAGGACGACAACGACGACTACGCTTACGACTACAACCGCGACTACGATTACGACCCAACCACGACTACAGTCACGATTGCAATCACAACTGCAATCACGATTACAATCACGACGACAACCACAGTCACTGATTCTTATTGTGACCCTCGTGAGAAGATGCTCACACGTCCTCTCGCTTGTAGGGTAACCCACAACATATTATTCCCTGGCAGAAGCGAACCTCAACATTATCGAAACCGCCCAACAATACAGGGAAAATCATCTCCGCCGCGACGACGACGGCGACGACTACGACAACGACCACGAGGAGGATCAGGAGGAGGACGAGGCGGAGGAGGAGCAGGAGGAGGAAGATGGGGGGAGGCGGAGGAGGAGGACGCGAAGGAGGAGGACGAGGAGGAGAGAAGTAGGATGAGCAGGAGGAGGACAAGGGACGAGTTTGTTCCCCGCCATAAGAAAAAAGGCGGACCCAAACCCAAGACCTCCCGAGGTTCGTTGGGAAAGAGAGAGTGCGAAGGTTGATATGTGTGCGGGGCGGATCGGTGGAGGACAAGGGTGGAGGGGGGGCGAGGGGAGGGCTGCGGAGGGGAGGGAGAGGAGGGAGGGAAAGGGAGGGGGAGCTGGAGGGGGAGAAGGAGGAGAAGCAGGAGAAGGAGGAGGAGGAGGAGGACGAGGAGAGGAGGAGGAGGAGGATTGTCCTGGTTGTCGTTTAAGGCACGGGTAATGTTTTACCGCTTCGTGCTCTAACAATGGTGGCATGCTAAACCACCGCATGAGGGGTCAACGCATGAAGGGCCAATGCCCCAGCATGAGGGGGTCAACGCATGAGGGGCCAATGCCCCAGCATGAGGGGGTCAGGGCATGAGGGGCCGAAGCCCCGGCATGAGAGGTCAACGCATGCAGGGCCAATGCCCCAGCATGAGGGGGTCAACGCATGAGGGGCCAGCCAAGGCCCCAGCGATTACAGGATTACAGTCATAGCGACGCCAGCTAGTTTCCCGCCAGCGCCGTGCACTCCAGGGCCCACGGTCTGGCCACTGAGGCCAGCCTCCCAGGACCCGAAACTAAAAGGGCACCTTCGAGACCGGATGTTTGCCCTCCAGGATGAGATCTATGTCAGCCCTGGCGCCTCTGGCCAATTTCACAGGCTGCCTGCAGACTCCCTTCAACAGGGGACCAATCCGTTGGCTCGAGTAGGAACCACAATTCAAACAAAACAAAAATGGCCCATTCGCAAACCTACCCCCAGGAGAGAAGGCGAGGCGCGCCAAGGCCTTCTGCGCCTCGGATGGCTCGCACCTCCTTCCGCTGCCCTGGGTATGCAGCTTGACAGACGCCTGGGTCCTAGCTTGGATTCCACACTTCCTGCGCACGCGACTGCTAGGACCTAGGGACCAAAATTCATGCTCCAAAAAACTCAACAGCTTCGCATTGTTTGGGGCAGCCTGCCTCATGCTTTGATGCGCGGGCGCCCCACTCAACTGACTGTTCACCACCTCGCGGGCGCTGGCGAACTGGGCCGTCGCCCGCGCGAAGAACTTACACTCCTTCTTCACTCGTCTCAGCTCCTGGGCGAAAGCTTCCACGTGCGCGTCTGAAACGGCGTGAAACCGAGCCCCGACTCTAGCGAAGAAATCGGCCCACGAATTGCCAATCTGCCACTCTGGGGGCTTGTCGGGGTGCATCAAACAAAATTCTTCGAGATCGAAGTGAGCTGGGACCCATTCAAAACTGGGAGGGCCTCGGGGCCCAGAACTCGCGAAGATTTTCCTCCAGATCGACGCGTGGGTCCCTTGGGCCATGGACACACTGGGTGACCAGCTCTGGCCCTCCCTCGCGGCTCCCAGCAAATCAGAAACTAAAACTCGCAGAGACGGAAAGCGTCTAACACCCTGCAACAGAGCCCAGCGCTCGGCAGCGCCAACGGTCTGCCTTCTGCCAGGCAGTGGGCCATGCACGGCCCTGATCGGAAGCCCATCGCCCCCCGCCTGGGTCACCGCCCATCCGCGCCTCCGGAATTCGGGCCACGCGCCATGCAGCCCTGACCCGTCCGTGCAGGCCCAGCTGGGCCACGTCTGAGGGTCCGAGGCCCAATCGCCCCAGACAAAAACAGGCAAGCTTCCAGAGACAGGCGGCGGAGGCATGGGCCTGCGGGGCAACCCGGTGGAAAACTCCATGAGGTCCAACACTCATGCCCAAAGCTATTCACGGCGCGCTCAGACAGCGCGTTCCTGGTCTCCTCAAACTCCCCATCGAACTCGGGAAGACCTGCTGCCGTCGGCTGCTCCAGCAGGTTTGGGGATGCGTAGAAGCCGTGGGCCGCAGTTCCTGCCAGTCCCAACTCCAAACATTGCGGGTGGGGGCACATCGGAGACGCTAAAAGGCGCCTCTCGAACCTCTTGGATACAGACATGAAACCACCAGACCAGAGCAGTCGTAGTGCGCCCGCCATCTGTGGTCGTCGTACCGCACTCTTGGAACCACCAACGATCAATGGTAAAGCGCACATCCATACCTCTTCGCCTCCCTCCAAGTGCTCAGGTAGGTGCGAGGGGATCTGCCTGGATTGCCAACGAGAAACACCCTCGCGCAGTAGTTCGCGAAACTCGGCGGGACACGTGCGCATCAACGAAATCGCATTGCCTTCATCACTGTACATGTAGCAGATGGCCACCGTCGCTGCGTAGATCGGGTCGTAGAAGCGCACGTCCTGGGTGGACAGGTACAACGTGTGACTGATGCCGCCAAAAGAGACTCCAGCCAGGGTGGCCGCGGTCTGCCTCAACTTCTTCAGATCAGAAGCAGGCGCGCCAGACGCAGATGCACCGTGCGCTGACGCGCTCGATAGACCAGACTTCCATAACTTGTGCACCTGCCCTCCAGCGTTCTTCAACAGCATCGCCTGTGGCATCCGAGACTTCAACTTTGCAAGTCGTGCCTTTGCCACGGGCCTGTGAACACGACCACCATGCATGTCATGTCCAAGATTCCTGATGGACTTCCTATGCTTGATCGTCAACACACCCGCCCAACGCTCAACGGTGATCCGACCCGCATTCGTGGTAGCCGTGAACGAAGACTTGGTTGGCTGGACAATCAGCTCCAGCTCTCTAGCCTCCATCGCGAATCGCCTGGTCGCAAGCGCCAACTCCCGAAAGGCACGAACCTCTTCCCCAAACCACTGCAACGTGGCATCATCAACCAGCGCTCGCGGATGTATAGTAGGATGTACCATTTTAACTCTCTGCAAGGTTCTCATCATCAACACCGTCAACAGCGTAGTGGCGTGAGTGCATCCTGGTAGAATACCCTGCCTCACCACGATCATGTCGCTCATGCGCCTTCACCGCGCGTGGCATCGCGTAGTGCGTGACCAACTGCCATAGCAACCTGAGCGGATACCTCGCCGCCCTAGCCTCCGATATCAGCCCTGCCACCGGCACGGTATCGAAACACTTCCACATGTCTATCATCACTGTCACCGAATGCTCGTTCAGCAGAGTTGCCACCTCGGCGGTGATGCTGTGTGAGAAAGCCGACGCTGACGAGGAATATCTTGGCCTATTCCCCCAGATCAGCGCAGAGGGGTTCACCTCCAACCACGTCCTCGACACGGGTCGCCTCGCTCGTGCCCACACCCTGATGATAGTATGAATCAGGGCCACCTTCTTTCGGAATCTTCACCATCTCGGCGTGGATACGATTCGCTGGCCACGCCAGCAGGGCCTCGCAGCGCATGAAGAAACTTACCATCGCCGCGAGGCCCTAGTCCGATAAGAACCGCAGGGTCCTGGGCTGCAACCGGCTAGGTCCTGCTGCCGTCTTCCAGGGGAACTGAGAATCGTCGCCCGCATCATGTCCACCGTGATGTGCGACAGGAAGCCCCAGCTCTCGGCGTCATCAGGCACCTTGAGCTTCGTCGCTTGGGTGGACGTTCCTAACTTTAGCCCGCATGTCGAGCTCCCTGCCAGCAAGCTGATGCGGCGAACGCTCATTGCCCGAGTCAACGATCTCCTGAGCGGCCTGGACCCTTGAGAACCTATGTGCGTCAGAGCAACCTCCCAGGACTCCTTTCCTTACAAATCCTCTCCACTGTGCGCGCTCAGCCTTATCATGCTCCTTCTGCAAATTTAGATACTCATCGCGCACCTGCTGGCGCTTCCTGTCCAGCTCCACATTACTCAACCGCTCGAACAAGGAAACGCCTTTGCCCAAGCCTCCGAAGAATTCCACCATCCAGTCTGGAAGCAAAGCATGCACGCTATCACAGCTACCAGTCTTAGCATAACACAATACAGCTTCTCCCAGAAAACGCGCCACAGGTAAAAGGTCGGCCTGGGGGCTGACCACTCGCACCATATCTTCCCAAATCAAGATCTTGTCAATGGCCATGGATATGAACTTCCTCATGCATAGAAAATGCGTAGACCATCTGTTCGCCACCATGTAGGCTCTCAACTTGTCCCCATGCCGCAATCTACGTCGAGGAGGGGCCCACTTGGAGCGCACAAGCCTGGTCGCCACTGGCCCCGCACGCCCAGATGCGGCCACTGCCTCGGGTCCCTCGCACATGCCATATACACCTTGCAGCTCTAACTCGATGTTGGCCATCGTCATATCCCAAGCTGCGCTGATGTCTGTCTCATTCTCCGCAAAATAGATAGCCTTCTCCACGGCGTCCCAATCCAAAGGAACACGTGGGCAGCCGATCAGCGGAGCCTTGGGAAAAGGTAGTGGCTCGCAAACGACTTTGCACCAGCGGTCCATATCATTAGCCAACACCTGAATGATCACAGGCTTGTGAACTTTGACCGTTGAGGACTCCGCCACCTTGGGCTTCCTCAACCTCGTGGATAAGTTGGCGCATGCTAGACCTAAATCAATGATCGACCCAGGAAGCTCAGCCACGCAGGTCGGTGAGTCAGGAGCAAGCACGCACCCGCCAACTCCATCACGAATAGGTCTGCTGATCAGGTCGGGCGTCAGGTTCCAGTCTCCCCGAGCCACCCAATCTCTACCGATGCCATTCAACTGCGCGCAATAGTTCGCGATCTTCAGCGCCGTCGCTTCATTCTCGGGAGACAAGCCCACGCCCGAAACCAGGTATACTGCAATCACAACCAGGCCTCCTGGAACCCCCCAGGCGACATCTGCGGCGACAGTCCTCCCAGCCTCGAGGACAGGGCATGGAAGCAAAGGAGGCGCCTTCACGACAATGTGGCTCTGCGTCAGGATCGCCACCCCTCCCGACTTCCCATCTGAGTCCGTCTTGTTGTGCTCCTGCGCACCCAGAACCTGCGCAACGCAACTCTCCAACAACACTTTGGGCGGAGCGGCTCCGCCAGCATTCACCGATATCAACTCACCCTTTATGATCATCGCCATTGCTTCTAAATTAAGATCACCCGTTTCCCAAACATGACATGCGAGTTCACAACTCATCCTCTTCTGCAACCTTCCCCTTCTTGGCCGCGGGTGGAAGGAAGTGCAGCGACAACTCTGCAACCCGCTTGGCAGCGTCACGCAGCCCAGGCAGATCAGCAGGACAAGCGTCACCCAGCAGAGGCCCCAGGTACCCACGCAGCTGCTCCTCGGAGGCCTTGGCGATGCCCTCTTCGAGCTGCTGCTGCGTCTGCGGCACGGGGGTGCCAGGCACGGAGATAAGGGTGTCGGGCGCGGCCTCCTCCGCGCCATCGCCTGCGCACTGGGCAGGCTGCCGCATGGCCTGCGGCATGGCCGACGCCAGCGCCCCAGCCAGCTGCGAGCGCTGCTCCTGGGCCACCCCATGCTGCGAGAGCAGCCTGCCCAGCGCTTCGACATCGATCGACATGCCAGGCACCTTCTCGCCGAGCTCCGCCTTCTGCGGGGCGCCCCCGCACTTGGCCGACAGCTCCTGCATCTGCAAGCCCAAAGCCGCGACCTCGCCCTCCTGGGTCTGCATCTCCGCCTCGGCCACCAGCAGCTGCTCCTCCAGCTTCTTCCGCTGGTCGTGCAGGGCGGCGATGCCATCGCGCATCTTGTCCAGCTTCTGCTGCCCAGACTTGAGCCGCACCGACAACGTCTGCAGCTGTGCGTACATGGGCCTGGACGCCTGCAATTTCTGGTGTATGATCTCCTTCTCAGTGCGTAGCCCCAGCAGGTAGGCCACGCACTTCCCATCACTGGCGAACTTGCCAAGCACCGCCAGCTGCTCATCAATCGACTTGAGTCTGTGCCGCAGCTCGGTGGTCTCAGCCTCGCTGAGGCTCTCGCCCACCGCCTCGGCTCCAGAACCCTGCGAATCCACGGACATGGCGGCCGCGTCCGACGGAGGGGCCGCCGCAACCCCATGCGTCTTGAGCCGCTTGACTTCGGACTCGAGCTCCTTGATCTTCGCAATCGCATCCTTGTAGTCCTTACCCTTCTGCCACGGAAGGTCCCCCCCTTTCCGAAAGGAGGGAGTGGGCGGCTCCACGTGGCACTTGAAGCAGGACGACTTCCACATAGAACATAATGCACACTTCTTAGCGTCGGGGTGATTCCACCATGCGTTTCCCGTGCGGTCATTGATGCAAGACCTGCACTCCCAGCGCCGCGCGTGCTGCTGCACCCGCGCCGCCATGAAGAACTGCTGGGAGCTAAGTCCGCCCCTGCGCAGGCAGAGACGGCGAACGGGCCTCCCGACACGGTCACGAGACTGAGTGTGGGGGCCCAACTCCCACTGTGAAGGCACGAGAAAACAACTGCTGGCCGCGGACTAGCGGTATCCGTTCGGTCCCCTGGGGAACAAAGCATCTTGGGCCAAAATGGCTACGGAGGGCCAAGGCCCCAGCAAGAGGAGGAGGAGGAGGAGGAGGAGGAGGAGGAGGAGGAGGAGGAGGAGGAGGAGGAGGAGGGGGAGGAGGAGGAGGAGGAGGGAGGAGGAGGGGGAGGAGGGGGGGAGGAGGAGGGGGAGGAGGAGGAGAAGGAGGAGGAGGGGGAGGAGGAGAAGAAGGAGGAGGACGAGGAGCTGGAGGGGGAGCGAGGGACGTGGAGGGATCAGAAGCTGGGTCAACCCACTCCGCGCAGCGCGCCCCGCGACGCGCGGTCATCTCTGCGCCCTCGCGCCGCTCCCCTTTGTCGAGCAGGGGCCGACCGTCCCGGCACTCCTGCAGTCCTACCACGACATGTTCTCATCACCCAAAAATGTTCGAAGAACAGAAACAACGTCCTTAGAACATGAAGCCGATGTGATACAACAAGACAGCCCCGGCCAGAAATGTTCCAAGAGCACGTCGTGGACACCACAAAAAGGTTCTTAGAACATCGTTTGGTAGGGCTATCGGCGAGCCAGGACGCTTCGCCACTGCTTGCCTTCGGGCAGGGCAGCCGCTCTGCCCCCGGCCGCGACGCGTTCTCCTCGTCGCGCCGCCGAGGGCAACACGAGGAGGCCGACGCCCACGACTTGACTGCCGCGATCCTGCCGCGCCGTGCGGGTGCCGCTCCGACGACCGGTGTGGCCGCCCGGGTCGGCCGACGACGCGGGCCTCGATCTGTTTCGGCGGTGGACAAACCTCCCTCGGGAGCGGCAAAGAGGGGGGTGTCGAAGAGGGGGGTGTGCAAATCATGACCGGCGGCATGTGCGCGGCCCAGCGGGCGGGCCAGGGACGTAATGAAATAAGAAGAGGCGCCATGAGATCTGGGGAAATATCATGGCCCACGCCATGATATCCACCCCCCCCTAGTCATCACCCCCCTCTTTTCCGCCCCCGACTCCCTTTCTGGGCAGTCGAAGCCAATCTGGCGCCAATCTGGCAGGCCCAATCTGGCAAACGGGGGCAATCTGGCGAGGGAGCCAGCGCGAATCCAGTCTGGCGACTAACCCAAATCATCCAGTTTGGCCGGGCCAGATTGGCCCTTGGGGCCCAATCCAATCTGACAGTCTGGCCTTCGACTACCCAGCCTTTAGCAAACTTCCCTTTAGTGAAAGCGGCCCGGGACCGAAACCGACGGACCTGGACCCGCAAGAATAACGGCCGCGACTTCCTCTCGCGAACCGAAAAGGGCCGATTCGCCAATCGACGTGCCAGGGTAGGAGGTCCACCCCCCGACTGTTGGGCCAGTGGAGCGCGGATTGCCCGGCTGAGACCTGGAGAGCCAAGAGAAGGCTTTCGGCCGCACCTTGACTGGCAAAAATCGCCGAACTATCCCCTCAACGAACCGGGGGAGTCCCCCCCCCTCGAAATCCCCCCCCCGCCTTTCCTATAACCCCCCCCCATCCGCCCCCCTCGTCCGGTAACCCCCGCCCCCAAAACCACCACCTCCGCCCCGCGATTCCCGAACCCGAGGGAGGGGGGGGGTTCAAACCCCCCCCCCTGGGGATTCCAGAAAGAGGGGCGGGGGGGTTCAAACACCCTCCCCCTTTTTTTTCGGATTCCACAAAGTAGGGGAGGGGAGGGGAGAAATTCAAAACCTTCCCACACGCCGCTGGCAAATGGGAACGGCGAGTGTCGAAGCCAAACGACGGCGACGACGATGAGCGCTGGCGCCGGATGACAGGTTCGAACCAGCCCACCCCTCCCCTCCGCGGAATGAAAATGTACTGCAACTGCAATGCAAATGCACCGCAGGTCAAAGCAATGCAGCGCAACAGGATGCAATGCAACGCAACGCAACGTAACGCAATGCAATGCAACGCAACGCTATGCAATGTAATACAATGCAACGCAACGCAATGCACTGCAATGCAATGTGTGCCTCGCCACGTGGCAACGCCGCGGGGCCGAACAGCATACTTTCCCCTCCACTCGCCACGTGGCAGCGCCTTGGCGGGCGTCAAAAAACTATTCCGCTCTACTCGTCACGTCGCAGCGCCGCGGGGGCTGAGAAACACATATATATATATATATATATTCCACTCAGTTCGCCACGCGGCACCGCCTGGGGGGGTGAAAAAACATACTATTCTACAACCTTGGTCACGTGGCAATGCCGCTTACGGCCGAAAACATACCCACTCCAATGGCCACGCAGCAACCTGGAGGCGCGAAGAAACAGTATTCCATCCACTCTACTTGTCACGTGGCAGCGCCGCAGGGGCCGAAACAACAAACTACTCCAGTCCATTCGTCACGTGGCACCGCTGCGGGGGCCGAAAATAATACTATGCCACTCCACTCGCCACGTGGCAACGCCTGCAGGCGCGACGAATTCGTATTCCATTGCAGTCGTCGGCAGCGCCGTGGGAGCCGAAACAAACATTATGGCACGAGGGCGGCGACGAGGACGACGACGAGAACGACGACGACGATGATGATGATGACGACGACGATAACGAGGGCCAGGGAGGCGAACAACAATTCAATATTATCTTCCTCCTCGTTCTTCTCCCTGCCCCTTTCCTCCTCCCTCTTGCATCCTCCCTCATCCTTCCTTCCTCCCCCATCCCCTCCTCTTCCCCTCCTCCCTGCTCCTTCTTCCTCCGTTCTACCTTCCTCCCTTTCCCTTCTCCTCCTGTCCTCCCCCTCGCCCGCAACTTACTACAATGCAATCTATATTGCAAATGCAGTGCACCTGTAACGCAATGCGATGCATGCCACGCATCAAGGTCGTTGGCTGACTGGCTGGTTGGCTGGTGACTGGTCGGTCGGCAGGCAGGCAGGCTGGTTGGCTGGCTGACTGGGCGGCTGCCACGCGGCCACGCCACTCCGCTCGTTACGTGGCAGCGCCGCGGAGCTGGAAACACATACTTGAAGGGGCCCCAGGACTCACAAGTAAATACACACAAATAAACATATTCCCCATATTTTCCCATATGTTCTTGGCTTTTGTCTTCCCCCCCACTTCCCATATTTTCCTATATTTTCCTGGGAGTCGACGATTCATTGTGTCTGTGTGTTTCTTTCCCTCCTGAACTCTATTCGCCACGTGGCACCGCCTGGCGTGGACCGAAATACCATTCCACGGTCCGTCTCGTGAGAACGCCGCGGGGGCTAATAACTGAGCCACTCCACGCGCCGCATGCCAATGCCTGGGGGCGCGAGGAAGCAGCATTCCATCCACTCTACCCGTCACGCGGCAGCGCCACGGGGGCTGGAAAAAAACACTATTCCACTCCATTCGTCACGTGGCAACGTTGCGGAGGCCGACGAAAAAACTATGCCACTCCACACGCCACGTGGCAACGCCTGTAGGCGCGAAGAACAATATGCAATTGTGGCCGTCAAGTGGCGTCCGGGAGAGGGGGGGGGGTGAACCCCCCTCCTCTCCCCCACACTTTCCGAATCCCCAGGGGAGGGGGGGGGGAGGTTCGAACACCCCCCCCACACTTCCAGAGGGGGTGTGGGTGGTTGGGTTTGACCCCCCCCACCCCCCCCACTGTCTCCCAGCTGCATCAGAAGACGCTCGTTCAGAGAGCCACCGGGCACGCCTGCTCGCAAGAGGGCCCCGAGGTACCAACCACCGTGTCTGGCTGGGGCCCTACCAGGCTATGGGATGGTGTATACGCCTCCCTGGCCGAGGCCAGGCGTCTGTACGCCACCCCAGGGCCCAAGATCGCGCTGGCCCAGGACGGCGGCTGGTTCTGCGGACAACTGTCCCGCGATTCTTGCGGTACTGCTGTGGGGAGAGAGAGAGAGAGAGAGAGAGAGAAAAGAGAGAGAGAGAGAGAGAGAGAGAGAGAGAGAAAGAGAGAGAGAGAGAGAAAGAGTGAGAGAGAGAGAGGGGTGCTCATGGGGGCTGGATGAGAGGGGTACGGGGGCGGGCGCCCCTTCTTCCCCCACAGGTGCCGAGCATGCTGCCTTTTCCTCTTCGAGCGCCACGCCGGGCGGGCTGCCGGTGCGGCGACGGGCTGGCAGTGGGGCCGGGACCCCTTTGGGGACGAAGGGCGACTGCTCGCAGGAGCTGCAGCTGCTGCGGCTCTCAATGAGCTCCGCCCCCACTGGCCAGAGACCGCTCGGGAGCCGGAGAGCCGCCCAGCGCGCACCACCGCCGCGCGGCGGCGGCGCGCAGCTCGAGCCGCCCGCCTCATCCGGCGCCGCCGAGCGCGCTCCGGAGCTCCCGGATCCTCGCCTCGCCCTGGGCGAGCTCCGAGCGCAGCCGCGCCTTCGCAGCCTCCGGCTCCTCCGCCGGCCCTGCGGGCCCCTCTGCCAGCGCGGGCGCCGGCAGCTGCGGCGGCGGCGGGCGGGCTGGCCAGCCCGTCGGCGGCTCCGCAGACTCGGGCGTGCTCGGCTCTGGGGTTAAGTCGGGCGTGTCCCCCTACAGGGGGATTTTCGACGAAAAATAAAAAAAACTCCAAACATGGCTCCCAAATTGTACAAAAAAAAATGCTCCCAAATAGTCCCCAGACTAGTTCTGGACTATTTTTGGATCTTCCCCCTGTAGAGGACAGGCCCGACTTGACTCTGGGGGCGAGGCCGCGGACGCCAGCTCCTCGAGCCACCCGCGCGCCCAGGCCGGCGCGCGCGGGGACCGCGGCCGCCCGGGGCTCCGCGGGTCCTCCTGCGGGTCCGGGAGACCCGCGCCCAGCACGCGGCGCTCCGCGCTGGGCGGGGCGTGCTCCGCGGCGGCCAGCGGCCGGGGGGCGGCCAGCAGCGCGAGCGCCTCGGGCCTGCCGCGCGCGTACCACAGCGGCGAGCGGCCCTGCCTGTCCAGGTGGTGTGGGCTCGCCCTGTGGCGCAGGAGCAGGCGCAGCAGCTGCTGCGGCCGCGGGTGGCCGTGGACGTTGATGGCGGCGCAGTGGAGGCCCGTGCGGCCGTCGGCGTCCTCCAGAGCCGCGAGGCCGGCGGGGCCGCCGCGCAGAGAGAGCATGAGCTCCACCAGGTCTGGACAGCTGCTGGAGCAGGCGGCGTGGAAGGGGCTCCTGCCCGAGCGGTCCAGCTGGTCTGGCCGCGACTGTGCCTCGAGCAGCGAGCGCGCCACCGGCAGGTGGGCGCGGGCGCACGCCAGCGCGAGGGGAGTCCGGCCGCGGAGGTCCCGCCCGTGCACGTCCGCCGCCCCCTCGAGCAGGAACCTGCAGGATGCCACGTGGCCCCCCTCCGCGGCCAAGTGCAGCGCGGACTTCCCGCTCGGGCCGTCGACATAGCTCATGAGGCCCGGCGCCCCGCTGCGGGCGCGCTCCCTCGCCAACGCCCGCAGCGCCGCGGCGTCGCCTGCGGCGGCGAACTCCAGGAAAGCCTGCGCGGCCGCCGCCCCCGAGAGGTCCCGCCAACCTGGAGGAGCAGAAAAACTGTACAAGCAGAAACTTTCGGAGCTCCGCGCGGACCGGGCCCCCCCGGCGACGCCTCGGGCGCCACCCCCGGCGCGCAGCCCGCCAGGGAGGGGGGTCCAGCGCAGATCCAAGAAACCCGCGCGGAGCGCCAAACGTTTATGATTCTAGCCCTTTTTTCTTCTTTAAGAGCAGTCGATGGAATGTGGGGGTAGGGTTCGGATGTCACACCTCATGGGGCTCGGCGTCGTCCAGCCGATGCCCATCCCCCACTGATCGAGGAATGCAGGGACGGAACAACGACACAGGCACAAACTTCGAGTCAGAGCAATCGATGCTGCGTGGGGATAGGGTTCGGATGTCACCACCTGATGGGTCCAGCGCGGGTCCAAGAACTCCGCGCGGACCTCCGAACATTTACGCTTGTGTCGTGTTTTGTTCTTCGACAGCCGCTGGCACCGCTTGATTGGCCGGCCGCTGCCGCCGAGCGCACTGCGCTCGGGCCGGAGCCGCCGCCGGCCGCCCGCCCGCCACCTCCGCCGCCCGCGCCGCGCCGCTCGCCCGGAGGCTCGGGGGCCCCTCGCGGGGGCCAGTCCGGCAGCCCGCTGCCTCCGAGCAGGGAATCGACTGCAGAATTGATCCGCTCCAATAGGGAAAAAACGAACCTACCTCGCTTTTGACCACCCTCGCGTCCAAGAGATACCAAACGATGCCAAATTGCAGCCTGTACTGGTCAGGCAGCTTGACGAGGAGGCGCGTGGTATGGCTTGGTGTTGCCTGGAAGCGAAAGCGGGGTAGGTAATTCACGCTCTGATCCAAAGCCGATGTTTTTTTTTCGCCGAGCCCATGCCACGTGCAGCGTCTTTTTCTCTTGTGCGCACCCTGAACAGATCGAGGGGGACGTCCCTTCTGGGGCAAATCGGCTCCTTCGTCGATCCCCTGCTCGATTCCTGCGCCCTGCAGGCCGCCCGGCGCACAACTCCCGCCCCCCGCGGCGCGCCCGGGCGCCGACGCGGCGCGCTCGCCGCACGCGGCGGTGGCCGCGCCGAGCCCCGGCGCCCGCGCAGCGATGGCGAGGGGCACGCCGAGCGCCCGGCGCAGCGCGGCGGGGCCGCTGGGGAGCGCCTCGGCGTGGCGCAGCGCAGCGGCCAGCGCGTGGCATTCGAGCGCGTGCCCGGGCAGCGGCGAGCGGGCGCAAGCCGCGGGGCCCGCGAGCATGGCCCTTCGCAAGGGCCGCGGAGACGTAAGTCTCGGGTTCGGGGGACTCGGGCTGGTCTGACGGGGCCAGCCCCGAAAAGGACGAGGCCCCATCTGGAATTCGACGCGAGCTCCCGCGGCAGACGTCCCACGAGAACTGGACCGTCAAGATCCAGGGCGCGCCCGTCGATAAAACTCGACAAACCCGAGTCCCAGCGCTCTCGAGTCTTACGTTTCCCCGACAAGGGAGCAGGCGGCCGCGGGCGGGCGCCCGCGAATTCCGAATTCTGGAGCCCAGGGGGGGCTGCGGATACCCGCCACCGTGCCGGCAGGCACTGTGGGCGGAGTGTCCTCGGGCCCCCTTCAGGTTCTCTGTGCGGGTGCTCAGAATACTCCAGATTTCGTAATAAAAGGGAGGGGGTCTCAACCCTCCCAGACGAAAAGTTTTAGACCCCCCCCGTGGGAGAACCCTCCAAAACATCGTCCCCAGACCCCCCCAGGCCCTCCAAGATAGCCTGGAAGAGACCCCCCCCGAAATCAGACCCCCCTCCCTTTATTACGAAATCTGGAGTACTCTCTGGGCTGCCCAGACCCTCAGTTGCCGGGTGTCTTGGGGTGCGGCGGAGGGCTCTGGGGGCTTGTCGTCGCGTGACCTTTCCAACGCCGGGGAGCGCCGGAGAGCCCCCAGATGGACTCAGCGGGCGTTTTTGAAGGGGCCCCAGGACACACAAATAAATACACACAAATAAAAGGATTCCCAATATTTTCCAATATTTTCTGGCTTTCTGTCTTCCCCCCCCCCACTTCCCATATTTTTGCATATTTTCCTGGGAGTCGATGATTAATTGTGTCTGTGTGTTTCTTTCCCTCCTGAGTTTTGAAAGTCCCATGCCGGTTCAAGAGGCCAAGACGCGGCCCCAGAGCGTTCCGAGACGACCTCGAAACGGCCCGAGGGGCCGCCGAGACGCCACGCGAGAGCTCCAAGAGGATTCTCCGGAGGCCCGAGCCATTGGTTGTCCAGCCTATTTTTGCACGGTTTTAGCCTTCTCACCTTTTCAAACCGCCCCCGTTTTATTGTGAAAGATGGAGTGCCCGAAGAGGGCAAGCAGCGTCCACAAACCTGCACCCCAGAAGCCTCGGAAGGGCCAACGAACTCCCCGGATCTCCCCCGGGACCGCTCCAGGCACCCCCCCAGAGGGCACGTCAGCTCCAAAAAGCGTCTCCGACGATTCCAAGAGCGCCCTCTCTCCCAAACAGGGCGTCGTGCGTGCGAGCGGGAACGAGGACGAGCGAGGACGGAGAGGAGAGCGAGCACGCGAAGCAAAGGGGTCAGCGGAAGGCAGAGGATAACGAGAGCTAGGGAGAAGAAAGAGGGCTGGAAAAATCGAGGAGGGAAGCCACAGAGCCGCGAAGATCACCGAACCGGAGTCCCCCGGATCGGCGGCACTGGCCGGAGGCCATGACACGTCGGTCGGAAGAAGTAGGTAAAAACATGAAGTAGGACGGCGGATTAGGTTGATTGGGTCCAGGCACCCCCAGAGAATACAACACACAGCAAAAGCGTGTCGATTCTTGAAGTAGGAAGGCGCTTGAAGTAGATTGGGATCTGTGAGCCCACAAGTACCTACTTTCAACGACCGGCGTGTACAATAGACGGAGTGCCCGAAGAGGGCAAGCCGCGTCCACGAACCTGCACCCCAGACGCCTCGGAAGGGCCAAAGCCTCGAACCCAGGCCTCGTCGTCGCCACTCGCCGTCGACCTTCCTCGTCGCCGTCGGTCCTCGCTCCGGATCCTCGCCGTCGTCGTCGTGGTCGTCGTGGTGGTCGTCGTCGCTGTCATCGCCGTCGTCGTCGTCGTCGTCGTCGTCGCCGTCGTCGCCGTCGTCGCCGTCGTCGCCGTCGTCGTCGTCGTCGTCGTCGTCGTCGTCGTCGTCGTCGTCGTCGTCATTGTCGTCATCGCGGTCGTCGTCGTCGCCGGCGTCGCCGGCAGCGGCGGCGGCGCCGGCGGCGCGGCGGCGCGCCCGGGCCAGGGCGCCGTTCTGCGTGCCCTGGGCCCGGCGCCTGGCCTCGCCCCCGGGAGGGGTGGGGGGGCGGCGCGTGCGCGCCTCGCCGCGGCGAGGCCCCTCCTCCTCCTCCTCCTCCTCCTCCTCCTCCTCCTCCTCGTCCTCCTCCTCCTCCTCGTCCTCCTCCTCCTCCTCCTCGTCCTCCTCCTCCTCGTCCTCCTTCTCCTCCTCCTCCTCGTCCTCCTCGTCCTCCTCCTCGTCCTCCTCGTCCTCCTCCTCCTCGTCCTCCTCCTCCTCCTCCTCGTCCTCCTCGTCCTCCTCCTCCTCGTCGTCCTCCTCCTCCTCCTCCTCCTCGTCCTCGTCCTCCTCCTCCTCCTCGTTCTGCTCCTCCTCCTCCTCGTCCTCCTCTCCGTTGCCATTTTGGCTCAAGCCCCTTTCCTGCCCGAAGGGGCAGTTGAGTGCAGCGCGCGCGAAAGGGGCGCAGCTGTCCCGAGCCTGCCGTATTTCTCTGATGTCGTGGCGCGACAGCGAGGCGGCCTCGCGGGCCCCATGGCGAAGTCAGGCGGTGCGGGAGCAGGCTCTTGTCGGAGCGGCTGTCGAGGCGGCGGTGGAGGCAACAGCGCGGGCCTTGTCTCGCGCCCTTCCTCCTCCCAAGGTGCGCCCGTCAAGCCGACCGCCGAGCCCGCAGCCCCTGCGCCTGAAGCCGTCGTCGGCGCGGCTGCTGGCGATCTCCAACGGCGAGGAGGGCCTCATGTCGAAGTGCGCGCCGCCTTCACCTCCCCCAGGCCTCTGGGTGGGGCAGGCGCCGCCATCGACGAGGTGGGCCCGCAGCCTTTTCTCGCTATCCTTCGGCAGGCGGCCGGCAACGCCGGGCCAGGCGGTCACCGGTGGTCGAGCAGGGCGCCCAAACCAAAAAGGAAAAAACAAATAGACACATCCAGCAAAAAGGACAAGACATGCAAGAAGAGCAGCAAGCAAGATCGTGGGCCGCCGTCGGACTGGGATGGTGCCAGGCCCGCGATCCGCTGAACCTGCACGCGAAACCGTTCATTCCTGCGTTCCAGCCGGCGGACTCAGACACTGATGACGGAAGTGCCTGTGATGGCTGGCGTTGGTGGCATCGGGCTGAAGAGTACCCGAAGACCGTGGGCATGGTCACCGCCGACGTTGGCATCGACGAGGGCTGCTTCTTCTGTGGCACGCGGGTCGGCAACCACATCCTGTCGGTCCTGGACTTTGCTGGCCAGTTCATCCAGCAGTTCGAGGACGTAGACCAGGACAAAAGCTTGAAGGCGGTGCAGTCTGGCAGCTGCGCCAACTACCTGTGCAAACGCTCGGGTGTGATGAACCCGCGGAGGTTGGGTCACACACCAGCGAGGAAGCGTTCGAGGATGAAATTCAGGAGAAGACCGTGAAGCCATCCAACACCTAGCAGCTGGACATGCAGGAGGATGCGACCAACTGCGACACGTTCGACGGCGAGGTGGCAGACGAGGTGCAGGAGACGTTCGAGGATGAGGGTCAGGAGAAGATCGAGAAGGCATCCGACAACGATGAGCAGCTGGACCTGCAGGAGGTTGCGACCCCCAGCGACATGTTCGGCGCCAAAGTGGACGATGGGGTGGAGCAGGAAGGTGGGGACCCCCCCGACAGCGACGGCGACGAGGCGTACAAATTCAACGTGGCGGTCAAAAACTTGTTCAGCCCGTTCGTGGATGCGGAGCTGGACGCGAAACCGCCGCCCCGAAGCGCTGCGGAGGAGAAGGGCTTCGACGTGGGCGAAGTGGCTGAGCCCAGCTCGGACATCTACCCAGAAGCCTTCTTCGCGGATTTCAAGGGTTCCGATGGAACAACGGAAACCTTACATGAGTTCCTGGACTGGGCGAGCAAACACAAGGCAGTTTCATCGTGATGATGCTGCTGTGGCTGTTCCTGGAATGCGTCAACGGCCTCGTCGGCACGTCGTGGGCGAGGGCTCCAATGTGTTCAAGGCTCTCCAAGTCTGAGGGGGAAGGTCGGGGAGGGGGCGGCTTCTGACTGCAGTCTGGGCTTCCCCCTCCTGGTCCCTGGTGTTTTCGGCGCGCTGTCTGCGCCCTGCAGTCGGGGGTCGGCCTCTCCCCGGCTGCCCCGCGCGCCCGTCGTGGCGAGCGAGTCCGATTGGACCCGAGGTATTCTCCAAGTCTCTAAGCCTCCTCCTCCTCCTCCTCCTCCTCCTCCTCCTCGGCATCGTCCTCGTCCTCCTCCCCCTCCTCCTCCTCCCCCTCGCCCCGGGAGGGGTGGGGGGCGGTTGGTGTGTGGTGGGGCGCACACATACATACTAATACTGTGTCCTCACTGGAGGCGCGCGTCCGACCCGAACATGATAATATGCTCATCTTGCAAAATGTAGTTTCCGGGGCGGCGTGGCCAGAAGGCGCCCCCACGGCGCATGTGCCATGAGATTTCTCGGTGCGCACGTGGCCCCTGAATGGGGGCCACGCGCACATAGTAGTAGTATGTTCGGGTGACGCCGATGTGTGGGGAGGCGCCGCTCCACGCTGTCGGGGAGCTCCACACTTGAGGAAACCTTGCAAGTGCACTTGGCACGCTCGGCCCCGCCACCGCTGGTTTCTGAGCGCTCGCATCGTTTTTTGTTGCCCAAGATATTGCGGACAAAAACAATTCAGATGGCTTTGCGACAAACTGCCAATACACGCTGGCGCGCTGGTGTTGACATTCAGGGCCATGTCCAAATCTGTGTTTATCTTGTCCGCGAACTCCTCCTGGCAAATTGTGCCGCTCCCCCCCCGCCACGACGGGCTTTACTTCCACCAGCACACCATTGCCGATAGCTTCTACGGGATCAGACCCATCCTTCATGCTGTCATACATGATTTGCTGCGTACACACCGATTTCACTGGATCACAACCGCGGTCTCAGGATGAGGCACCATCTGAAACGGTGCCTCTACCTTCTTCGACTCAACCTGAATCGAGCTCGGAACGCGATGTTTTTTTGATGAGTTGCGTTGCTTTGCCGTCTGCCATGGAGACTGGCCACGGCGACCCCTGTTACCACAGGTTCCCCCCGACCCGCCACCAACTCAGCAATCGCAGTCACCACGGATATGCGATCTCCTGCCTTGCTCTGAACACAAAAATAACAGGAATTAACGGGTGACGACTGCGACGACGAATCCTGGACCCGATCAGAAGTCGAATGCCTCATTCCCACCCCTTGGCAACGATTTCGCAAGTTCCTCCCCATCTTTAACGCGGGGAGAGGGGGGGGAAGAGGGTAATTACAGGAGAGGGGGGGAGAGGAGGGAAGAGGTGTGGGAGGGAAGGGACATGGAACAAGGGGAGAAGGACGAGGAGAGGAGGAGAGATAAAAGGAGGACGAGGGAAGGAGGACTAGGAGAGGACGAGGAGAGGACGAGAAAATGACGAGGAAAAACGAAGAGGAAGAAGAGGAGGACGAGGAGAGAAGAGAAAAAGAGGAGGAAGAGGAGGGCGAGGAGAGGAGGAGAGGAGGACGAGGAAGAGGAGAGGAGGAACAGGTCCTCGAGGTCCCCGACGCCCCAGAACGACAACCATGGGCACGCCCGTTCGGACGTTCGGCGGAGATAGAGGGAAGAATTGTTTCACCCAATTCGCGAAAACCGATTACTTCCCCTTTCTTTTCATTCGTTTCCTCTTCTTTATCCTCCCCCTCAGAATCGACCCCGCGACCTCTCCTGGAAAGCGTTTTGATGAACATGTCCGGGTGAATCCAGAAGTGGCGACGAGGGCTTCGCGGAGTCTCACCAAACTTACCCATTCTCCTTGTCCTTCTCTGGAGGCCTTCGGGGGATCCGGACAACTCAAGAAGCTCCCTCGGAGGCATCCCGGAGGCCGTCAAAGGACCAAACCAGGGCCACACTCGCGCAGCATACCCTCGATCCTCGAACTTCGGAGACGGATCCTGTTCCGCCTCGGTCCTCGATCCTCGAAGCTCCTCGAACATCGGAGATAAATCTGCGATCCTCGAACCTCCTCCAACCTCCTCGATCCTCGAACCTCCTTGAACCAACCTCTTCGAACCTCGATCGTCAAACTAGAGGCCTCCTAGGTGGGGTCGGAGTAGATGGGGTCGGAAGATCGCGCCGCATCGCCGATACATCGGCAATACATCGGCGATACATCGGCGATGCATCGGCGATGCATCGGCGATGCATCGTAGACTTCGGCAATGCATCGGCGACGCTGAAGTGAAGCAAAACGGGCTGCACATCGAGCCGCATCGGCGATGCATTGGCGATGCGGAGCGATTCTCCGACCCCATCTACTCCGACCCCATCTAGGATGCCTAGACAAACCTCGGCCCCGGATCTGCGATCCTCCTCGGTCCTCGATCCCGGACGCCGTGGGGACGGCCGCTGAGGCCGATCCCCCCGCCGCAGCCTCGGCCTCCAGCATGGCGAGGTGCAGCTCCACCCTCCTGACAAGGGCGCGCCGGTGGAGGACTTCCGTGAGGACGCACCGTCAGGGCCGTCCTCGGCGACGGCGTAACCGACGTCCGGCCGAACTGGCAGCGAAACCGAAGCCGACCGAAACCGACAGGCCGCAAGCAGCCCACAACTCGCCATCGCTCGGACGTCCATTCCCTGTTTTTTTTTTTTTCGGTATCGCGCGTGGTTTTCGCCAAATGATCAAGGATGCTCCTTAATAATCCCCGCCGAGAACAAAAGCACACGTCCGAGCGATACCAAGACAAGGGCACAACGGTTCAGCAACTAAACGAACGGCCGACCGAGCCGGAGCGACCGAACACAACCGACTGCGACGCAGCTGGACCGACCGAACGGCGGGCACCCTCGGAGGAGCGGTCGGGAGAGTCACGAACAGCCTCTGCGCGCACCTGTCTCTGCCCAAGGTGATCGTTTTTTACTCATTGTGTTGCCGATCGGCGCGGGCCGCCCCCCCCCCCCATGGAGTAGAGCTTGGCTGTTTTTTTTGACGCCTGTTTCGAGCGGGGGGAGTCTCCCCCAGAGGCAGCACTCTTGCAAACAGCCGCGCTATAAGCAGAGGTCCGGAGCCAGTCCCCCCGCCTCCACCTTGCCGCCCTACACCGAAACGCCGAACAAAAAGAGCTCACTAGCATGACCTCGCGATCAGGTGCCTTGCTGGACCCCCCGATGTTCCGTCCCTGAGGCCGAGCTTTCTTCCTGAATCGTTTTCTGACCAGCTCAGGGGCCCAGCGAGGGCCCCTGGATGTCGAAAGCGCTCCAAAAAACAGCCGTGATTCCCTCACGACGCGAGGTCCTGGTATTAAGTCGGGCCTGTCCCCCTACAGGGGGATTTTGCAGGACAAATGTAGAAATACTCAACAAATATTCCAGAAATAACACAACATCGTCAAAACATCGTCCCCAGACTATTTTTGTTAAAGCTATTTTTGAATATTCCCCCTGTAGAGGGACAGGCCCGACTTAATCCTGGTATCGGGGAGGCGTAAGACTCGGGTGCGGTGGGCTCGGGTTGGCCTGGCGGGGGCCATCATGAAAATGACGAGATCCAATCTGAAATTTGACGCGGGCTCCCACTGCAGACATCCCACGAAAACCGGACCGTCAAAATCCTGGACGCGCTCGTCAAAACTTCGACTACGCCTTAGGTCGGGCCTGTTCCCCCACAGGGGGATTTTGGATGACACGTAAAAATAGCCAGACAATATTCAAAACATCGAACATACCCCCAACATGGTCCGCATGTTATTCTTTGGCTATTTTTCTGAGTATGCCCCCTGTAGAGGGACACGCCCGACTTGAGGCTGACCCCAGTTTCGGCTCACTCGAGTCTTACGTTTCGCCAATGGTATGCAAACCCGCTCCTGCCCCGGCAACACACTTGGACGCCCGAGTTATCCGGGGTAACTCGGGTCCGGGGTAACTCGGGTTTGAGTTCCCGAAAAACGAACCCGAGTTATCCCTGACCCGAATTATCCCTGATGATTCGGGGCTCTGGACGCCCGAAATATCCGGGGTAACTCGGGTCCGGGGTAACTCGGGTGTGAGTTCCCGAAAAACGAACCCGAGTTATCCCTGACCCGAGTTACCCCTGATGATTCGGGGCTCTGACACACTGCGGTCCGCTCTGGCGGATGTGGGAGAGGGCCGGGCAGTCGGCCGCGCTTGCCGGCCGTGCTTCCCCGGCAGGTGCCCGCCTCGGGGCAGCCCTCGCGCGCGCGCGCGTGCGGCTCCCATGGAGGCAGAGCCCACGACACGGCGGCAGGTCGCGGCGCGACGAGGACGATCCAGACAGCTGGCGCCTCGAAGACATCGATGCGGTCGGGTGGTCCGCATTGTTGGCTTCTGAAGCCTGGGTTCGGGCCTCTGGGCTGACCATTCGCGACTCCGGGGAAAAACAGCAGCTCTGCGGAAAATGCCGAAGCATCGGATGTTTGGGAAGGCCGTGTGCTTAGAGGATGCAGCAAAAACAAAAGCACAAGCTGTCGGAGGTTCGCGCAGACTTCTCGGGTCGGCGTTGAACCTCCCTGGCGACGCCTCCTGCGACACCCCTGGTGCGCTTAGGGAGCACAGCGTCGACCCGAAAAACCTGCGCGAGCCATTTATGTTTGACCATCGGTCGGAAGAAGTAGGCAGAAACATGAAGTAGGAAGGCGTTGAAAATAGATTGGGTTCCGTCCTCCCCCTAAGTCGGCGGTGGACAAACCTCCCTTTGACAAACCTCCCCTTAGTGAAAACGGCCCGGGACCGAAACCGACGGACCTGGACCCGCAAAAATGACGGCCGCGACGCCCTCTCGCGAACCGGAAACGGCCAATTCCTTAATCGACGTGTCAGGGTAGGAGGTCTATCCACCTCCGACTAAGGAGGACGGAACAGGTGGAGCCACTCGGTCCTGAGAAGTAGGAAGGCGCTTAACGCAGATGGGAACCTGGGAAGCCAACAATAACCGCAGAGGGTCTTTATTGATGCCCCCCCCCAAAGCTCTCGGCGGGGAATGGCAACTCGTCCCTCCTCCTCCTCCTTCCCCTCCCTCCTCCTTCCCCTCCGTCCCCCTCCTCCTCCTCCGAGGAGGAGGCCGCCAGGCGTTGAGCGAGGCGTTGAACCTGGGAGTCCCCCAAAAATGCCTGCTGCCAACGACCGATGGGCACGCGATGCCCTCAGCAGCTTGTCTGCAGCGAGTCGACGTCTGGCTCTTCCAGAAGGTCTGGGGGGGGGTCCGTGGCTGGCCCCAGGTCGGGCATGCCCCCCCCCTACAGGCGGGCGACAAAACAGATGGTCGAAAGATAATCAGAAATAGCCCCAAACAGTCAACAAACCGCCCCCAGACTATTTTGTGGACTACTCTTGAAGATTCCTCGTGTAGCGGGACAGGTCCGACTTCAGGCTGGCCCCGGAACCCGTGACCCGATGATCTCCCGCATGGTCTCGCTTGCGGATCCGTCCCCGACCCGGGAAACGGTGACTTGACCGTATGGTCCCCCGTGTGGTCTCTCTCTTGCCTCGTGATCTCCCTCGTGGTCTCTTCTGCGGTCTCCCTCCATGGTATCCTTCCTGCTCTCCCACGCGGTCTGCCCTCTGGCCCCTTTCATGGTCTTCTTCGCGGGCTCCCTCATGGTCTCTCCCGTTGTCCCCCTTTCTGGTCCCCCTTCTGATACGCATGATTGTCTTCTTTGCGGTCTCCGTTGTGGCTTCCATCAAAGTCTCCCACATTAGGGAGCCCACACAAGACGTACGCCCCCAGCTATGTACATGAACACGGCCCCTAGATTCGCGAGACCGGCCGCGTTATACGAACATTTGTGAAATGCGTGCTCTCGAAAACAGCGTGGATTCATGTACATGTACGTCCTTCTTTCGCTCCTGACACATGACCTCCCACACGGATCCTCGTACGGTCTTCCTGGCGGTTTCCCGGGCTCTCCCTCCTGTTCTCCCGTATGGTCTGCCTTATAAGTCTTCCTTCTGGCCTCCCCTGTGATCTCCCTTGTGGCATCCCTTCCCTTATGAGGGTCTTTAATGATGCACCCCTCCCGTGAGCTCTCGGCGGGGGATGGAAACTCGTCCCTCCTCCTCCTCCTCCTTCTCCTTCCCCTCCCTCCTCCTTCCCCTCCCTCCTCCTTCCCCTCCCTCCTCCTCCTCCTCCGAGGAGGACGCCAGGCGTTGAGCGAGGCGTTGCCTATTCGTTCCTGCCCCCGTTGATGGCCTCCGTCCTGGTGTCTTCCTCATGGTCTCTCTTACAGGGCAGTTTTTTAAACATAGTTTTTTTGATATGGTTTTTTCAATACAAGATTCATGTATGGATACATTTGTGCATGAACTCATCGTTGTTTTTACATACTACATCCCTGCATTTTTGATACATGATCCGCACGCGGAGCATGTATCAAAAACGGCACTGTGGTGCCGCCCCGATGGTCTCGTGCGTGGCTTGCCGTCTGTTCTCCCACATGGGCAATACGATGCGCAATCTCTGTGCTCGCCGTCGCTCGGACGTCCACTCCCCGTGCATGTCTCGACTTCGCGCGTGCACTTTCTCGCCAGGGGAACAAGCATGCTCCCCGATGGTGCCAGCCGAGAAAGAGTGCACACGTCCGAACGATGCCAAGTTTAGTCTTCCCACTGCACCGGCCTTGCAGACGTGCTGCAGCGGATTTTTGATTGGATTTCTGTCAACGCAACACCCCGCGAGATTCACCTCGCTATCCGGAACGAAATTCTCCAGGACACTCCAGGCCCATCCTGTCGTTCTCCGAACGACATCCGCTCTGCGATGTTGGCGCCGTGGCTGTCACTGACCTTGCCGTCGCTCGGACGTCCATTTCCCGTGCATTTTTCAGTTTCGTGCGTGTTTTTTCGCTCGATGATCCAGGATGTTCCTCGAGGGTCCTCGCCGAGAAAAAAATACACGCGTCCGAGCGACGCCGGGGGCTCTTCGACGATGCTGACCGGGGCCCCCTGCCGCCCCTAAAACGAGGACTCCACTAAGGGGTACTTTGGCCAGTGGCCGGGGGAACCCAACCCTCCCCGATGTTGGCGACGCTGCCATGCCAGAAAGAGCCCTAAAGTGGCACCTTTTGGTAACTTTCCAAAGTACCCGTTAGTGAGTACCCGTTACGGTTAAGTCGGGCCTGTCCCCCTACAGGGGGATTTTCGGCGAAAAAAAAAACCTACCCCAAAAATACCCCCAAAGGGTCAAAACATACGCAACAAATCGTCCCCAGACTATTTTTGGCATTTAAAAAAAATGAAAAAATATGTTTTCAAATTTTCGTCGAACATCCCCCTGTAGGGGGACAGGCCCGACTTAACTTTGCGGTGCCGCTGAAGGGTGCACCGTCTCGTGATGCCGTGCACCGCCTGCCCCGCCCCCGCCTCGGCGCCGCAGGGGGGGGGCCCGCGCAGCGAGGAGCCCGCGCGCGAGCGAGGCCGGGGCTCGACCGGCACCGCGCCGTTCCTCCCCCGTGCCCTCTCCGCCGTCCCTCGCCCTGCCTCCGATGCACCGCTGCAGTTTCAGTCGGACTTCGTTGGAGAGGGCACGCGGGAGGGCACGAGACCCTCCCGAGGGCCACGCTGCCACAGGGATGCAGGAGGCATGGGTCGCGAGGCACAGGGCACGAAGGTACAGGGCAGTTTTTAGTGCATAGGATCTTAAAAAAAACATAGGCTTTTTAATACATGCTTAATTTATGAATCAAGTTATGCATGAACTCATCGTTGTTTTTAATGCTAAATCCCTGCATTTTTAATACATGATCCGCACGCGGAGCATGTATTAAAAACGGCACTGTACCCTTGATCTGGCAGGGTCGACCTACCAATCTGGGCCGCCTGTATGTTGCTACCATCGTACCTGAGGACCACACCCCAGAAACAATTTCGAGCACCCCAACAAAAATGTCGAAGCAGTGTCGAGCGAGTGTCGCCTCCCAGTGCGGCCGTCTCCGCTGTCCCTCGCCCTGCCTCCGATATGCACCTTGCGAGGCGGGGCTTCTCCACAGCCACCGCCTGGTAACCGACGCCGTGGTGCCCCAGCGGGCGGTGGGTGTGAGTGTATTTCGGCCCACGGGGGTCCGAATCTGTCCACATCCACCGCCTGCCGAGGCTCCGAAAACTGACCCTCCAAGCGGTGGATATGGATACATTCCCGCCTCGGACACCTCCGCAGTCATGTTGCGTCCATCGTACAGTATACTGAGGGACCACACCCCAGAAGCCACTTCGAGCACACCCAGAAACATGTCGAAGCAGTGTCGAGCGAGCATCGCCTCCCACGGCGGCCCGGCACGTGGAAACCCTCAGGTGTCGGCGCTCTCTTTGCGCTCGAAATTCTTTCTGGCCGTCAAGGCGAAAGTAGGTTTAGGTCGGGCCTGTCCCCCTACCGGGGGATTCTGGGCGAAAATTCAATATATTTCAAAAGATATTGAAAAATGCGCAGCACTAGTCACAAAATCGTGCCCAGACTATTTTTCCACTCTTTTTGAATATTCCCCTTGTAGAGGGACGTGCCCGACTTACAAGTAGCTGGGAACATCGTAAAGCTGCAGCAGAACGAAGCCAGAGCGGAAACGCTGCAGCAGAACGGAAACAGAGCGCAAACGGCCCATGGGACATCGCCCAAACACCGGTTACAGAGGAGGACAAACGGCATAAGCATAAACTTCTGTGTCAGTTTGAGCTTGCCTCTTGGCATATAAGAAGAATAATAATGGTGAGGGGAAGAATAATAATACTAGTACTAACAACAAAAGAACAACAATAACAACAACAATAATAACACTACGAATGCTAAGAGTCATAAGAAAGAGAAGCACCATCGCTTGGTTCTCCGCGCGGATTTCTCGGATCTGCGCCGGACCTCCCTCCCTGGCGCGCGGAGCGCGCCAGGGGCGGCGCTGGAGGCGCCGCCAGGGGTGCTCCAGCGCGGATCCGAGAAATCCGCGCGGACCTCCGAGTTTTCATGTTTGTGTCATTCTTCGCTCCCCTAGTTTTAGGTCGGGCATGCCCCCCTACAGGCGCAGTCTGGACGAACAATAAGCAGTAGTTTAAACACAGATGCCGCCAACATGACTCAAACAATGGTCGGAACATCGCCCCCAGACTATTTCTAAACCTGTTTTTCAACATTCCTCCTGCAGATCGGGAGCGGCCAAGAGGGGGGTGTCCAAGAGGGGGGGGTGCAAATCATGACCGGCGGCAGGTGCGCGGCCCAGCAGGGGGGCCAGGGACGCAATGGAATAAGAAGAGGCGCCATGAAATCTGGGGAGATATCATGGCCCCCGCCATGATATCCCCCCCCCCCTCAGTCATCACCCCCCTCTCTGCCGCCCCCGGGTAGAGGGACACGCCCGACGTAACCCCAGCTCAGTTCGAGCCCCGAGCGAGGTCCGGGTAGCTAGCTCGTTCTGCCGCCCGCTCCGCGGCCGCCGTGGGCAGATCGACGCCGCCCGCGCACCCCGTGCCCCGCGCGAGGGGTGCGAGGAGGAGGAGGAGGGCGAGGAGGAGGAGGAGGAGGAGGAAGAGGAGGAGGAGGAGGAGGAGGAGGAGGAGGAGGAGGAGGAGGAGGAGGAGGAGGAGGAGGAGGAGGAGGAGGAGGAGGGGGGAGTGCGGGCCCGCCTGTCGCTGCTGGGGGCGACGTTGAGCTCCACCCTGCGCGCGGCGCCGGTGATGGCCTCGCTGCGCCGGTGGGGCTGCGTGCAGTTTGATTTGACACGTCGCATCGCAAAGGCTAAGACCAGCGAGATCGAGAGGAAGTCGCTGGCGGCCCTGCCCCCAGAGGGAGGGGGACCAGCAACTCACTCCCCACCTCACCAGTCGAAGCCGATCCACCGCTGTCCACAGCACAGGTGAAGTCCGCAAGAGGCACAAGCTCATCAAGCAGCACATCCCTATTATTGGGATGGATGCCTCTTCTAATTCGAGAGAGGTTGCCACGGGGGGGCTGCGTGCAGTGGAGGCTCATGCCAAGAGTAGGGGGACAGCCAGTGGCGTAAACATGAAATCTCGGAGGTCCGCGCGGACTTCTCGGATCGGCGCTGGACCCCCCCCCCTCCCTGGCGCGCGGGGCGCGCCAGGGGTGGCGCAGGAGGCGCCGCCGGGGGGCTACAGCGCCGATCCGAGAAATCCGCTCGCACCTCCGAGTTATTATGTTTATGCTACTCTTGGTTCCCCTGAAGAAGCACCCTGCTTGCCTCCAGGGTGCCATGGGCTTCTTGGGTTTCAGAAGTTTTTCAATGGAAAGCGTGACGTTCCCACACCCATGATCGGTGGACGTCCTGGGGTCTCTGGGTCGGGTTTCTTGTGGAAGGTTTCTTGTGGACTAGCCTTCACTGTACCGTTCCCGCCGAGAGGGAGAGGCGGAGAGCAGAAAAACCAGCCTCCTCATAAGCAGCCCGACGAGCGAAGCAGTGTCGTGAGCGCACCCAAGGTCATTTGAACATGCCACGGCTGTCTGGTAAACGTCCAGGGCCGTTTGGTAAACGCCAAATATGGGGCCCGGGGTGTTCTTGTTTCCCGGAAGTGGAAGCATAGGGGAAACACATGAAAAACAAGACAATATAGCAGAGGCAGTCGGAACAGGAGGACGGGAGAAGAGGAACAGGAGGATGGAAGGATTTCCCCTTTGTCAGATGACGACGAGGACGACGAGACCGGAACTTGCAACGCCTCACAGATGAGAGCTGCCGGCAAGCGAGACAAGAAGGGAGATTGCCGCACCATGGGATTCTCAGTGCCGCGCTGGTCGTACTGCTCGTTCAGCCCTGTGCGCGCGCGTCGCATCAACGGGACCTGGCCCTCTGGCGACAAACACAGTGACGAATTTCCCGCGCCGAGCTCGGCGTCCAAGAGCCTCTCTGGGCAGCAGGACCGTCAACACACAACTCACGAAACTACCTGGGAACGGGGTCGGAGCGCTCCAGTGGCTGGCGACACGAAACCTTAGAGTCGTCGGAGGACATTACGGTCTGGGCCCTCTTCTGCCTCCCCCTCCTTTTAAGCCTTCTCCTCCCCTCCCCCTCATCTTGGCACTGGTCCTGGGCCTTGGGGATGCCCTCCTCCAACCCTGCTCGAGCCTTTATCGACTTTGGGATGGCAGAGAAGAACTTACATGAAAACGCCGCGCGGTGGAACACCCAGTACATGACACCATGGGCGCACTCCTGGCTCACTCTGGTAGCCGCTGTAGTGCGATGAGACCGTCTTGGGGAAACCCAGGGAACTGTTACCGGCCCTCTTGGCGTAGATGGTTACACACGTCAACAACAACAATACAGCATGCAAGTGGCGGCAACATCTGGATCGTTAGCGGGATCCCCGCAGCACCCTGCCTCGATTTTGGACAAGGATGGCGGGGGGGGGGGTGATCATATCTGTCCGCTGTTCGCTGTGCCATTGTCCCTCCCAAGCACAGATCCGCAACCGTGCCCCCCCTGGCACGCTGAGGCGTGCTACAGAGAAGCCTGAAACAGCCGATGTTGGAAAATCAATGAACGTGGAAGTGGCCAGGGCTGGAACAACTGGGAGGGGCCGGGACACACCCGAAGCACTTGGGACTTGGTTGCCAGGGCTGGGAAAATGAAAGGAAACCGACCAAGGATGGACCGAGTGAAACGGGCTGGCCCTGGCCACGTTTTCCAGCTTCCCTGTGTAATGCCAAGTGCTGTCTGATAGGGCTCCTGTACTTGTGTGAGGTGCCCCCACCCTCTCAGGAAGAGCCCAACGGCGTGCATCCTCTTCCCGAGGCCACACTCCGCACCAAACTGCAACATATTCGCGCTCCCGAGGCCCAAATACCTGCACGACGGCCCAATGTCGCTCCAAAACGGGCCAGTCTGGCCCCAAGACTGCCCAACAAGGCAACCCACAAGGCCTTCGAGGCGTTCACCGAGAGCCCCACGAGCCTTCCGAAGAGGGCCTCGAGAGGCAAACATATTCGATAGCCTTGGTGTTTCAATGTGTGTTAGGGTTCTCGCCTCTTCGAGCTTCTGACGTCCTAAGTCGACCAAATACGGCCAAGGGGGGCTCCAAGACGGCCCAAGAAGCGCCCACTAATGCCCAAGAGGGCTCCCAGACGGCCACAAGGGGGGCCCAAGAGGGCTCCAAGGCGGCCCTAGAGGCGCCCAAGAATGCCCAAGGGGGTCCCAATGAGGGCCCACGAACCAAGAAAGTGAACACGAACTGGCAATTCGAGCCTTCCGCCCCAATGGAGCTCAGGACACCCCAAGCTGGCCAAACGATGCCCCCCCAACAAGGCACCGTGAGGCAAACCCATTGGTGTCCCGTAGCTTCTCCCAACCATCCTGTGGTGCTGGGTCCTCGTTTTCAAGAGGCAGCGTTGCGCGTCCTCTCACTTCCTCTCGCCCTCCTCCCCCTCCTCCCTGACCTCTGCCATCATGAGTGTGCGCCCCCCCCCCCCCACCCAGAACAGCGCTTCGTGGCCCCATAGGGAGCTCCACCGAAGGCCCCAGTGGCTGCACTCGCATGGGGGACCCCCGCCCATCACAGCGCCTCGTGGCCCCGTAGGGAGCTCCACCGAACACCCCGGTGGCTGCATTCGCATGCGGGACCCCCACCCAGTACAGCCTCTAGTGGCCCCATATGGGGGCTCCACCGAAGGCCCCAGTGGCTGCACTCGCATGCGGTGCCCCCGCCCAGTGCAGCGCTTCGTGGCCCAATAGGGGGCTCCACCGAATGCCCCAATGCCTGCACCCGCATGCGGTCCCACCACCCAATGCAGCGGTCAGTGGCCCCATAAGAAACTCCACCGATGGCCTCAGTGGCGGCGTCCGCATGCGGTTCCCCCACCCAGTGCAACGCTTCGTGGTCCCATAGGGAGCTGCACCGCAGGCCCCAGTGGCGGTGTCCGCATGCGGTTCCCCCATCCAGTACAGCGTTTCGTGGCCCCATGGGGAGCTCCACCGAAGGCCCCAGTGGCTGCACTCGCATGCGGGACCCCGCCCAGTGAAGCGTTCAGTGACCCCAAAAGGAGGCCCCACCGAAGGCCCCAGTGGCGGTGTCCACATTCGGTTCTCCCACCCAGTACAGCGTTTCGTGACCCCATGCGGAGCTCCACCGAAGGGCTGCACTCGCATGCGTTCCCCCCCACCCAATACAGCGTTTCGTGGTCCCATAGTGCTGATCTCAGGGCCTCGGGGAGGCCCCTGGTGTGTATGTTACTGTCGTGCATGTGCGTGTTGATGCTGCAGCATTTTGGCTTGCCACAGGTGTGGAAAAGAGGGAGCGGGCGCTCCCTCCTCGGAGCCCAATCTGCATTGGTAGAGCGGAGCGTGCCGCGCGATAGCAGGCGCTGTCGCACTGGGAGGCACTCAGGCGAGTGCCAGCGGGACGCTAGAAGAAGGTGATGAGCACGGACAACGGGGGTCCCGGCGGTGCGATCAGGAGGTTCGCCGGGAGTGGAGCTGATGCCTTTCGGGAATATCGATCCTGGAAGAAGTGGGCGCGGGCGTACCTCATTGTGCAGAAGGCGAAGGGGACGCCTGCGACGGCCTTAGGGCCAACGCTGTTCACGCTGCTGGACGACGTCGCCGCCAAGGCGCTGGAGGTGGTCGACATGGACGACCTGGAACAAGACGGCGGCGAGCAGCTCATTTTCGAGACTCTTGACTCACGCTTCCCCGACGTGGCAGCCCACGATCGTCTCGGAGAAGCGCTGAAAGAGGTATTCACGATTCGCCTGGCCAAGGGCGAGTCGATGGCGGCATACTGTGGTCGAGCTCAGGCGGCGTTCGCCAAGGGCGAGACCGAGGGCGTAGTGCTGCCGAACATGGCGCGTGGGTACCTCCTGCTGCTGGGTGTGCACCTGGCGCCGCAGAACCTCGCGGTCGTCCTGGCTGCATCGAGCCGATCATACAAGGAAAAGGACGTGGCGATGGCGCTCAGGACGACGTACCCCAACGGCTTGGCGGACTTCGGCCAGCAGTCGAGGGCGTTCGGGGCGCACGTGGCAAGAGAAGAAGCCGACGAGAGCGACGACGTCTCGGACATCACGGCGCTGCTGGCGGGCTTCGACGTGATCGAGGAGACCGAGGACGGGGACATCCTGGACGAGAGTGAGGCCATCGAGATACTCGTGTCCTGGCGCGACCAGCGCAACAAGATCACAAAGGAGCAGCTGGCTCGGGGCTTTGGTCCGAAGAAGCCGGACACCAAGGCGATGGCGAAGCGAGTGCGATGCTACAATTGTGACGAGGTCGGCCACTTCAGCAGAGACTGCAAGAAGCCGCGTCGACAACGCCGTCCTCCTCCACGGGACCACAAGCACAAGGGCAAAGACGGCGAGAAGCGCAGCGACGTGGTCACGGTCTACGAGAGCGACACGGAGGAAGACGTCTTCGTGGCCGGCGACGGCGGGACCGAGGACATCGTCGAGGAGGAGACCTTCGAGTGCGACGTGTGCGACGACGAGCTCCGGCGGCCCTTGAGCGTCGGCGGCTGCAGCGACGACGACGAGTGCGACTGCGAGCTGACGGCCGACGAGGAGGACGAGGATCAGGACATCGACGATCTGTACGAGGCGTACACGGCGGCGAGGGACGACATGGACGACGTGATCGAGGCATACCACAGGCTGACCACGATGCACAGGGACGAGGAGATGCCAGAGGTGCTGACGGCGTCGGCTCACGAGCCGGGGTCGGGCGTGGTCGACACTGGGTGCGGCAAGGGAGTCATCGGCGAGAAGACCCTCAAGGAGCACAAGATGGAGATGGAGAAAGCAGGTCTCGCGGTGAAGACGATCAAGCAGACGAAAGCGACGACCTTCCGATTCGGCAACCAGGAGACACTGGAGTCGATCTACACCGCGGAGATCCAGTGCCGAGTGGGCGGTCGCCTCCTGGTGCTCCGCCTGTGCGTCGTCCCAGGCGAGACCCCGCTGCTGGTCAGCAAGCCCATGCTCAAGGCCCTCGGCGCGCAGCTGGACATGGAGCGGGACGAGATTCGGTTCGCCCGGATCAACGTCACGGTGCCGCTCCGGGTCGCGGCCAGCGGCCACTACCAGCTGAACCTATGCGAGAGGAAGAACGAGGACGGCAGGAGGATCCAGACGGCTGAGGTCGACGTGATGGTGACGGCGGAGCAGGACGACGGGCGGACAGCGAAGGAGAAGCTGGAGCTCGAGGAGTTCGTCGCGGCGGCGTCGTCAGGTTTTCGCTAGGGCCGAGCCGGAGCCCAGAGGCTGACGGCGACTGGGACGACACCGACGTCCTGTGGTCAGAAGGCGTCACCGATATCATGAGTCGGCGGGCCAAGCGGTCGGTGATCAGGGGTGTCCTCGAGGCACAGGCCCGGCTGGGCCGCCAACCGAAGTGTCTGGAGATCTTTTCTGTGCCACGAGTGACCCCCGCCCTGGAGTCCATGGGGTTCAAGAGCCTCGGTGCGTTCGACCTGCAGAACGGCTGGGATGCCCGCCGAGCGGCGGACCGCCACAAGATCCTACACATGGTCGACGTCGAGGAGCCGGAGTTTGTGGGCATGAGCCCTCCATGCGGTCCCCTTTCGATCCTGCAGAACCTGACGATGGCGGAAGTGCGACGAGACCCGGAGAAGTACCGCCAGGCAGTCAAGGAGGCGGTCGGGTACCTGAGGTTCTGTGTGGTGGTGGCTCGGATGCAGATCCGAGGAGGTCGATACTTCACGCTCGAGGCACCGCCGACGGCGAGATCCTGGGACTGTGCGTCGGTTCTGGGCCTGTGTCGGGTGGCGGGAGTACACCGGGTGTCGGTCAACGGGTGCCAGGTGGGTTTGAAAGATCCAGTGACAAAGAAGCTGATGTCCAAGGAGTGGTGCTTCGCGACCAACGCGGACATGCTCAAGTGGACGCTGAAGGAGCTGCGGTGCTCTCGTGATCATGAACATCAGTGGTGCTGGGACAGCTCGAAGGGTATTAAGAGGAGCGCGTTCTCGGAGAAGTACCCTGAGGACCTCTGCAGGAGGATAGCTGGCGCTATGGCAAGTCAGCTGGAGGCAGACTGCGCCTTCCAGACGGCCGACATCCTGACGACGACTGAGGACGACGAGGTGATCAAGCGGCGAAAGCTGTCGCTCGAGGCGTCCCTCAGGAGGTTGCACGCTAATCTTGGTCACCCAAGCAATGAGGACATGGTCAGGATCCTGAAGCACGCCAAGGCGAGTGAGATGGTGCTGGCCCTGGCGCGGACGTTTTCCTGCTCCGTCTGTGAAGGACGGCGGCTTCCCAAGGCCGTGCGGCCAGTGAAGGTGCCGTCGAAGTTGGCGCCATTGAGGCTGGTCGAGCTGGACGTAAAGGAGCTGCCAGGCTGGACGGAAGGGATGAAGGTGAAAGCCCTGAACATCGTGTGCCCCAGCAGCGGTCTCCAGCAGATGCTACCCTTTTTCGTGCAAGAGACCGGCAAGGTGCTGAAGGAGCTCTTTGAGAACGGCTGGAGTCAGCCGTATGGGCCTCCGGTGCTGATTAAGTGTGATGCTGGCAAGACCAACCTGGGCCAGGAGATTGTCGACGCGTTCGAGAGGCAGGGCACGGAGGTCAGCGACGCGGCGGGGGAGGCTCATGAACAAGTTGGTCACGCCGAGCGCCATGGCACTTGGTTCGAGGACATTCTGAACAAAGTGCTGGACCAGACGAACCCGAAGGACGAGGCTGAATACATGACCTGTGTGCGCGCGGTGGTGATGGCGAAGAACTCCCTCCTGCGTGTCCACGGCTTTTCGCCGTACCAGATCGCCCTGGGGAGGAACCCGGAGGTACCGACGGACTTGCTGCAGGAGGAGCCGAACATCGTCGCCAACAGCGCTGCCCTACATGACGAGCCGTTCGCCGAGATGGAGAGATGCCGACAAGCTGCGAGGATCGCTGTTCTGGAGTACATGGACAATCGCGCGGCCAGGGTCGCACTGGACAGTCGACCCGGAGTCGTACAGTCATTCAAGCCGGGCGATCGTGTGGCTGTGTGGCGCCGAGGTCGGGGTATCCCCGGAAAACAGGCTCACGCCCGCTGGCGCGGGTCGGCCGTGATCCTGGGCCCCGTGCGCGGCAACTTCTGGGTCGCCATGCCAGGCGTGGTGATCAAGGCATCGCCGGAGCAGCTCCGGCACGCTACCGAGGAGGAGAAGCTGGCCGCCGAGGTCGTCCAGCCCGAGCTTCGAGCCCTGGCGAAGGAGTTCATGGACGGCCAGGGTCCGCAGCGCGGCTTCATGGACATCACCGCGGATGAGCGACCCCCTGGCGCAGCACCTGCTGGCGCGGCTCCGAGCCCGGCGGCGCAGGAGCCGCCGGAGGAGCAGCCTCCGGTTGCTGCAGAGACGGAGGAGCCGCAGGTGCAGCCGACCTCGGACGACCGCGAGGGGGACGTTGAGGCGGCACCACCCGCTGAGGTGCCTGCCGCCCCACCGGCCGACGAGACGGCCGCCGACCCGAAGGTGCACCGCCGGCTGGTGGGCAAGAGGGCGGTCCTCCCGGCCGAGGTGCGGCCTCCCAAGGCGCCCAGGGTCGAACCTGAGGAACCGCTGCCACCTCCTCAGGCGAAGATGCCCAGGCTGTCGGAGGACGTCTGCAGCGTGCTGCTGGCGAGTGTGGTGTCTGACACAGTGGAGGACGAGAAGGAGCTGCGCGTGCTGTACGTCAACTCGGAGGACGATGAGGAGCTGGAGGACGCGATGTTGGCCGGCGGGAGGCGTGAGCTCAACAGGAAGGACCCAAAGTGGACCAGCCGGGAGGGGCTCGCGAAGATCGACGCCGGCATCGGCAAGGAGGTGGACAACCTGTTCAACAAGAAGCAGGCGCTGGCGCCTGCGTCTAGGGTCGAGTCGGATGAGATCCGACGGAATAGTCCAGAGCGCATCGTCGGCAGCCGGATGATCCTGACGAGTAAGATCGACGATTCTGAGACGGAGGTGGTCAAGGCGCGCCTGTGCAGTCAGGGCTACACGGATCCCGACTTGATGCAGCTCGTGCGCGAGAACAAGACCTCCTCCCCGACCCTATCACAGAACGGGAAGGTCGTGGCCTACCAGCTGTTGGCTTCGCACGGCTTCCAGGTTCAGATCGGGGACGTTGAGGGGGCCTTCCTCGAGGCGGACCCCATCAAGCGCAAGAATGGGGACCTGTACCTCAAGCAGCCGCGCGGAGGCCTTCCCGGCTTGCACCCCGACCAGCTGCTGAAGGTCATCAGGCCGATCTACGGTTTCAACGACGCCCCGGCTCAGTGGTGGGGCAAATTCAGGGACACCATCCTGGACTGGAGGCCGAGCGACGGGTGCGAGGGCTGGCGCCAGTCCAAGCTCGACCCGTGCCTGTTCTTCCTGTTCGAGGGTCGGCATTTGCAGGGACTGATATCGACGCACGTCGATGACATACTGACTGGAGGAAAAGGGAAAAAGTACAACGCTTTCATCAGATTTCTGCGCATGAGGTTCCCGTTTCCCAAGTGGAAGGTCAACGAGGGGAAGTTCTGTGGGTCCTATCTTGTCCAGAATCCCGTGACCATGGAGATAACCGTGTCTCAGAAGGAGTTCGCTGAGTCGATGAAGCCCGCTGGTGTGAGACCCCGAGCGCCCCCGGAGACCCCGGCTACCGAGAAGGAAATCGCGAACTTCCGCGCGATGCTCGGTAGTGGCAACTGGTTAGCTCGAGAATCCAGGCCAGATCTAGCAGTCCAGGTCTCGATGAGCCAGCAGTGCATGCCCAGGCCGACGGTGGGGGAGGTGAGACACGGGAACACCATCGTGAGGAGGGCAAAACAGTTCTCGAACCTGTCCTGGAAGATTAAACCGATTCCGATCGAACGTCTCCGGGTCATCATGCACGCCGACGCCTCGAACCAGAACGCCTCGAAATCCGGGACCCAGGCAGGTTACGTCATCGCTGCGACCGACGAGAACATGATCCGAAACGAGTTGAGCCCCTGGAGCCCGCTGGTCTGGAAAAGCTATCGTCTTCGTCGAGTTACTTCGTCGACTCTCGCCGCGGAGACTCAGGCCCAGATGGACGGCCTAGGTCACCTCGAGTGGATCTCCTGCCTGCTCCTCGAGGGCAGCGATGGAAGATTCTGCCTGCGTCGTCGATCTGAGTGTCTTCCGAAGTTGGCTCCCATTGCGGTCACGGACTGCAAGTCACTGTACGATCACATCGTCGGCTGTGGGAGTGCGGGGTCATGTTCGGACAAGCGGGTGGCGGTCGATCTAGTCATCACTAAGGAGAGCGTGAAACGTCTAGGTGTGAGCTATCGGTGGGTACCATCAGCCCTTCAGCTAGCAGATATATTGACTAAAGACAAAGCCGAGCCAGCAGATATGTTGAGAGCCACAATGACAAGCGGGAAATATCAGTTAGCCGACGAGCCAGCCGTTATGGCAGCAGCAGCCCAAGAGCGTGTCCGTCGTCAGCTTCTTTCGGCTGGTAACAGGAAGGATCGTCCCAGCCGCCAGCCGACGCCACCGGCGCCCGGCCATGGTCAAGTTCGAGAGCTGCCTGACGGAGGACGGAGTCAGGAGCCTGTTCGAGAGCATACAGGCGGAGCCAGTCCGCCACTCGGGGACGACGTGCAAGGTCGTGACCAACATGCAGATCCTGGGAGATCCAGACAGCCGCCAGTACCGCAATCGTGTGACGCTGACGTGGAGCAAGGGGACAGGCAACATCGCCATCAGGACGGCGGCCATCATCGAGGACTCGGCGCTGTTGTACATGCAGCACCTGGACAGCGCCTACCTCGCAGTGCTGGACGGCAAGGACCCGGAAGTGCTCGAGGGCATGGAGTCGGTCATGGAAAGCCTACGGGTACCGGCGCAGCACTCATACGAGGGCGGGCCAGGACAGTCAGATTCGGACACGTGGAGCGTCATTTCTACGAAGCTCCCCGAGGACAGGGAGTTCGTGCAGGCAATCGAGAACCTGTGCGAGTGGGGGAACCAGGAGCTGGCGGACTACGAAGACCAGCGCCTGAAGTTCATCAAGATGATGATACGTGAGTTTAAGGCGTCCCGTGACTTTCTCCTCACGACGGTTGACGAGGGTATGGAGGACGGGGAGGCCGAGCAGCCGACGCCGACCGCCGCCACTCCCTCCTCGTCTCCTCCGAGGTCGAGGACCCGGGTGCCGTGAGTGTGAGAGTCCTGCGTTTAGGGTGTGCAGCCTCAATGACGCACAATTTTTGTTTTTAGTCAGTGCTGATCTCAGGGCCTCGGGGAGGCCCCTGGTGTGTATGTTACTGTCGTGCATGTGCGTGTTGATGCTGCAGCATTTTGGCTTGCCACAGGTGTGGAAAAGAGGGAGCGGGCGCTCCCTCCTCGGAGCCCAATCTGCACATAGGGAGCTGCACCGAAGGCCCCAGTGGCGGTGTCCGCATGCGGTTCCCCCACCCAGTACAGCGTCTCGTGGCCTCATATGGAGCTCCGCCGAAGGCCTCAATTGCGGCCCCGCCCCACTCGGCGCACCCCTTACACGTTTCGCGGCCCCACACTAGTTTCCGCGGAAAGCCCCAGTGGCAGCGCCCACATTGCGGCCCCGCCCCACATCGGCACACCCTTCGCATGCTTCATGGCACCCCATGATGAGGCCCCCCGCAGGCGATACCCGCAACGACGGCACTCACAACTGCATATGATTGGGTCCTTCGCCCGTATAAGCTTAATACGTGTTCTGTGTTCGCCTTTTCGAGCTTCCGACGCTCCAAGACGGCCCACGAGGCCCCCAACATTCCCCCGGGACGACTGCCCAAGAGGGCCCCAAGACGTCCCCGAGAAGCGCCCAAGAGTGGGAACACGAAACGCGCATACTTCTCGAGTAGCTGCCACCCAGAATGCTGCGCTGGCACGGTGGCGGAATCGCTGGAGGCAACTGGATACAACATGCTCGCGGGGGCCCGGCTCACGATTAAGATTTTGCCGCCGCGTGCACGCGTTGGGTCGCCCCTCGTGGTTCTTGATTGAGGGCTGGTAGAATGGGGGAGGGGGTGTGAATGTATCAGATGTGCGCCGTCAGAAGCCGCTGAAAAAAAAAAATGCAGTGCGACCACCCCGCAGCCACTTCGCAATGATTTTCCAAACGACAGGGTCAACACACTGCCTCATGTGTACTGCCACGTGCACTAGCGCACCTGGCCCATTATGTGTGGGTCGCGCACCTGGTGCGGCTGGAACAAATGGCGCACTTGGCGCATGTGCCGTGTCCGGACACTAGGCGCGCCGGCACGCTTGGGCCCATGGGGCACCTGACACGCGTGGCGCACCTCGCGAGCGTTGCACGCCTGGCGAGTATACTGGTTTCTAAGTGATGTCCATCTGGTGGTGTCCTCTGTCTAGGCTGAGTCTCTGGTGCTACCTGTATTGCTGGAGGCGGGTGAGAGAAAAAGAGAGAGAGACAGAGAGCGAGACAACTTGTGGCAATCCCGTTAGAAACTCCCTGGCGTCGACACGAGGATGAGCCTCGACGTCTGTCCCCCTCTCCTTCCCCTCCTCCTCCTCCTCCTCCTCCTCCTCCTCCTTCTCCTCCTCTTGCTCCTCCTCCTCCTCCTCCTCGTCCTCCTCCTCTTCCTCGTCATCCTCCTCCTTCTCCTCCTCCTTCTCCTCCTCCTCTTCCTGGAACCCACAATCCCAAAGCCCAAAGTCATTGTTAATCATCAACTCGGCCCCGACGCTTTGTTCGTCAAGACGGAGGGAGGCCGTCACGGGGGCTCGTCACCCCAGAGGGAGGCCGTCATGTGGTCTCGTCAATGAGGTTCGTCAACTCGGAAGGAGGCCGTCAGGGGTGTTCGCCAACTCGGAGGGAGGCCGTCAAGGCGGTTCGCCAACTCGGAAGGAGGCCGTCAAGGGGGCTCGTCAACTCGGAGAGTTGACGGCCAACTCCTCACTAAGAGAGACTTGACGCCGAACTCCTTCCACTCACAAAGCTCAAGCGCCGGATAGTGTGCGTGGCCACCCGTCTTGACGCCCAGGCCCCCCTCCAGACCAGCCGCCCGCGAGAGATTCGGTGCGGAGGGTTGTTTTGAAGAAGCGCTCCAAAAATCAGACAGAGAGGGAGGTTCCCCGAGCCGTAGGCCACCCGAGGAGGAGGAGGAGGTGGAGGAGGTGGAGGGGGAGGAAGAGGAGGAGATGGAGGAGATGGAGGAGGAGGAGGAGGAGGAGGAGGAGAGGAGGAGGAGGAGGAGGAGGAGGAGGAGGAGGAGGGGTCGCCCAAGCCCTTCGGAGAAACTTTCCACTCAGGAGGGGATGGCTGGACTGCCGCACCCAACTGCCCAGTCCTGGTCCCCCGTGTGGACAAGGGTTAGGTCGGGCATGTCCCCCTACAGGCGGATGTTGGACAAAAAATAAAGCATAGTCAACAAATACTCAAGGATGCTCAAACATACTCAGTAAATCGTCCCCAGAGTATTTTTTACTGTGGAGGGACATGCCCGACTTAAAACAAGGGGGGCAAGGGTCGAGGGCGCGCAAACATGGATTGGCCATCCATGTATTGGGCGCGCGGTCGCCAAATCGATGGATCGATGGGAAGAGGTGCCCTCCCCAAAATGCGGCCGGCGCCCTCTCACTCGGCGGCGGGAATCCGCGATTGCCCATGGAAGCGGGACCCGTCGCTGATCCACGCCCCCTTGATCCATGTTTGCGATCGCCTGGAAAGGGGGTGTCCTCCCTGTGATCTCAAGACCCCCCCTCCGCCTCCTCCCCTGTGGACAAGGGGGCCGCCCCCCCGCCCCTCCTCACGGAGCCCTTCCCCCCCTGGGACTGGGAGGCGCCCTCCTCACCCTTCTTGAAGGGGCCCTGGGACACACAAACAAATATACACAAATGACAGGATTCCCCATATTTCATGGTTTTTGTCTTCCACCTCACTTCCCATGTTTTCCTTTTTTCTTTAGGGGATCGACGATTAATTGTGTCTGTGTTTTTTCCCTCCTGACTTATGTTCTGTTGCGGGCGGGGTGCTGCGCATTTTCCTACATGCCCCCAGAAGGCCTCAGATCCGCTCCGAGGCGGCCCTAAGTGACCACGGAGCTTCCCAATAAGTCCCCTGAGAGACCCCCCAACAGAGCCCAAGAGGCTCCCAAGAGTCCCAAGAAGGGCTCCAGAGCGTCAGCTTCGTCGTCAACGTCGTCGTCGTCGTCGTCGTCGTCGTCGCCCCCTTTCAAGGTCGGCGGCACCGGCAATAAGGCCTTCGCAATAGCCCTCCAAACCCGGCCATTGAGTCCCTAGAACTGAGCTTCAGAGGTCCCGGAATTGCTTGTGGGCCCTCCTGGAAGGTCAGGCCCCTCCTCCTTCTCCTGCTCCTCCTACTCCTCCTCCTCCCTCCTCCCTCCTCCTCCTCCTCCTCCTTCTCCTCCTTCTCCTCCTTCTCCTCCCTCCTCCCTCCTCCTTCCCCCCCTTCCCCTCCCTCCTTCCTCCCTCCTTTCCCTCCTTTCTTCTTCCTCCTTCCTCCTTCCTCATCCCGCCTCTCGCCTTCCTCCTCCCTCCTCCCTCATCCCTCCTCCTCATACCTCCTCCCTCCCTCCTTCCTCCCCCTTCCTTCCACCTTCCTCCTCCCTCCTCCCTCCCTCCTTGCTCCCTCCTTCCTCCTCCCTCCCTCCTCCTCCCACCTCCCTCCTCCCTCCTTCCTCGTTCCTCCTCCCTCCTCCCTCCTCCCTCCCTCCTCCTCCCTCCCCCCCTGGCTGCCCGCTAGGCGGGCGGGGGACGGGGGCCCGTCTGGAGCAGGTAGTCGAGCAGAGGCTGCCGGAGGGAGCCGTCGCACCTCCCACCCAATCATCTCGACGAGAAGCAAAGAAGCGGAACAAATCTCAAACAAAAACATAAACATACACACATATACATGTATAGATATGCATACCTACCTACATGCATACAAACAACCAGACAAACAACTATACGTCCATACATGCATACATACCTATATACATGCATACGAACGTATATACATTCATACACACATGCATACATACATGCATCCATGCATCCATGCATGCATGCGTACACTCATACATGCATACATGCGTGCATGCATACATACGCACATCCATACACACATGCATGCACTCACACATACATGTATACACACGTATACACATGCATGCATGCGTGCATGCGTACATACATTCACACAGACACACAGACACACATGCATACACACATACATACCTACACACATGCATACATCCATCAACGCACACATGCATGTATATGCATACATGCATACATGCATGCGCATGCATACCTACACACCTACCTACACGCATACATACAGACATGCCTACATACAAACATACGTACATGCATACATGCGTACATGCATACATACAGGCATGCATATCTACATACACACATACATGCATACACACGTATATACATACGTACATACATACATACACACATCTATATTCATACATACATACATGCATGCATGCATGCGTGCATCAATACATACATATATACATATGTTCACACATGCATGCATGCACAACCACACATCCGTGCACACCTACATACATATATACACACCTAAATGCATACATACATACATACTTACATACATACATGCATACATACATGCACACACATACATGCGTCTATACATACACACTTGTATACATGCATCCACCGACCTTCCGACCTACCTACCTACATTCCTGCCTACCTACATATATACATGCATACACATGCATACATATTTACATATCCACCGGCCCCCTTGTGGGGCCAGTAGGCTGCGAGGGTGAGGGTTGCAGTGCCCTGCACCAGCTCCAGTCTCCAATGTTACAGTCCTGCTTTCTGCTTCCTGCTGTATATTGTTGAAGTCCGCGCGAGGGGGGGCGAAGGGGGCCCGGTTACCACCTCCGAATCGCGTTGTCTGAATTCCTGCGGGGCCGTGGGACACGTACAAATACTTGACAATCGCGCTCCCAAGGCAATGCTCACTCGCAGGGTAAATGTGCTGTATTTGAGCCCCCGAGGCCAAGACGCCTCGTAAGTTTCACCACGTTGGCGTCCCTGAAGCCACTATCCATACCAAGTGACACGTTTGCCATGGTTCTTGCACAAAAAGGAAGGGGAAGGATCGGAGGGGTGTGCCGTGCCGAACCGCAGGGGTCGGGGCGGAGGGGCGCGCTGGCTTGTGAGTGGGTGGGTGCGTAATAAAAAAAGGGTCGGGGCGGAGGGGCGCGCTGGCTGGTGGGTGGGGGGATGCGGAGGGCGCGCGGGGAGGGAGTGGGGACGTGCCGACACAAAGGGGTCGCGGGGCGGAGGGGGCGCGCTGGCTGGTAAGTCGGAAGGTGGGTGGGGGGGGGGGCGTGCCGTGCCGAAATAAAAGGTCGGGGCGGAGGGCGCGCTGGCTGGGGGGGGGATGCGGAGGCGGTGTGCCGTGCCGAAATAAAGGTCGGGGCGGAGGGGTGTGCCGTGCCGAAATTAAGGGGTCGGGGCGGAGGGGCGCGCTGGCTGCGGAGGGAGGGGGGGCGGAGTGCCGTGCCGAAATAAAATGGCCCGTGCCGTGAAATAAAGAAGGAGGGGCGGTGTGCCGTGCGAAATGGAGGGATCGAGGCGGAAAGGCGCGCTGGCTGGTGGGTGGGTGGGGGGGATGCGGAAGGGGTGTGCCGTGCCGAAAAAAATCAGGGTGGAGGGGTGTGTCGCGCCGAAATAAAAAAAGAGTCGGGGTGGAGGGGGCGCGCGGGGGGGCGGGGGTGCCGTGCCGAAATAAAGGGTCGGGGCGGAGCGGGTGCGCTGGCTGGTGGGTGGGGGGATGCAGAGGGGGGGCGTGCCGAAATAAAAGGGTCGGGGCGAGGGGGCGCGCTGGCTGGTGGTTCGGGGGATGCGGAGGGGGTGTGCCGTGCCGAAATAAAGAGGGGTCGGGGCGGAGGGGTGTGCCGTGCCGAAATGAAAAAAAAAGGTCGGGGCGGAGGGGCGCGCTGGCTGGTGGGTGGGTGGGGGATGTGGAGGGGGTGTGCCGTGCAGAAATGAAGACTTTGGGGTAGAGGTGTGCCGTGCCGAAATCAAGGGGTCGGGGCGGATGGCGCGCTGGCTGGTGGGTGGGGGGGGGGATGCGGATGGGGAGTGCCGTGCCGAAATGGAAGGGTCGGGGCGGAGGGGCGCGCTGGCTGGTGGGTGGCGGGGGTGCGGAGGGGGTGTGCCGTGCCGAACTAAAAAGGGGGTCGGGGCGGAGGGGTGCGCTGGCTGGTGGGTAGGAGGGATGCGGTGTGTGTGTGTGTGTGTGCCGTGCCGGAATAAAAGGGTCGGGGCGGAAGGGTGTGCCGCGCCGATATAAAAATGGGGGTCGGGGCGGAAAAGCGCGCTGGCTGGTGGGTGGGGGGGATGCGGAGGGGGTCTGTAAGGTGTGTGCCGTGCCGAAATAAAGGGGTCGGGGCGGAGGGGTGTGCCGTGCCGAAATACAAGGGGTCTGGGCGGAGTGGCGCGCTGGCTGGTGGAATGTCTGGGCGATGGGGGGGGTGCCGTGCCGAAATTAAAAAGGAGTCGGAGCTCTAGACACCCTGTGCAAGAGAATAACATACAACGTATTCGCGCACCCGAGGCCACGATCACCTGTAACTTACACGACGTTCACGCCACGATCCCCCCCGTAAATCACCCCACATTTGTGCCCCGAGGCCACGATCCCATGTAAATTATCGCGCTCGCGCCCCCGAGGCCACGATCCTTTATACATTACGACGCGTTCGCGCTCCCGAGGCCACGATCCCTGCTAAATCACGCTATGTTCGCGCGGCTATGATCCCTCGCAAATTACACCGCGTTCGCGCCCCCGAGGCCACGATCCTTCGTACATTGTACCGAATTCGCGTCCCCGAAGCCACGATCCCTCGTAAAATACACCGCGCTCGCGCCCCCGAGGCCCCCGAAGCCACGATCTCCCGTAAATTGCGCTACGTTCGCGCCTCTGGGGCCACGATCAGCTTTACATTGCGGCACAAATGTGCCCCCGAGGCCGCGATCTCCCGTACAGTGCGCCACGCTCGCGCACCCGAGGCCATAATCCATTCTAGATTATACAATATTCGCGTCCCCGAGGCCAGTAACTCTCGCAAATTATGCAAGATGTGCGTCCCCAAGCAACAAGCCATCGTAAATTATGGAACGTTTGCGTCACCGAGGCCATTCACCCGCGCAAGTCATTAAAAAGTCTTGCGCACCCGAAGCAACAAACCTTTGTAAGCTACCAACAAGTCTTGCGCCCCCGGGGCAACATACCTTTGTACATTACAAGCGTAGTCGCGTCCCCGCAGCCAGAATCCCTCGTGCATTATACAATCTGAATGTCCCCGAGGCCACAAACCTCCGCACATTGCTCGATATTCGCGTCCCCGAAACCAACATCCGTCGTACATTACGCAATACCCGCGTCCCCAAGGCCACACACCGATGCGAATTGGTCAATTCTTGCGTCTCCCAAGCAACACACCCTCGTACATGATTGAATCCTCGCGCCCGCGAGGCCGTAAATCTTGGCAACTTGCTCCATATTTGTATTGCCGAGGCCAAGAGTGCTCCAAGGCACCAGAAGATGGTTCCAAGACGGCCCAAGAGGGCCCTGAGAGGCTCCAAGAGCGCTCCAAGAGGCCTCCAGAGAGAGCCCCAAGATGCCAAGATCGTCGACCTTAATATAGTTTTTGCTGTATTTCTGGGTTCTTGTATGTTCTGCTTTCCGACGCTCCAAGATGGCTTAAGAAGCTCCCAAGACCGCCCAAAGACAGCCCAAGACGCCTCCAAGAGGGCCCCACGATGGCCCGAGAGGGCTCCGAAATGGCCCAAGAAGCGCTCCGAGAAGCCCCGAGAAGCCCCCAGGAGGCCCCAAGAGGCCCCAAGAGGCGCTCAAGACGCGCCAAAGAGGCTTGAAAAAGGCCCACAAGATACCCCACGAGGCCCCAAGAGGCGCCGAAACCGCCTCCAAGAGGCCCCTGAGAGGCTCCCCACGACACCCCATCACATATACAAGAGGCCTTAGACCCACAACCCAGACACGGTGGCGGGATGGGCCGACGGCCACTAGGATCCGCCGCCCCCTGTCGATTCATCGCAGGGGTGGCGTGCTAGATTATTTCGGTTTTGGTTTTGGTTCTTTTTCCAAAAGAACTCCCCCTGGGACTTCGGCCCGTCCCGCCGGGGTGCCGGGACAACTCTTCCAAGACCGCAAACGACCTCATCGTCCAGAAACATGATCGACCAACGAACCCGGAAAGGTACAGAAACGTAAAGCATGGCAACATGTCAAAGACACCTAATTGGGCGACGGGCAACTGCAATGCTGAATTTATGGATCTTGATGTACGGTGCCGAAGGCTGTGCTTTGCTGCGCCGTGCTGAATTGCGATGTGCCATGCCGCGATTGTGCTCTATAGCGTTGTGGATCGAGTCCTCCTTTGCATCCGAGTCCTGACCGAACGGATATGGATCTTAAGCTCGAGCTGCCTGATCACATAGTAGCTCCACCAGAGCGAATTGACAGGGGAACATGCCAGGAGGACGCGCCGCGGAACGTTCCAAGGGACGCGCCAAGCGACGTGCCAGGGGACGTGCCATGGGGACGCACCGCGGGACGTGCCAAGGGGACGCGTTACGGAACGTGCCAATGGACGTGCCACGGGACGTGCCAGGGGACGCGCAACGCGACGTGCCAGGGGGACTCGCCATGGGACGCGCCACTGAACGTGCCAAGGAACGTGCCAAGTTGCAATGCTGTGTGTATCGATCTTGATGTACCGTGCCGAGGGCTATGCTGTGCTGCGCCGTGCTGAATTGCGATGTGCCATGCCGCGGTTGTGCTCTATAGCGCTGTGGATCGAGTCCTCCTTTGCATCCGAGTCCTGACATAACTGATATGGATCTTGAGCTCGAGCTGCCTCAGATCATAGTAGCTGCCCCAAGGTTAATTGACAGAGGAACATGCCAGGAGGACGCGCCGCGGAACGTCACAAGGGACGCGCCAAGCGACGTGCCAAGGGACGTGCCACGAAGACGCACCGCGGGACGTGACGAAGGGACGCGCTACGGAACGTGCCAATGGACGTGCCACGGGATGTGCCAAAGGACGCGCAGCGCGACGTGCCAAGGGGACTCGCCACGGGACGCGCCACGGAACGTGTCAAGTTGCAATGCTGTGTATCGATCTTGATGTACCGTGCCGAGGGCTGTGCTTTGCTGCGCTGTGCTGAACTGCGATGTGCCATGCCGCGATTGTGCTCGACAGCGTTGTGGATCGAGTCCTCCTTTGCATCCGAGTCCTGACCGAACGGACATGGATCTTAAGCTCGAGCTGCCTGATCACATAGTAGCTCCACCAGAGCGAATTGACAGGGGAACATGCCAGGAGGACGCGCCGCGGAACGTCCCAAAGGACGCGCCAAGCGACGTGCCAAGGGACGTGCCACGGGGACGTACCGCGGGACGTGCCGAGGGGACGCGCTACGGAACGTTAAAATGCGTGGTCCTTGCTCGGGGCAACCATGTTAGAGATCTCCCTGGATGGCCTGGACACCTAAAAACATGGTGCAAGCTCGGGAAACCATGCTATATACACACCTGAACAGCCTGGACTCGTTACAACACGTGGTCCTTGCTCAGAACCATCATGTTAGATACCCACCTGGGTGGCCTGTATACGTAAAAACAAATGATTCAAGCTCGGGTCAACCAGGTTAGATACCCCCGTGGGTGGCCTGCACACGAAAAAACATGTAGTCCAGCCCACCCAGGGGGGATATCTAACATGCGGTCGTCTGGAGCGTAGGAGGGCCCAGGAACGCCCAGAGGCGCCTGGAGGCCAAACAATAAACGAACCGATACCAAATACAAATAAACTCTCGACGTTCGGTTCCGAGTCCCAGGAAGGATCCATGAGGCCCGTGTTAGATACCCCCCGAGTGGCCTGGACACGTGAAAACACGTGGCTCCAGCTCGGGACCACCATGTTAAAGACCCCCTTGGGTGGCGTGGACACGTGAACACACGCGGTACCAGCTTGGGACCACCATGTTAGATACTCACCTGGGTGGCCTGCACATGTGAAAACACGTGGTTCCAGCGTGGGACCACCATGTTAGATACCCCCTGTGTGGCCTGGGCACGTGAAAACACGCGGTACCAGCTCGGGACCACCATGTTAGATATCTCATGGGTGGCTTGGGCACGTAAAAAAGTACGCGGTTCCGGCTCAGGACCACCATGTTAGATACCCCCCTGGGTGGCGTGGACACGTGAAAACACGCGGTTCCAGCGCAGGGCCACCATGTTAGATACACCCTCTGGGCGACCTGGGCACGTGAAAACATGTGGTTCCAGCGCGGGACCACCATCTTAGACACCCGTGGGTGGCCTCGGGACCAACATGTTAGAGACCCACCTGGGTGGCCTGTACACGTGAAAACACGTGGTTCCAGCGCGGGACCACCATATTAGGTACCCACCTGTGTGGCCAGGACACGGGAAAACATGTGGTTCCAGCGCGGGACCACCATGTTAGATACCCACCTGGGTGCCCTGGACACGTGAAGCGAAGTGGTTCCAGCTCGGGCAGAACATGTTAGATCCCCCCCTGTGTGGCCAAGGAAATCCTGGAAAAACGATCGAATTAGTCGAGACATCCTCGAAATTGCTGCGCGCGGGACGCGGCGCGCGCGAGACATCCTCTGAATTCCTGCGAGCGGGACGTGAAAACAAGCATTTCGTCTGAGACATCCTCTGCATTCTGGCCCCCCACGAGGCCCCGGCTCGAGACATCCCCCAACTCTGCAAAACCAGCGTTTCGCTCGAGACATCCCCAACAAATTCTGAAAAACAAGCGTTTCGCCTGAGAAGTCCTCGAAAAGAATTCCGCCGGCCTCCTTCAAACTCGTCTTCTATCGCGCAATAATTCCACCGGCCTCCTTCAAATCGAAACTGGGGGTAACAATACTAAAAGAGAACCCTGGGCCAGCGCCCTTTCCGGGAAAAACTCCTCCTGGGGCTTCGGCCCGTCCCGCCGGCCACCCGGAAAGATCTTCCAGACCCGGTTGCACAGGGACGGCTCCAAGACAGCCCAAGATGGCCTCCAAGATGCATCCAAGACGGCTCAGATGGCCTCAGGATGCCTCCAAAATGAGCCACGATGCACTCAAGACAGCCTCAGATGGCATCAAGCTGGCCCAAGACGGCCCCAGAGGCCTCCAAGAGGCCTCCAAGACGGCCCAAGAGGCCTCGAAGAGGTCCTCCACGAGGGCCCGAAGAGGCCACAATCAATTGTTTTCCTGAGGTTTTTGAAGGAGTTTGGCATTTGTTCCTTTTCGGCTTTCCGACGACCCAAGACGGCCCAAGAGTCCCCCAAGATCGCTCCCAGAGCGCCCAAGAGGCCTCCAAGATGGCCTCAGGACTGCCCAAGACGCCCCCTAAGACGGCAGCAAGAGAGCACAAAGACGACCCAAGAGGCCTCCAAGACGCTCAAGATGGTCTCCAAGACGGCCCTGGAGCACCCCAAGAAAGCCCCAAATCGGCCCAGAGAGGCCCCCCAAACGGCTTCCGACCGCGTCAGACGGGCCAGGAGCCCACCAAGATGGCCGAAGTTGGCTCTAAGCTGGCCCAAGACGGCCCAAGAGGCCTCCAAGAGGGCCTCCAGGAAGGCCAGAAGAAGCCCAAATCGCTGATTTTCCAAATGTTTTTGAAGGATTTTGACATTTGCTTCTTTTCGACCTTCCGACGGCCCGAGACGGCCCAAGAGCCCCCAAAGATCGCTCCAAGATCGCCCAAGAGGCTTCCAAAATGGCCCCAGAACGGCTCACCAAGACGGCCCCCAGAGGCCCCCAAGACGGCCCATGAGGCCTTTAAGACGCCCAAGATGGCCTCCAAGACGGCCCTGGAGCATTCCAAGAGAGCCCCAAATCGGCCCAGAGAGGCCCCCCAAACGGCTTCCGACGGCGTCAGACGGGCCAGGAGCCCACCAAGACGGGCGAAGATGGCCAGGAATGCCAGAAAAAGCCCAAATCATTGATGTCCTATTAGTTTTCGAAGGATTGTGGCATGTTTTTTTTGTCGGCCTTCCGACGGCCCGAGACGGCCCAAGAGCCCCAAAAGATCGCCCAAAAGGTCTCCAGCATGGCCCCAGAACGGTCCAAGAGGCCCCCAAGACGGCCCCACAAGACGGCCCAGGAAGCCTCCAAGACGCTCAAGATGGCCTCCAAGACTGCCCTGGAGCACCCCAAGAAAACCACAAGTCGGCCCAGAGAGGCCCCCAAGATGGCGTCAGACGGGCCAGGAGCCCACCAAGACGGCCAAAGAGGCCACCGAGAGGCCCCCAAAGGTCCAAGAAGCTCCCAGGAAGCTCCCAGGAGGCCCCAAGAGTGTCCCCAGAGGCTCCCAAGATGCCCCCTCCTCCTCCTCCTCCTCCTCCTCCACCTCCTCCTCCGCCTCCTCTTGATCTTCCCGCCATCCTCCCCCAAGTGTTCCCCGAAGGGTTTCCACAACGGTTGGGGGAACACATGGCCCGATACCTTGGCAGAGCTTTTGCCACAACGCTTGGCCACATGGGCGATTCTAGAAGGCGGGGGGCGGCGGTGATTCACTGTATGCGTCTTCGATAACGCCAACGTCTCAATATGCGCTGATGGTTCCTATCCGCCCCCGCATGATGTTCCCAGATGCGCCCAGGCAGCGCCGAGACGCATCGACGCGACTCTGATCTATCCCATTATGATAGAGAGGAGGGGGCCGGCGGCAAGGGGCGAAGCCCTTACGGACACGCACACACACTTTTTGTATGTCTGTCTGTCTGTCTGCCTGTCTGTCTGTATGTCTGTCTGTGTGTATGTATGTTTGTATGAATGTATGTATGTATGTATGCATGCATGCATGCATGCATGTATGCACGCACGCATGCATGCATGCATGCATGCATCTATGTCTGTCTGTCTGTCTGTCTGTCTGTCTGTCTGTCTGTCTGTCTGTCTGTCTGTCTGTCTGTCTGTCTGTGTGTGTATGTATGTATGTATGTATGTATGCATACATGTATATATGTATGTATGTATGTATGTATGCCTGCATGCATGCATGTATGTATGTATGTGTGTATGTATATATGTATGTATGCATGTATATATGATTGTTGGTTTGTCTGTTTGAATGCATGCAACTATACACATATATGACCGCTTCCCCAGCACCCCCAAACCACCCAAACCGACAAAGCATGCATTAGTCGCTTCCTCCTCCTCCTCCTCCTCCTCCTCCTCCCTCTCCTCTTCACTCCCGCCTCCTTCCTCCCCTCCGCCTCCTCCTCAGCGCTGGCGGGCAACTAGCTGGCGCCTCTATGCATGGAACCCTGGAACCCTCATCCTCCTCTTCTCCTCCTCCTCCTCCTCCTCCTCCTCCTCCTCCTCCTCCCCCTCCCCCTCCTCCTCCTTTCCTCTCCTCATCAAACGCCTTCGAACTCAGCGAAATCAACAAATGCTGAGCTGTCCTTCTCCTCATCCCGTGAACTGTGAGCCTGTGGTTGATGGCATGCGTTGGGCGCCCGAGTTATCCAGGGTAACTCGGGTCCGGGGTAACTCGGGCTTGGATTCCCGAAAAACGAACCCGAATTATCCCTGACCCGACATACCCCTGATGATTCGGGGCTCTGGACGCCCGAAATATCCGGGGCAACTCGGGTCCGGGGTAACTCGGGTTCGGAATCCCGAAAAACGAACCCGAGTTAGCCCTGACCCGAGTTACCCCTGGTGATTCGGCGCTCTGAATGCGTGTCATCTCGAGCGCTCCTTCGCCAAACTGTGCACGTGTGCGCCCACTGTGGGGACTCCAGTACCGGCCTCCCGCCTTCCTCCCTTCTCCCCTCGGCAAGGGGGGCGCTTCCCAAGAAAGAAACTACACCAAAGGAAAAACCCACTCAGTGGATGGTTTCGCTAAGGAGATCGACCGGGATGTCGGGCCTGTCCCTCTCCAGGTGGAATATCACATATCACAATTCTACCACAGAAAAGCCCCAACCAGAGGATGGTTTGAAATGGGATCGATGAATAGATCGATGAGGAGATCGACCAGGAACACGGGAACCCGGAACCCACCGAAAAATCGGCCCGGAACCAATAACCAGGAACTCGGGAACCCGGGAACCCAGCCCGCCACCAAAATCGGCGGGACACTCTCGCCACATCTTTCAATTTCCGCTAGCAGCCCTCTCAGCGCAAGCACTGATAGGGGAACAGGCCCTGGATGTCTGAAAACCCGGGGGGCGTCAGAAAACGGCCCAGGATGAGCTGGTCTGTAGAAGCCCTCGGGATCTAGGACCCGTCTCCCGGTGTTCCTTGAGTTTCGAAACTCGGGCTCCATGCTCGAGGCTTCTGGGCTTTGCTCGTTTTTTGGGGGGCTTCGCCACAGCGGGATTTCCCTCGAATTCTGGCAAAGACGCACCCATGGAAAAATCAGGGGGGAGCTTCGACTGTTGGACCTGCAGAGTACCTTGCGTGGTGGCATTAGTTTGTTTGTTTGCGTTTTCGGCCATCGGCCAGAAGGCCATCAACAACAACAACTAACAGGGAAGGGGGATCGACCTTCAGGGATCCACGTCGCAAGCAAAATTCCGACGTCGGGATTCCGGGAGGGGTGAGGAGGCCCGAGAGAAAGGAGGATGATCGGTTCGAGGAAGGATTATGATTGGCTTGAGCGCTTTTTCCTACACAGCTTGCCTGCAAGGGTCCTGTTTGTGGTCCCTAAACGACTTGTCTGTAAAGGTCTTCCATCTTGTTATAAGGCAAGGTGTGAGCCTTTCCAGATCCGAAGTCGGCAGCCCGCGGTCTCCCGTATGGCCTCCCGAATGGTCTCCCGGATGAGCTCCCGAATGATTTCCTGGATGGTCTCCCAGATGGTCCCCTGGACTGTCTCTGGGAAAATCTCCCAGGTGGGTTCTCGGATGGTCTCCCCGATAGTTTCTCCTGTATGATCTCCCGTATTGTCTCCAGTATGTGCACCACTGTACGATGATCTCTCTACTCTTCAATTGTGCTGTTCCGGGGCTTCTGCATGCCGCAAGAGCGTGATTGACTCTGGGGGGCTCCCTTTTTGGAGGCTTCGGGTGCATTTGGCAAACTCCAATGGCCTCCCAGGATGGGGACCTCCAGAGACCTTGAGAATCCCCCGGATCGGGGAGACGTGAGACTTGGGTTTTGGGGACCTGGGTTGGCTTGACTGGGCTGTCAGAAAAATGACGAGACCAACTGTGAAAGTTGACGCGAACTCCCGTTGCAAACACCCCGCGAATACAAGACCGTCAAAATTCAGGACGGGCCCGTCGAACAGCGCCGGCACACACGAGCTCTGACGAACTCCAGTCTCATGTTTCGCCGCTCAGAGACCTCTGGGGAGGGCAGTGTGAGCATCGTTTAACCGACCCCATTCCCCGCTGGCGTGGCCTGGGCCCCATTGGCTGGTGAACCCCCTTATGAATGGGGACAAAAGGCTGCTCCTTTCAAGCTTCGAGGGGCAGATCCGCTAACAAGGGTTGTTGGATGGTGTGGGCCAGGATATTTTGGAAGAGAAACATGCGTAAACATAAACTGTTGGCGTTCCGCGCAGATTTCTCGGATCTGCGCTGGACCCTTCTTCTTGGCGCGCGGAGCGCGCCAAGTGCGGCGACAGACGCGCCAAGGGGTCCAGCGCGGATCCGGGAAATCCGCGGGAACCTCCGAATATTTATGTTTATGTCAATCTTCGCTCCCCTACGAAACTGGCCGCCGGGAGATGGGGATAGCTTTACGGTTCGGTCGGGCATGTATTTCCCCAACCAGAGCTTGCCTCTGTAAGGGTCCTAGCGGATTCATTTGGTTAAGTTAGCGTGGCCACCGATTTTCGCTGCACGCCCGGGTGCCCAGGTGCCCGGGGGTGCCCGGGGGTGAGGTTGGCCGCCGATTTTCGCTGCACGCCCGGGTGCCCAGAGGGTGCCCCGGGGTGCCCGGGTGCCCGGGCGTGCCCGGGGGTGCCCGGTGCAGTGCCCGGGGGTGCCCGGCGGTGCCCTATAGCCGTATAGCCCTGTAGCCCAATATAGCCCAATAGCCCTATCGCTCTATAGCTCAATAGCCCTATAGCCCTGAATGGGTTTTTCTCTGGTATCATTATGTTTATGCCAATCTTCGCTCCCCTACGAAACTGGCCGCTGGGAGATGGGGATAGCTTTAGGGTTCGGTCGGGCATGTCCCCCTACAGGCGGATTTTTGACGACAAATAGAAGATAGCCAACAAATACCCAAACATACTCAAACATGGTAAAAAGAAAAAGACATGCTCCCATATTTCTCGAGCGCGAAAGATACCCGTACCCTTACCTAGACAGGGTGGCAAAGGGGCCGGGGGGGCGGTTCGTCGCAGCTGACGGCGGCTGCACAAGTGTAGAAACGACAGCCGATCGAGCATTACAGACCGCTGTCTTCTCGGGGCGCACGTTAGCACCGATCGCACGTGCGTTCGAATCGGCGGAGTGCCCGACCCTGCGTTGGTTGTTGTCGATGTAGATCAGCTACTGCGGAGGCGCGCCCCCAGACACACATCCGGGCGTTGAGGAGTCAATGCGCACTCGGGGGCGCATGCGAACAACTTTGGCGCGAACGTCATTGCGCGACAACCGCCTTATCGCGAATTGCTCGATGCAGACACATCGCGAATCTGTGCCCTGGGCGAGGTCGCCAGAGGCCGCCCCCCTTGGACGGCCGTCTGCGGATCACCCCAGCCAGGTACGGTTGCCCCATGAAAACCCAAGAAACATACCCGTACCTAGCCGGGGTGCCGCAGCTCACCCCAGCTAGGTCCGGGTATGTTTCGGTGGTTTCAGGCAGGTCCCCGTACCTAGCCGAAGTGGCGGCAAGCCCAAAACGCTCTCGAGCACATATCATGCCCTCCAGAGCCGTCCCCGACGTGGCCGCTGCGGCCCCCCTGGGGGCGCGACATTGCAACGTCGTTCCTCAGGGCAGGCCCAGACGCATTGGTTGCCAGGATAGTGAGGAAATGCAACTCTTTATCGATTGGGACAGGCGCCGCCACATATGGGCGGCTTTGAACCGCGCACGCACCACGATACCCCGAGACGTCCCTAACAAAAACCAGCGCTTGTCGCTGCAATCGTACACCCAACCATCGAGCGCGCCGTTGCGTCTTGACGCGCGGATGCTGCACTGGCGCGCGCGGGGCGAGCTGACCGGGCACAATAGCAAGCGCCCCGTCCCCCGGACGGCCCATCTCACCCTGGCTGGCCCCGGGTACGGGTATCTCTCGGACCAATGAATATTGTTTCGGCAAGTTTTCCCCAATCAGTGCTTGCACTGAAGGGGTCCTAGCGGAAAATTGAAAAACATTGCGAAAATTTCCCGCCAATTTTAGTGGCCGGCCGGGTTCCCGGGTTCCCGGTTCCGGGTTCCCGGGTTCCTGCTTCTTGGTTCCGTGCCGATTTCGGTGGGTTCTGGGTTCCCAGGTTCCTGGGTTCCCGGTCGATCTCCCTATCGATCTATTGATCGATCCCATTTCAAACCATCCACTGATTGGAGCTTTCCTCTGGTGTAATTATGATATCCCCCCTGTCGAGGGACAGGCTCGACCTGACTTTAGGGTTCTGTCGGGCGTGGCCCCCTACAGGGGGATTTTCGACGAAAGATAAAAGATATCCCCAACATGCCCTCAACATATCAAACAATGCGCCAAAAATGGTCCCCAGGCTATTGTTGGACTATTTTTTGACCATTCTTGGGGTACCTTTTATTTTTCCTCGAACATCCCCCCATGTAGGGGGACAGGCCCGACATAAACTTCAGGGGTCGGGGGTGGGGCATGCCTGGCCGTGGCCGCCGTGGCCGCCGCTCGCAGTCGCCCGGGAGCCCACCGGCTCCGTGCACACCTCTCGGGCTCGTGCGCTCCCGGAGCCGCCGTCGTCGTCGCCGTCGTCGTCGTCGTCGTCGTCGTCGCCGTCGCCGTCGCCGTCGCCGTCGCCGTCGCCGTCGCCGTCGCCGTCGCCGTCGTCGTCGTCGTCGTCGTCGTCGTCGTCGTCCTTCCAGGTCGGCGGCACCAGCAGTAAGGCCTTCGCGATAGCCCTCCAAGAAACTTCACTTGCACCAGGGCGTGGGAGGGAAGACTTCGCACTCCCCACACGGGGACGCGGGTCGCGCATTCACGTTATTACCGGCGGCGGGTCGCGCGCGACCGCGCGCGCCACCGAGCTCGCATCTCCGCTCGCCCGACGAGGGCCCAGGCGGACATCATGATTCGTTTTTCCGCCCACAACTCGTTTCACAAGTGATGGTGGGAAAACAACGCCTCTCACTCTCACAAGGGTGAACCAGGCTGCTCTTCGAGAGCCCTCACCAAGGATAGACCAGCGCGTTCCACGACTCGCACAAGGACTGCTCGCAAATGGCCTGGATCCACCGCCAGGGACGTTCGACTTATGATGTCGCGGCGAGTGGCCGCCGTGGCCGCCGTGCTCGGGGGCGCGCAAACATGGATTAGCGATCCATGGATTTGGCGCGCGGTCGCCAAATCCACGGATCGGGGCAGGTGCCCTCCCCAACGTGCGGCCGGTGCCGCCTCGCTCGGCGGCGGAAATCCGCGATCTCCCAATGGAAACGGGACCCGTCGCCAATCCACGCCCCCCTTATCCGTGTTTGAGCATCGTCTAGCCGATCCCCGTCCCCACCAGCGTGGGCTGGGCCCCACTGGCCGATTTATTCCCCTGATGGGGATATACAGTCAACCTGTATAGTAAGGGGGTGCGATAAGGGTGCAAGGGCCTTGGAAGCTCATTTCGAAGTTTTCCGAGCGGGGCGCGGCCAACGAAAGTGGCCAAGGATGGACCGAGGAGGCAAGGATGCAAGGGTACCCTTGGGAAGGCTGCCCATCCTTACTATGCGGGTTGACTGCAGGCTCCGTGTCTTGGGCGCCCGAATGATCCGGGGTAACTCGGGTCCAGGGTAACTCGGGTTCGGAATCCCGTAAAACGAACCCGAGTTAGCCCTGACCCGAGTTATCCCTGATGATTTTGGGGCTCTGGACGCCCGAATTATCTGGGGTAACTCGGGTCCGGGGCAACTCGGGTTCGGATTCCCGAAAAGCGAACCGAGTTAGCCCTGACCCGAGTTACCCCTGATGATTCGGGGCTCTGAGACTCTGCCTTGATCCATGTCTGCGATCGCCCGAGCTGAACACAGCACCGGCCGCGGCCGCCGTGGCCGCCGTGCGTCGTCGGCGCCGCGGGCCGCCCGTGGCGGCCCCGCAGTCGTCAGAGGCTGTAGCGGCCTCTGCCGTCCGTCGACGCGCGCTGGAGCGGCCGCGAGCTGCGCCAGCAGTTCCCTGGAGGTCTCAGGACGTGCGCGGGTCAGCCCGGATTTGCGCCGATGTACCTGGATCTGCCTGGATCTGACTCGATTTTTGTCTGCATTTCCTTGGATTTCTCTGGCTCGCTCCCCGCAAGTCGATGGTTGAGCAGGGACCGACCGTCCCGGCATTCCCATAGTCTGAACACGACATGGTCGTAGAACCCCAAAAAGTTCTAAACACAAAAACAATGTCCCTAGAACATAACAACCCGATGTGATAACACAAGACAGTCCCAACCAGAATTGTTCTGAGAACATGTCGTGGGAACCGCAAGAGGCTCTTAGAACACTGTTTGGTAGGACTACTGGCCATCGCTCAGACGTCCATTCCCTGTGTTTGTTTCGGTTTCGTGCGTGTTTTTTTCGCCAGATGGTCGAGGATGCTCCTCGAAGGTCCTCGCCGCCGCGAAAGAAAATGCACACGTCCGAGCGATGCAAACACTACAGGCACGCCAGGACGCTTCGCCACTGCTTGAAGGATGGGGCGCAGCCACGCGCCGTCGCTTGGACGTCTATTCCCCGTGCACTTTTCGGCCTCGTGCGTGCATGTTTCCGCAGCGTGAGCAAACATGCTCCCCGATGGCCCCTGCCGATAAAAAAAAAAAAAACATGCACACATCCGAGCGATGCCGAGGCCACGAGGGACGCACCCCCCCCCGCGAAACTCTCGCATCAATGGCCACTTGGCCACCATCGCTTGGATGCGCCAGAACTGCAGTGCGAGAGCAACTGCAACCACGAACGCACGCACATCTCAATATGATGCATCAGCTCCAGAGCGAACCACATCAACCATAAAATCACCATACCGCCCCATTTAACCGAAGGATTGCAAAACAAAACCGAAGGATTGCAACAGAAAAACGAAGGATTGCAAAAAAACGAAGGATTGCAAAAAAACAAAGGATTGCAAAGAAACGAAAGATTGCAAACAAACCGAAGGATTGCAAAAAAAACGAAGGATTGCAACAAAAACCCTTCGTTTTTTTGCAATCCTTCGTTTTTTGCAATCCTTCGCCCTTTTGCACCGCACCCCTTTCCCCCCTCTAGAGAGAGGAGCCCCGAGGGCCGCAGCCCCCCCCCCGAGGGGGGCGCGGCGGCTGGCGCGGCGGCGGCCCGAGCGGCCCCCCCTCCGCGCACACGGCGATGCGCGCGGCGCGGCGGGCAGCCTGCCGGAGGGGCGGGCGGCCTGCTGCCGCGGGCAGGATACGCCACGAAAGCACATCCGTCGTCGTCGTCGTCGTCCTCGTCGTCGTCGTCGAATTCGTCGTCGAATTCGTCGTCGAATTCGTCGTCGTCGTCGAATTCGTCGTCGTCGTCGTCGAATTCGTCCTCGTCGTCGTCGTCCTCGTCGTCGTCGTCGAATTCGTCGTCGAATTCGTCGCCGTCGTCGTCGTCTCCCTTCAGGGTCGGCGGCACCGGCCGTAAGGCCTTCGCAATATATGCACAGACGCCATCCGCAACAACAAAATAGACAGACACCCTCCAGAGGGTGGCGGTGTATGGAGTCGCTGGTTCTCTGTGGTGATTTACACACGGCCACCCTCCCCTGAGGCCCAGGAACAATGCACTGGAGGGCGTCTGTGCATCTTTCGGTGGTGGACACGAGGTCGAGGTCGAGCGCCCCTGCAGCACCCCGACGACGCGCCGATGCTGGCGCGGCCCTCGCCCTGGTGCAGAGGCCTCCAAGATGGGGCCCGAGCGGATGGATCCGAACGATCGCGTCGCATCGCCACTGCATCGGCGATGCATCGAGGACGTCGGCGTGGGGCAGCATGGGCGCCACACCAAGCCACGTCGTTGATGTATCGGCGATACGGCGCGATCCTCCGACCCCATCTGCTCGGACCCCACCTGTGAAGGGGCCCTGGGACACGCAAAGAAACACACACACACACACAAATAACAGGATTCCCCACATCTTATCTATATCTTCTGGGTTTTTGTCCTCCCCCCCACTTCCCATATTTTCCCATACTTTCTGGGGATCCGACGATTCATTGGGTCTCTGTGTGTTCTTTTCCTCCCTGAACCTGGGAGGCCCGGATGGGGCCCCGCCGCCCTCGCCGCCGCCGCCGCGGTCGCTGCCTGCCAGCGGGGCCTGAGAGGGGGTCCGCGAAAAAAGCTGGTTGCAGAAGGTCTCGCGCTCGCGGCTGCATTCCCCCACAACTTTGCCCTCGTCGTGGTTCCGCTGCAGACCACAGTTCAAGTCCGCAAGGATGACAGGAGTGCAGTGGCGAGGCACGTGGAGAAGAAGAGCTTCCCGAGCCCACGAGATGAAGTGCCCGCGTGTAGCTTTCCAGAGCTTTGCTTCGCCAAGTCTGGATGGTCGTGGCGGGCAGTCGAAGACAAATCGAGCGAGGAGGAGGGGCCCAGATCCCACGAACACCAGCCTCCCGCGCCCGCGGAGTCCGACATGTGGGGTACGATTCTCCTGATGCTGCCGGCGTGGAAGAAGCGCTTCGCCCGGAAAACAGCGCGCCCGCGGCCCTTGTTCACCATCGTCGACCGAGCCCATCCGAAGTGGATCGCGTGGTGGAACGGTGCCTGCGCTTTGTGGTGCTGCTCTCCCCGCCGTGCTCGGGCCGTCGCGCCAAGGGGGCCAACGGCCCCGATGTCCTTCAGCGTCCTCGGAAACTGCCTCGAGCCTGCCCGCCGAGACCAGGTTCTGCGGGCTGTAGGCTTCGGCGAAAGCTTGCCTGAAAAATCCGTCGTCTCCCCGCCCGCCTGCGCGCCGCTGCGCAGCGCCGCGAGCCAGAGCAATAGGCGTGCCCGCCGGCCCCCGTGACAGACCGGGGGGCCCCCGGGCCATCGCGGCTGCCCCGCGGGCGCGGCTGCCCCCGTCGCGGCCGGCGTCCCCGCCGAGGGGCTCCGCAGTCGGGAGGGGCCCGCGCGGGGGCGGGGCCTGGGGGGAAACGGGGCGCTCCATCGCGGTGATGGTGCGGGCGTGCTTGCGCGCGCCAGCCTCCGGACACGGCCGGTGCTCTGCGCGTGCCTTTGGCGCGTGGCCCGGGCTTCCCAGCCGGCGTCGCCGGACTCCACCTCGAACGAGATCGTGTCAGGGGCGCCGCCAACGCGGACCCTCACGCAAGCGCGTTCTCAGTCGGCAGTTCGACGCTGGGCGGAAAAAAGGGAGGTGGGGGGTCTGGCTCCGGACGTCTGCTCGATGCGGCCGTTTGCAGCTGCGCGTTCTCTGGGCGAGAGGCCCTGCCAACTCGAAACGCAAAAACAGCCGAGATCTCCTCCAGGGGTGGGGGCGGGGGTGCGAGGGCCCTCCCAGATCGGCAAAACAACGGATTACCCAAACGATCGCAATCGGGGAAGGAGCGCGGTTTTGCCGCTCTCGGCCGCGCGAGATGCGGCAGAGGCCTTGGTCCTCCACCTCCTCGGACGTGCCCGGGCCTTGGTCCTCCTCCTTCTTCTCGCCCGCCAGCTCTGCCCCGTCGATGGCGTGGCGCGCGATGCCAGGGCCCATCGAGCCCGTGTCGATGCCCACCCGAGCTGGAGGCCGGAATTCCTTCCCGCACGTGCTTGTCATGGCGGGGGTCCGGAGTCCAGGCGGGCGACGCTCAGGCCTTGATGTCCCTGAGCGCTTCCTGCCGTGCTCGGAAAGGCACCCCGACAAACAACGAATCAAACATGCGTCGCTCAAGTGGGATCGGCGGCAGAGGCGGCAACCTTTCGATGATAATGCGCTAACATGATGGCCGGCTGAGTTGCTTACCCGCGCTCCTCATCCTCAGGAGATGACTTACAGCGCTCTTTAGAAGGTCTGCTGTTCCACGTGACCATCAAACGGTTCTGAATACTCGTCGACGGCGCCAGCCCGTGAACTTCAAAGACTTTCAAATAATGAGAGCCCATCTCTCCGCGAGCGCGCGGTACCGACGTTCTCGGCGACCAGGTTGAAGAACCTGTACGGACTTGCCACTTGCCAATGAAGTGTGCGTCGTGACCGACACCCTCATCCAACATCTGGTCATATAACTTCAATGCCGGTTCCACTTTATGAATTCCATGAGGTTTGGAACCGTGGGGGCGACGCTCTCCGTGTGCCAGACGGACATCGACAGGTGTGGTCAACATCGAACACCATTTGTCGATCACCGACTTCGTGGCAGTTATTCCTCTCACCTTAGAAATGCACCCTGCGCTGTACGAGATGAGGAAGCAGATCAGAACACCAACCTCTGGAAGAAACTAGATATCGGGCTTCATTTCGAACGCGCTGCACGCCAGAATAAACAACAGCAGGCTCAGTGCGGAGACGGCGCGCCCCGACCAACCCTTCTGCGTGGTCCGTCGCATCATCGGGAGCAGCATGTCAATTTGGTCTGCTGGAGCTTGGGGTCAGGATGGTGGATGCGAAGTGCTTGCCAAGCTCCGATTGTGATATCAGGAGGGTGGATGTGAAGTGCTTGCCGAGCACCGATTGTGAAACAGTTTCTCGAGCCAAGATGGGTATGGAGGGCGTCTCAGGGGTCGTTTTAAGCCGTCCTGGCGCAGTCTGGAAACCATCCGGGACGTCCAAACCTTCTACTGTGGGCTCTGGGGTTTCGGGAAAGGCTCGCTCGGCAGACGCCCGGGGGAGGCTCCGGGAGGGAAGGGGAGGGGACACTTAATACACCCTGGGTGCCCCTGGAGCCGGGTGTCCAGCATGTAGATATTTCTATATGAAATACATGGTGTTCGTCTCAGACATCCGCATCTGCCCTTGACATTTCCCTGCGCTATCTGAAAGGCGGAACGTAAACGAGAGGATGGGCGCGGTGCAAGACGATCGGGCACTTGGGAAAGACGTGCGTAATCTTGCACGCAAATGTGCGCCATGAGTAATCGACTGACAACATGAAGAACAAGTCGTGCCCGGTTTGCCCACTTAAATCCACTCCCTGGCTCCCGAAGGCATCTTGAAGCCTCTGACCCAGCGCTGCTCACGTTGTGCTCGAACGGCGGGTCTGGCGCACCTGGCGCCCAAACTGGAAAGGTGCACTTCATCTCCGTCATCCTGTGCCTCCTTCCCATGGCCGTCCACGGCAACATCACAACCGACAACCAAGCGAAACGACAACGAAATCAGAAACGACCGAAATCGACAGACCAGAAGCAGCCTAGAAGGGCGCAGCGTGCGACGCAACATAGGACACAATAAACAAACTAGCCGGATCGACCGATAACAGAAGACTGCGACACAACCAAACCGTCCGTATCGCTGGCGCTCTCGCTTCCCCCATTTCCATGACAGGAACCCGAAGATAACAATCGCTGCTCAGACATGTCATCCCCTGCTGTGCTTGGACTGTGCACGCACGGGCGAATAAGCTCAACCCACCCCCTCGTAGCCATTGGAGGGGGGACGCCACGTCGCAACTGGCGATCACCGCGACGTTCATATGTTACCAGCAACGGCTACATGACCATCCTCAGTGTAGCTGTGTCTTCTTCGGGACCCTCCTGCCCTACCTACCTACGCGCGCGCGGACCTCCCGTCGCCCGTCTCCAAGCTCTTGGCCAAATCCTTTCGGTGACAAGCAACGATGTGCGACGCCAGAGCTGGCCGAACCCATCACCCAAACAACTCCCTTGTTCTCGTCGCCAGCAGCTTCGTTAGCGGTTGCGCAGTCCTGCTATATTATGTGTACCGTCTTCGTTGTCATCGTCCTCCTTGCCATTCCTCTCTCTCTCTCTCTCGCTCTCTCTCTCTCTCTCTCCTATTTTTTCCACTCCCCCTCCAATGAAAACCCCGAAGCCGTCCACGTAAACTGAAACAACTAATACGTTGCACCTTCCGTTTTCCTCTGCGCTGCCTTGGGACCTTCCAGAACTTCCCCACAAATCCTACACGTCCTCATGACACCCTGGGCCGCCTAAACAGACCACGCCCCTCCAAATCCCACCAGCCCTCTGAGCGTCGGTGGTTTAACGGATTTTGAAGTATCTCTCCCTCTCTTTTTTTGTCTCTCTCTCTCTCTCTCTCTCTCTCTCTCTCTCCCTGGCAAAACCTCTCCTTCCCCTGCTTTGGGAAAGGGGTGTATCACTGTTCCCTAGTACACGTTTATGATCATACCCACTATCATTTTTTGTTTTAAAAGAAAAGAGCAACGCAACACACACACACTGCCTCCGTATTCGGAGCATGCGCAGACAACCCGATGCGGGCGCCCCACCATCCCAGTCAAAACATCAATACCAAGTATAATGTTGAGCAATGTCTTGTGTCATGTTCGTGAGGCCCGCGAGCACTTTGCACTGTATTTTGGGACGGGGACGGCGGGTGTGTCAGCAGGTTGCCTGCGGTGCGCAGGGCCACCCAGCCCATAAACAATACAAAATGCGCATCGCGGCTATATCTGGATCATGCGTGTCCACCCCGCGATCACTGTCAAGTGTTTTTTGGCAACGACGGCGGGCGTGGTGGCGTATGGCCTGCTGTGAGCAGGCCTACCAGACACAATGATGGGCATTGTTTTTCGACAGGGATGGTGGGGGCCGACATGTTTCCCGATGTGTGCTGTCACGTGCGCAGGCGCACCAGACATGCTCTGCATCGAACGTGGCGCACCCGGCACGGCTGGAGTATGCGGTACACCTGGCGAACGTGGCGCATCCGGCGCACCAGGCTTTGGAGGTAAGAAAGGGGTATGGTATACAGGGGTGTGGTGTTAAGAGGGGAATATGGCGCTGTTATTTATCGCAGATAGCATCGCTCTTTCCACGATTGGCACCATACCCCTTTATGCCACACCCCTTTCCGACCTCCAGACAGGCGTGCCTGGCACGCTCGGGCCCCAGGGGTGCCGGGCGCGCGTGGCGCGCCTGGCACGCGTGGCGCGCCTCGCCCCAGCGTCGCGCACATGGGCTCGGTTTTGGTTCCCAGTAGCTGACCATCCAAAGACGACCGCTGAACATGCTGCGGCTCGGATGTTACTTATGTGTTGGGAGGGCGGGCGGGAGTGAGCTAGACGGCTTGCTATCTAGGAGGGTGTCCTGACCCCTCCCCCTGCCCCTACCCCTTCCCCTGGGCCTGGGAGGGGGGGGCGCGGCTAGTTAGAGCGCCCAAGATGGCTCCAAGGGGGCCTCAGAGCCCAAGGTGGCCTCCAAGATGGCTCAAAATACCGCAGGATGGTTCAAGATATCCTCCGGCACACATCCAAGAGGCCTCAAGGCGGCCCCAAGACGGTTTCAAGTGCCCTCCGAGCCCTCCCAGGACCCCAAAATCATTCGACAACCGCTGGAAAATCAATAAGTTTTGCCTTTTCGCCTTCTCGCTTCCGACGGGCTCGTAAGGCCTCAAGATGGCCCCAAGACGGCCCAAGAGAGCCCCAAGAGGAGCCCAACAGGGCCTCAAGAGGGCCCCAAGAGGGTCCTTAAAGGGCCTCAAGAGGGCCCCCAAGAAGGCTGCAATGCATCATTTGGGAGCCTGCGGGGCAAATTGAGCCCCCCCCCGCCTTTCTGATCGATGGCGTCCAAGATGGCCCCAAGAGGCCCCCCAAGGCCCCCAAGGGACCCTCAAGAGGGCTCCAAGAAGTCCGGAATGAGGTTGCCATCGCACATTCAGGAATAGCTGAGTGTAGAAAGTAGAAGGCGCGATTGCGACGGATGGCGATGGGATGTGAGAATGGCCTTGACGCGGCAGGCAACACCCGAGCATGATCGCCCGCCCTTGGGACGTTCCCTCAAAGTCAAGAGGGCCCCAAGAGGGCCTCAAGACCCTCCAAGAGGACCCCAAAATCCTTCAAAATAGCCCCAAGATGGCTCCAAGAGAGCCTCCGATGCTCCCAGATGGCCTCCAAGATGCCCGACGAGGGCCACAAGACGGTTCAAAGTGCTCTCGGAGCTCCCACAGGACCCCCTCAAGAGGCCCACATCCTCTGAAAACACAGGGAAAATCAATGATTGTTGACTTCTCGCCTTTTGGTTTCCGATGCGCTGTTGAGGCCTCAAGATGGCCTCAAGATGGCCCAAGATAGGCCCAAAAGGGGCCCCAGAGGCTTCCCGGCAGCCCCAAGAGTGCCCAATAGCACCCCAAGAGGGCTCAAAGAGATGATGATGATGATGGTCCCTGGGGGGATACCAAACGTTACGACCCCCTCTCTTTTCGCCGACACCCTCCACGATAGCCCCAAGAGACCCTCCAGGGCCCCCAACAGGCCCCCAAGAGGGCCCCAAGAGGGCCCACGACCCTCCGAAAGAGCTCCAAGAGGACCCCAACATCCATCAAAAGAGTTCCAAGAAGGCTCCAAGACGCGATTTCGAGGGCTCTGTCCTCGTCCTCATTGTCCTTCTCCTTCTCCTCATCGTCCTCGTCCTTGCCCTCATCGTCTTCCCGCCCTTTTCCTCCTCTTCTTCGTCGTCAAGGTCGTCGTCGTGGTCGTTTTCTTCCTCTTACTCCGCCTTCTCCTTCTCCTCCTTCTCCTCCCCCCTTCCCTCGCCCCCACGCGGGCCCCAGGGTTGGCCCGAAGAGGCCCTCCAAAGCCACCCCCTTGTTCCCCGATCTCTCTGTTCACCCTGGTTGCCCGCCCTGATTCACTATATGCGTCTCTTCGTCCCTTTCCCGTCAACTCTCATGGGCAAAATTTCCGAATGAGCTGGTGAAGATACGCGAAGCGTGAATCATTACCGTCGTCGTTTCCCTCCTCTCGCAACTCGCTTTCTTCCGAATACCCGCGCCCTGCCGCACCACAAGACGTGTGGTTTGGGCGGGCAGGGCGGGTTCGCCCAAGACTTCCCCAACGCTGTCTCAATTGAGCCTCAAGGCTTTGAACAGTTCAACGGATGGAAGGCGGGTCGTTGTCAAACTGGAACTATCGCCGTGGCAACGCGCACGCTCTGCTTTTTGGTTTCCAGCAATTGCACGGGTGGTGGTGGCCCGTTTTCAAAATGGGGCTCTCGCCATGGCGCCGCGCGCACAAGCTTCCAACAACTGCTCTGACAACTGAAAGCCCGTTTTCAAAATGGGACTATCGCCTGATACTCCTTCAGCGTTGACACCGGAAATGTACAACACTGTGTAGCAATTACCCGGATGGAGGACGATTATTTTTCACAGTGAGGTTTTCGCTCGGGACGCCTGAAGAATATGTGTTCCGAAGTCTCTCATGGTGCAGCATCTATCTCGGATTGATCGTGGATTCTTATCAAACCAAGGCTGTCGCTGGACACTGCCTTGAAATTTTAAACCACACCTTGTCGCGCTCCGTATAGCTCGAAAGGTGGGGGGGCGATTCGTTTCAAACTGAGCTCCCGCCTGAATAGCGGGGCCCATCGGGCGTCCGTTGTTCAAAGGGGCGTTTCGCGCAAAGAACAACACATTCGTGAACAACGAATGCTATGAAAACGCCATGAGCGTTCCAATGCCGCGTGTCTCAAACACAAAGTGCGAAACATGTGTTGTGCTGTGTGCGCGTGCCGTGTCCGCGTGCCGCAGCGTGCCACCTACGTTCTACAATGCGAAACAGCGCCCTGCCGCGCCTACGTTCCAGAGCGCGGAATCAGCCATGCCTTGCCGTGCCCGCGTGCCGTACGCGTACCGTGCCCACGTTCTAGAATGGTACATAATGTGCCGTGCCGAGCCGTGCACGTGCCGTGCCCGCGTGCTGTACCATGCGCGTGGCGCGACGGCGTACAGTGCCGTGCCCGCGCCGTGCCCGCGTGTTATGCCGTGCAGGCGTGCTGTGCCCGTGCCGTGCCTAGCTTTCAGACACCATACGCCTTATCGTGTACTCCAGATTTCGTAATAAAGGGAGGGGGGTCTCATTTCGGGGGGGGTCTTTTCCAAGCTATCTTGGAGGGCCTGGGGGGGTCTGGGGACGATGCTTTGGAGGGTTCTCCCAGGGGGGGGTCTAAAACTTCTCGTCTGGGAGGGTTGAGACCCCCTCCCTTTTATTACGAAATCTGGAGCAGCGTTGGCTCAGACTATCCACGTCGGTGCACTGTTCGTGGGGGCTCCTATGCAGATGGAGGCTGGGGGACGAGAGGGCGTGTTGCGGCATCGTCGGGTGTACACCCTGCGAAATGCTTAAGAAAGCATGGGTTAAGAAATTCATAGTCTCAGATTTGGAATAAAAACCCAGGATGTCTATAACATCTTAGGATCTACATTGAAACATTAAGAATAATCGAGACTCTGGCCGAAAACTTGGTTTTCTTGAGCATCGCCTAGAGTGTACTCTGGTCCTCCTCCTCTTCCCCGTCCCCCGACTCCTGACATCGAGACCCGCCGGCTGCGTGAGACCTCGAGGGCCTCCGCGCGAGAACCCGCGCCCAGGAGGGACCTGGCCAGGTGACAGGCGGAGGAGGAGGAGGAGGCGGAGGAGGAGGAGAAGGAGGAGGAGGAGGAGGTCTTCGGCGGTTTCGGGCAACTTTCGGCACCGTTCGGAAACTCTCCGCGGTCATCGAACGTTTTCGGTAATTGGCAAATTCTCTACGAGTGTCCAGTGTCCTCGGATGTTCGCCGAGGAAGGGCCGAAGGGCCCTGCGGGGGAGGGGGCTCGACTATACAGGATCAGGCTTGCGCGTGTGCCTGCCTCAGGGTACGGCGGCACAGAAGAGGCAATTCACCCCGACCCGAAAGCTGAGCGAGCCAGACCTCAACTTTCGGGGATCTTCCGACCCGGGTCAATCCAGACCCGGGTCAATGGGGCCCTGCAAGATCCTGCAAGATCCTGCACCCCAACCCGGGTCAATGCGGAGGATCCTGCAAGATCCTGCGGGATCCTGCACCCAAGCCCGGGGCGACGCGACCCTGGCCCCGCAGGCTCCTGCAAGATCCGGCGCTCTGGCTGACCCCGTTTGCACTGACCCCCGTCTCAAGGCTACCGAAACTTTAAAGAACAATGGGCCGGCTGAACGGACCGTGTCTCGTGCTTCAAGGTCGGGAAATTCAAAACCCGAGTCGGTTCGAATTCATCGTGCCACTATTAGATCACATTTTGCTTATTTTTCGTCGTTTATGCCATCGGGCGACGAAGCACAGTGAACGCACGCAACCCTGTACGAATGCTTCTTTCCCGATTGCGTGGAAGGGGGAGGGCCAGTGCGACCCAAGGGAGGGCAGCCGCGTGTCCACTCTGCCCTCGGGGCCGCGCCCTCACGGAGCGCGGATGCAGCTCCCTGCCCGATGAGGTCGCTGCCCCCCGGCGGGGGGCGGCGGCCAAGCCGCGAGCAGAGAAGGGCACAGGGCTCCGGGGTGAGCCCGCACGAGGTCCGGAGTGAGGACCAGGGGCTGGCGACAGGGCTGAATCTTAACGGTGTTTTTCGTTTTCGTTGTGCTTTCCTTTTCCCTCGCTTCTGTCTCGGATCCGCCTTTACCGCAAAACGGAGTCGAAACGAAAACGGCCCACGGAATCACCAAAAACACCGTTTAGGTCCAGCCCTGGATGGCGACACGAGCAGCCAGATGAGGAGAGCCAATCGGGGATGGACAGACCTCCCTTTAGTAAAACGTGGTTTAGTGAAAACGACCTCGGGCCCCAACCTGGCGGGTGCAAACCTGGAAAATGACGACCGCGGCGCCCTCTCGAGAACCGAAAACGGACAATTCACTAATCGACGTGTCAGGGTAGGAGGTCTGTCCACCCCCGAGCCAAGACGGCCCAGGCAGCACCGGCGCAGACGGTGCTGGCACCCAGGGGAGCCGCTCACGGGCCTCGCGCGGAGAGAGGCACGGAGCCCGGGGTGCCCAGGAGGGAGGCCCATGGCGAGGGGGCGAGGCACACCCAATACTAGGGGGCAAGCAAACCTACCTCGCTTTTGACCACCCTCGCTTCCAAGCGATACCAAGCGATGCCAAACTACGGCCTGTACTGATCAGGCCGCTTGACGAGGAGGCGCGTGGTATGACTTGGTTTTGCCTGGAAGCGAAAGCGGGGTAGGTAATTCACGCTCTGAAATACCCAATGCCCAAAAACAAAAGGCGGGAGTGCAAAACATTATCCACTCGGTCGCCGAACGGGAAGCATCTGCTGCAGCGCAACGCGTGTGCCGCAACGTGGACCTGCGCGCGCAGGCAGGCCAGCCAACGCCTCGAAGAATCACCGACGCACGGGGATGTGCCCCTCATCTCGGCGCATGGCTCCTTACCTGGCTACGCACCCGAAGCTGCAGGATCTGTTCGAGCTACACCGCTCCACAGCCACACTATCAAAGCAAAACGTGTCTCGAGCCCGAGGTAAGAGACTCGTGCTTCGCTGAATCTCGGAGAGAAACCTGCAAACCTCGGGAGGGACAAAAAACACACAGACACAATTAATCGTCCCCTCCCAGGAAAATATAGGAAAATATGGGAAGTGGGGGGGAAAACAGAAACCCAGAAAATATATGAAAATATGGGGAATCTTTTTATTTGGGTGTTTGTGGGCCCCTTCAAAACCGTCCAGCCCGTTGGGCTACAGCTGAGACAGCGAACAGCGACAGCCCAAGGAGAGGACGGAGGAGGCCAGCACCTCTGCACAACGTAGCGCACACCCTGGCCCCGAGGAGCCCATGAACGTCGGGAGCGGCCAAGAGGGGGGTGTCCAAGAGGGGGGGGTGCAAATCATGACCGGCGTCATGTGCGCGGCCCAGCGTGGGGGGGGCAGTGACGTTATGGAACAAGAAGAGGCGCCATGAAATCTGGGGAGATATCATGGCCCACGCCATGATATCCACCCCCCCTAGTCATCACCCCCCTCTTTTCCGCCCCCGAGAACGCCGAAGGAAATCTGTCGCAGACTGTTTGAGAGCTGGCTGGCGCTTCTCTGGCTACGCACCCGCACATTCTCGCAGCACGGGCAGGCCGCCTCCACGCAAACCTGGCCGGGCCTCGGCGTGTGGCTGACGCCTCTGCTCTCGCGCAACTTCAGGGCGGGCATGCCCTCCCGTCTGCGGGTACGAGGCGAACATCTAAACATATAGCAACACGTACACCGAAGAATACACCAGCAACAACACAACAGACACATCGCCCCCAGACTGCTCGTTCCCCATCTTTGAATTTCCCCCCCCTGTAGAGGGACGTGCCCGACTCAAGACCGTGGCTCTCGGAGCTGGGCTCGGCACTGTGGCCGCGGGCGCCGCTGCCCGGGTCCCACGGCGGGCGCCGCGCCCGTCCTGCCGCCCTGCCCCCCCTCCCCCCTTGCCTAGAGGCCCCCCAGAGGGGGTCGGAGCAGATACTCCAGATTTCGTAATAGAAGGGATGGGGTCTGGACCCTCCAAGACAAGCCATTTCAGACCCCCCCCGTGGGAGAACCCTCCAAAACATCGTCCCCAGACCCCCCCAGGCCCTCCAAAATAGCCTGGAAGAGACCCCCCCCGAAATGAGACCCCCTCCCTTGTATTACGAAATCTGGAGTAGGGGTCGGAGGATCGCGTCGCATCGCCGATACATCGGCGATGCATCGGCGCTGCATCGGCGATGCACCAACGATGCCTCGTCGACGTGGGCAATACACGGGCGACGTCGACGTCGAGCAAATCGGGATCCACATCGAGCCGCATCGGCGATGTATCGGCGATGCGGCGCGATCCTCTGACCCCACCGACTCCGACCCCATCCAGGAGGCCTAGATTGCCGTCGCTCGGACGGCCATTTCCCGTGCCTTTTGTTGGGTGTCGTGCGTGCTCTTTTTTGGCCATTTGATCCAGGATGCTCCTCGATGGCCCCTCGCCGAGGACAAGAGTCACACGTCCGAGCGATGCCTTGCCATTCGTCGGGCCGAGCGGGGGGGGGGCCGCGCCCCGGGGAGGCAGCGGCTCGAACAGCCCTCAAAAAACAAAAACACGGCTGGTGCCGGGTGCCGGGCAAGAAAGGGTCCTTCGCAGTGGGTAGGGGGCCACATGCGAACCCTACCCCTACCCCCCACGATTTCTGAGGGGGAGGGTGGGGTTCACTTCGTTCGGGAGGTCACGAGGGAAGTGAACCCCACCCTCCCCCTCAAAAATCGTGGGGAGTAGGGGTAGGGTTCGCTTGTGGCCCCCTAGTGGGGACGCCAAGCAAAAATGCAATGAGTTCATCCTGTGGCTCGTGGCTCGTGGCCTCTCTCACGGACCCGCGGTGCCAGATGCAGCGCCTTCCTGCCCGCGCCCCGGCGCGATCCACCGCGCACGACTGCGCGAGCTGTCGCGCACACTCTTGAGACCCAGACCCTCTTTGCAGAGGACCCCTTCGCCCGAATCCGGCACGGGCTCCCGCCCCTGCTCCCGCTCTTGCTCACCCCCCTTCGACTCCTGCCCCCCCCCCCCCCGGGCGCGATCCATCGCGCACGACTGCGCGAACTGCTGCGTACAATTCTTGAGACCCTCTTTGCGAAGGACCCCTTCGCCCGGACCTGGCGCGGGCTCCCGCCCCTGCTCCCGTTCTTGGAAGGGGCCCAGGGACACACACAAATGAATACACACACATAAAACAAAATCCCCATATTTTTCCCCATATTTTCTAGGTTTCTGCCTTCCCGCCCACTTCCCATATTTTCCTATATTTTCCTGGGAGGGGACGATTAATTGTGTCTGTGTGTGTTCTTCCCCTCCTGACTCCTGCCCCTGCTCCCGTTCTCGCCCACCCCCATTCGACCGATGCCCCCCCGCAAGGCTGCAGAGCACCTACCGCAGGCCCGTGTCGTGCCGACCCCGACGTTGGCTTCTGGCACCGCGGGGGTCGCTCGGCCTTGGACTCTCGTGGAAGCTTGGACATCGGCACCAGCACCAACACCTCCTCCTCCTCCTCCTCCCTCCTCCTCCTTCTCCTCCTCCGCCTCCTCCGCCTCCTCCTCCTCCTCCTCCTCCTCCTCCTCCTCCTCCTCCTCCTCCTCCTCCTCCTCCAGGGGCTGCCTCCTCGGGAGGAAGATCATTCTAGACGGCGGTGCTGGTGGTAGTCTTTCGGCCACCGAGGAAGCCCGAGTCTTGCCACCATCCACCGAGATCAGGATCATCTTCCCTCGGCAGAGGCGCACCGCCTCTGATGGTGTTGATGTCACCCTCTAGGCCTCCGACGATCGGCCGCTTTCGAAACGTCCGATCCTTCAGCATCGACCGATTCTGGATCGCCGCTGGCGTTCCCCGTTGAACGCCGGCGGCGGGGTCGCCGAAAGTAGACGCGACGCGAACCTACCGTACCACCGCGTGAATCGCGAGAAGACCTCGAACGGTCGCGGCTGCCCGATCGCAGAGATTGTCCAGCCTCGGCCAACATCTTCGGCCGACATCGTCAGGTGGCGACATCCGAACCCTGCCCCCACCAACAAGCGATTCTCCTGAATCGCTGGGAGGGGTGGGTAGGGTTGGGACTTTCGCCACGTGTTCGACGAACTTCGAAGCCTACCCCCGCCGCCTATCGAGTTGCCGGACTCGGTGATCGGCGAGAGTAAGGTTATGTCGGGCGTGTCCCCTTACAGGGGGATTCTCGATGAAAAATAAAGAATACTCCAAACATGCATCCAAGAAGGTCAAAAAATACTAAAAAATGGTACCCAGACTATTTGTGGACTATTTTTGAAAATTCCCCCTGTAGAGGGACAGGCCCGACTTAAGAGTAAGGCTCGGACTTCGCGGTAGAGTCGTTCAGTCACGCCCCTCGCCGGGGGTCGCCGCCGGGCCCACGCGGCGTGAGCCCGCCCGTGCCGCGACCGCTTCCACTGCCACCGCTCGGACGTCCATTCCCCGTGCACGCTTTGTCTTCGCTCGTGCTCTCCCGGCACGATGGTTAGAGTCCTGGATGGGTCCCCGCGCAGACGGGGTCGGAAGATCGCGCCGCATCGCCAGTGCATCGCTGATGTATCGGCGATGCACCGGCGACGTCGGCGTGGGGAAACACGGTCTCCACATCGAGCGGCATCGTCGATGCATCCGCGATGAGGCGCGATCCTCCGACCCCATGTGCTCCGACCCCATCTGGGAGGCCCAGAATGGTCCAGGATGCTCCTCGATGGTCCTCGCCGGCAGCAAACCATGCACACGTCCGAGCGATGCCGGGGCGCAGGGCGGGAGGGGCGCGCCTGGCGGCAGCAGCGACAGCCTCACGGCCCGCCCGTTGAGGCGGTGACCTCCGCGGCGGCGCCCGCGGGAGCCTCCCCCCCCCCCCCTGTGGTGAGCAGCGGAATCACACTACGGCGCGAACGTGATGCAGACGCGAAACAAATGTGATGAGGTTGTTTACTCATCTTCGCCTTCGCAATCAAGCATCCCAACGTTGTGCACCAGACTGTTTGCACTCTTGTCTGCAGCTCCGTGTGCCCGACTTGGGCACCGGCGTAGAGCTAATGACTGCGGAGCCAGCTCCTGAACAACACGATTTGGGGCCATTGACTTATCGCCCCCGCCCTGTTCTCATGCTGCGCTCTGCTCGGATGCCCCTCGTACGACGGGGCCGAGAGGCTTGAGCAGGGACCGACCGTCCCGGCATTCCTATAGGCCTACCACGACATGTTCTCAGAACCCTAAAGCGTTCTGAGAACAGAAAACAGGGCTCTCAGAGCAGAAACCCGATGTGTGAAAACGAGGCGGCCTCAGCCAGAACTGCTCCAAGAACGCCCCGAGCAGACCACAGCAAGCTCGTGGAACATTCTTCGGTGGGCCCGTACTTGAGGAGGGACCGACAGTCCCGGCATTCCTATAGTCATACCACGACATGGTTTTAGAACCCAGAAATGTTCGAAGAACAAAAACCATGTTCTTAACACATGAGCCCGATGTGATAGAACAAGACAGAGTCCGCAAGACATGTTCTAAGAACATCTCGTGGAAACCATCAACAGCTTCTTATAACACTGTTTGGTAGGGCTATAGGCGAGCCAGGACGCTTCGCCGCTGCTTGATATACAGGCGAGCCAGGGCGCTTCGCCACTGCTCGAGCGGCGGCGAGGGCCCGAGCGGCGGCGAGGGGGCCATTGGCGTCGGACATTTGTAGGGCACGCGCGGGGCGGGAGGAGCCGCGAGGAGGAGTTTGGCGCTGGGAGGGAGGAGGAGAGGGAGGAGGAGGAGGAGGAGGAGGGGAGGAGGAGGAGGAGGAGGAGGAGGGAGGAGAGGAGGAGAGGGAGAGGGAGGAGGGAGGAGAGGGAGGAGGGAGGAGGGAGGAGGGAGGCCTGCGACGGGGCAGAGGGCGGGCCGGGGCGGCGGGCGACCCAGCGCGAGAGGCCCGGAGACCGGCGCGGCCGAGCGCGGGCCCGGCAGGGCGACGCCGGCAGGGGCCGCGCGGCCCGCCGGCCACCCCTGGGCGGCGGGCTGATGGCGTGAGGAAGAGCGCCGGGGGCGCGCGGGTCGCCGGCCACCCTTGGGCGGCGGGCTGATGTGAAGGGGCCCCAGGACACACAAATAAATACACGCAAACAAAAAGATTCCCCATATTTTCCCATGTTTTGGGAGTTTTCGTCTTCTCCCCCGCTTCCCATAGTTTCCCATATTTTCCCTGGAATCGACGATTCATTGTGTCTGTGCGTTTTTGTCCCTCCTGACGATGGCGTGAGGAAGAGCGCCGGGGGCGCGCAGACGTGGACTAGCGATCCAACAGCACCCTCGGAGGGGCGCCTACAACGCACAACCACGAGGCCTGGGCACACCCATCCCTGGGCCCCTGGGCTGGCGCAGAAGCCTCGAGGCGCAGGCCAAGCGTCTCGGGGTAGCGATCCATGGATTTGTCGCGCGGTCGCCAGATCCATGGATCGGGGGAGGTGCCATTCCCCAAAATGCAGCCGGTGCCGCCTCGTTCGGCGGCTGGAATTCGCGATTCTCCATGGAATCTGGACCCGTCGCTAATCCACGCCCTCTTCATCCATGGTTGCGATCGCCCTAGATGGGGTCGGAGCAGATGGGGTCGGAGGATCGCGCCGCATCGCCGATACATCGACGATGCATCAGCGATGCATCCGCGATGCACCGGCGATGCATCGCCTACGTCGGCGATGCATCGGCGACGTCGGCGTGGAGGAAATCGGGCTCCGCATCGAGCCGCATCGGCGATGCGGCGCGATGCTCAGACCCCATCCGCTCCGACCCTATCTGGGAGGCCTGGAGAGGTGGCACGAGCGGAGGCCCAGAGCGAGCGAGCCTCTCAGGCGGTGGGGTGGGTGGGTGGGGGGGGGGGCAGTCGCCGCGAGGTGGGCGCGGCGCACGTGGGCCAGCGCCAGTGGACAGTCCAAGAGCTCCTCCCCCCCGCTCCTCTCCCCCCCCCCCTCCTCCTCCTCCTCCTCCTCCTCCTCCTCCTCCTCCTCCTCCTCCTCCTCCTCCTCCTCCTCCTCCTCCTCCTCCTCCCCCTTCTCCTCCTGCTCCTGCACTACCCCCCCATGATGCTTCTATGGCGCCTCTTTGGGAAGGCCAAGGGAGCGAGCCTGGGGAGCCCCGGGAGGCTCCTGGGAAGAGTCCCCTGGGAGCTCCTGCTGGGGGGGGCACCTGGGAGGACCCGGAAGCCCACTGCTGGGCAGCCTCAGGGGAGGTCCACGGAAGCACAAGGGAGGCCCTTAGGGGGCCACATGCGAA
>CAUYUJ010020064.1:22500-30000 GCA_963575745.1 Prorocentrum cordatum | reverse complement strand
TTTCTTCCCGCTGCCCCCGACGCTGCGTCCGCTGCTGCTGGGGTCCGCTTCTCCTCTCGGACAGACGATCCTATTGAATGGCTATACGCTTGACGTCGATGGGTGCTGTTCTGTGCATGCGTACGCTGCTCTTGAGCCTCCTGGGGCGTAGTCGTCGCCACTGCTGGATCCGCCTTGACACTCTAGCGAGAACGCAAGTCGACTGCGAACTGGGGGACCGACACACCTGGCGGCGGTTGGTCGCATTGGTAGCATTTCGCGCGGGAGACCGCTCGCGAATTTCAGCTTGCGGAAGCCGCTTCTGGGCGCCAGGGCCGCCAAGGTCACCTCGGCACGAAACGCCTCCGCAAGACCATGCCACGAACGGATCGTGGGCCACCGGGCTGTAGGACTAGGTTGCTGCTGCCTGCGCTCGTTGCAGTTCCCAGTCTCCGATGTTACAGTTCTGCTTTCTGCTTCCTACTGTAACTGGTTAAAATCCGCGCGAGGGGGGAAGAGCCAAGAAGGAGCCGGTTACCACTCCCAAATCGCGTGCTCTGAACTCCTGCGGGGCCGTGGGGGGCACTAAACTTACATGAGATTCGGGTTCCCGGCGCAAGAATCCCTTCTAAATCATTTGTATTCGCGCCCCCGAGGCCACGATACCTTGCAAATTGTACCACATTTGCGTCCCCGAAACCACGATCCCTGGTAAAACGCACCATAGTTGAGCCCCCGAGGCCACGGAGTCCTGCAAATTACGCTGCATCGGGGCCTCTGGGGCCACGATCCCCAATCAATTACGCCACAGTTGCACCACGATCCCCTGCAAATTATGCCACGCTCGCGCCCCCGAGGCCATAACCCATCGTAAACTACACAAGATCTTCGCCTCCCCGAGGCCAGCCACCACCGCAAATCGCATAAGTGCTGCGCCCCCCTGAGCAACACACCCTCGCAAAGTTACCCCATGCTCGCGTCCCCGACTTGCCGTCGCTCGGACGTGAATTTCCCGTGCATTTTTCGGTTTCCCGGGTGTTTTTTTGCCCAGTATGGCCCTCGATGGTTGTCGCCGGGGAAAAATGCACACGTCCGAGCGATGCCAAGCCGAAGCCATTCGCCCACGCATAGTATACTAATTCTTGCGCCCCCCCCCGCTGCGCAACGCCCGGCCCTGCCCCGACGGTGCCGCCCTGGCTCCCGCTCCTCCCCCGTGCCCCCCCGGGCGCTGCGGGGCCGCTGGCTGCGCCGACGACGCGCTCGATCTCCTGGCGGTGGCCACGGGGGATCTCCGAGTGCCCGCCTGCACGGCTTCCCCCGGGGCAGCAGGCAACCCGAGGAGGAGGAGGAGGAGAAGGAGGAGGAGGAGGAACAGGAGGGGGAGGAGGAGGAGGAGGAGGAGGGGGAGGAGGAGGAGGAAGCCTCGGCAGGTCATCGTGCGTTGTCTCGGCTGAAACAATCACTGCTCGACTTCGCTTCGAGCGTGTTGCTGCTGGCTGTCTCATGCGGCTTTACAGAGGGAAGCCTGCGGGACCCCGTGGCCGACGGAGCCTACCGGGCCCGCTTCGGCACTGGGCCGATCCCTCAAAGGTGATTTTCCATGGACGGGGTGGGGGTCGTCGCTCTGTGGCGCATCCCCCCGCGCTCGGGGAGGCTCCAGAGTTATTTCCTGAGACCCTCTACGTGCTCAATTCGTTGCGCTGCAGACACTTGTTCCCCGTCCCCTCACTCCCCCTCCCAACACAGGAATCTGTATGCTTGCTCTACTGCTCTACTGGTGAAGAAAACAAATAATGATATTATTGCTCTTACAGCTACTTGTTCAATGCCCCTTCTGCGAGGCGTCGTAGCCCCACCAGGTCTATCCCGTGGCCTTGCGCTGCCTGAGGTGCTTCTGCAACTGCTGCTCCAGCGCCGACGGCATTTGTGAGCCGACGGTGACCTCTCCGCCCGTCGCTCGCATCGCCTGACAGATCAGCATGCTGAACCCTGCGATCGAGAGGTTCTCGAGCTTGTTCGGCTGCAGGTTGTTGCCCTCTCGATTCGTGTTGACAGCGGTTTCCATCTTCTCGTCGTAGAAGTTCGCTCCGAGCGGGTTCGGCATGATGTGGATCTTCCATTTCACAGGGTGTCCGTTCTCCGCGTAGGCCTTCTTGTTGCGGGGGTTCCTCGAGAGGTCCGCCAGATGACAATATTCCAACTCGTCCACGATGTAACTCGGGTGCACCATTGGCGGTTGAATAGTCTGCGGCAAAATATCCATCTTGCCCAGAGCCGTCAAGAAGCCGGCCGCCACGTGGAAATTGGGACTGCCGAGGTCTTCTTGCTCCGTTCTGGTTCTTCTCCGCGTACTTAATGCCTGCGTTGTCGCCCGCTTTGTTCGCTGCATGGTTCCCGTTCTCTACCGGGAAGAAGTCCCACAGGCTGTAACAATGTGTGCCATCAACTAGTTCGTGTGTGCATATCCGTTCGTCGATGTTCGTGCTGTGCTCGCTGTTCTTGCCGTGCCGCTCGTGCTGCTCTGTGTTGATCTGCTCGCTCCTGATGAGGGCCAGCACGTCGTTGTATCGTCCCGAGAACACATCTGGCGTGTACGTACGTGTCCGCGAGGGCCGATACATCTGGTAGTCTGTGCTCATGCTGTGGGCCTCCACCAGGACTCCCCATGCACGCCCCGCGTGTCGTTTAGGTGCTCGCCGTAAGTCTCCTATCTGCCCCATTTTATCACTGCGCACTTTTTCAATAAGGTCTGGGCTGTGATGAATGTGTGACGTGAAACTGCGATCGTATATCTATTCTGTCCTACTCAACCTCGTACATCGCATCCCGCCGTCCTGCGGTTCACAAGCCATGTCCGCTTCCCATTATGCGGTGTTCGTCTGTAGTCCAGGCGTAGGTAGAAATCGTTTGCAGGGTCCCCGTCCAATCCTCGACAAAACGAGGCCTTGCAAATCTCGTCGGCGAGGGTGATCGTTTTCTCATCCATTTGTTGTCATCGAAGCACTTCCATGCGTCCTATGGTAATGTTCAGCTCCGTTTCTCTTGCCGAGCTCGCTCGGCCCGTTGCTCTCAAAACTTTTGCACCAAATAAGATGTAGTCGTCCGCGTCGACTATGTCGTTTTCGTATCAGTTTCATCCCCTGGTCACGCAAACGGTCGTAGTCGATCAATACGCACTGCCGTTTAGGACGCAGTTCCTGCATGGCTTCGCGTACGCATGTGGGAACCTTATAGCATTATGATTGTGCATCTCTTTGACCTCATCCTCCAAATCTTTTCAAGAAAACCCTGCCAACGGAATTCTCGAGTATGCTGCAGCTTGGCGCGCCCAACTGATCCCAACATTCATTTCCACCGACACAAGCACATTATCATTCAGGTGTGTGAGTGCGTTCCGTTGGAGCCGCCGCGCGAGACTACGTGGTGTGCAGATCCTGCTTGCTGTAGGCAGCGCGGCCTGCAACATGATGATGTGGTCGGTCTTGCTCGTATGCAGATGTTGGTAACATGTCGCCCCAGCAGTCCAGAACATGTCGGCGACTGCGCGATGCTTATCTGCAAGGCATTCTCTGATCATTTGTGATACTCGATTCTCATGGTCAGGCTCTGCAGAACCAATCTCTTCGTTCGCTAATATTAACGTATTTGCGTCCAGCCATGTCCATGAGAAGGCCGAACGCGCAGTTGGAGCCTCCCAAAGTCAATGGTAAACCGTTGCTTCCCATGCGGTCCAGTTCCATATGTCCAAGATAATATGCTCACCGTGGTTCCTTTTTGTCGGCAATTAAATCGCAATCACAGCCATGTTCATATTTCCTAGATGAAATTTGACACATCCAACCCTTCCTGTGATGCCTGGGTTGACGAGGAGGCGATTCGATGCCCGTGACAGTTCCATAAAACCCCTCGCCGCACAGCACTGCGAGTCCACAGCTGCGTTTGACTGCTGTGCCCTTGCGCCATCCGAACTGTATCGTTTGGTGTCGTGGTGATTGACATTGTGTGATGTCCCCGTCTCTGTTTGCTGCTTTTCCCGTGCCGATCGATATGGCAATGTCGTTGGTGCTCGCATTCTCAGAAATCTCCTCCAATCTGGCGAAATCCGCGCTCTGCACGTTGTGGTAGATCACCTTCGGTATCAGAAAGAAAACAAAAAAGAGTGTGTCCATGCAGGCTCCGCGTCCCGAGCTGGCCCAGCCCCGCTGCAAGCCCTGTGCTGCATGCTCACACGGGGCTCGATGGGCGGACGCGCCTGTGGGAGCTAACGTGCGGACCTGGGCCAAAGTTGCTCCTGCAGGAGGAGGAGGAGGGGGAGCGGGAGGAGCAGGAGGAGGACGACGACGAGGAGGAGGAGGAGGAGGAGGAGGAGGAGGAGGACGAGGAGGAGGAGGAGGAGGAGGAGGAGGAGCAGGAGGAAGAGGAGGAGCAGGAGGAGGAGGACGGGTCGCCTGAGCCCTTTCGGAGAAACCCTCCGCTCGACCCCCCCTCGGAAGGGGCGCCGACGGCACGCCGCCGCGAGGCCCGGGCACGCCCACTACCTGGGCCCTGGACCTAACGGGCGAAGAACGGTACAAAATCAACTTTGTCGCCGTCGGGGGCGCTCCCTCCTCCTCCTCCTCCTCCTCCTCCTCCTGCTCCTCCTGCTCTCCTCCTCCTTCTCCTCCTCTTCATCCTCCTCCTCCTCTCCTCCTCCTCCTCCTCCTCCTCCTCCTCCTCCTCCTCCTCCTCCTCCTCCTCATCCTCCGCTTCCTCCCCCCACTCCTAGCCCTTTCGATCAGGGTCGGCGGCACAGGCCGTCAGGCCTCTCCAGTACACTTTTTCGCTGCCGGGGGCGCCTGCCGCAGGGCGGCTGGAAAGTTTACACCCTTACGGTGGCACCGTAGGGGTATAAGCTTTCCAGCCGCCCTGGGGCAGGCGCCCCCGATGGCGAAACAAGAATATGTCATACCGTTCTTCGCCCGTTGGTGGACTGGCGTGCAGACCTCGAGGCGCCGGCCTGACTTCTCCGGGGCGCGCAGGCATGGCTTCGGCGCGCGGCCCTCAAGCCGACGGCCCTCGAGCCGACGACCCTCCCGCATCAGCAGGTCCCCGCTCATCCACAGATCCTCGAGCCTCGATCCTCGCCCCTCAGCAGAGCCTCACCGACAGACCGTCGGCCCTCGTCGAACTCGATCCTCGATCCTCTCGGGGGCGCGCAAGCATGGATTAGCGATGAATGGCCTTGGCACGCGGTCGCCAAATCCATAATTAGATCGGGGGAAATGCCCTCCCAAAAAGTGCGGCAAGTGCCGCCTCGCTCGGCGGCGGAAATCCGCGATTCCCGATGTAGACGGGAGCCGTCGCCAATCCACGCCCCCTTGATCCATGTTTGCGATCGCCTGAAGGTCTTCCCCGGGCACACCTTTCGGGCACGAAAGGTGTCCCCCGGGGTGCACCCTTCGTGCCCCAAAGGGGCCCGGCACTGCCCGGTGCAAGCGCCACCCTGCGAGAGAGAAGTGCCTGGAGGCCGCACCTCCTCCCCCAGGAGTGAGGGGCAACGATAGAGGGGGATAGGCATAGGGGGAGAAACATCGACCTGGAATCGGCGATACATCGCCGATAGATCGGCGATAGGCCCCCGATTGTGAGTCCGCACCTTCCTGGGTAGGTTGGGGCTATCGAGCCCCTATCAGCGATCAATGGGCGATTGGGGGTCGATACATCCCCCCATAAGCCTATCCGCCCCCCTCATCCCCCTCTTTCTCCTCCTCATCCTTCTTCCTCCCCCTCCTCCTCCTCCTCCTCCTCGTCCCCCTCCTCCTCCTCCTCCTCCTCCACCTCCTTCTCCCCCTCCTCCTCCTCCGCGCCCTACTCCTCCTCCTCCTCCTCCTCCTCCTCCTCCTCCTCCTCCTCCTGCATTCCCCCCCTATCGTTGCCCCTGATGGAGGGCGCCGGCTATGCGCCTCCGCGGGTCCCGGTGCGAGGCCCATCCGGGGCCCAGGGCAGGCGCGTCTCCAGTTGCAGACAGGGCAGCCCTCAGGAGAATTTTGAAGGGGCCCCAGGACACAGAAATGAATACATACAAATAAACATATGCCCCTATATTTGCCTATCTTTTTGGGGGGTTGTCGTCTTCCCCCCCACTTCCCATATTTTCCCATATTTTCTGGGGAATCGACGATCAATTGTGTCTGTGTGTTTTTCCTCTCCTGAATTTTTCTTGGGGGGGGGGGGGCACACCCTTCGTTTTGCGATCGTCTTCGCCTTGGTCTTGGGGTTTGCCCACCTATGCTTCTGGCCCCTGTCTCTCCTGCCCCTACCCCATGACACGCGAGTTGTTCTAGCCTTTCGGTCTCTTCAAAACAATCCACGACACACGTACATAATGTTTCCCCTGCCACTGTTCATTCATTCTGGGCGTTGTCATCGCCCCGAGGCGTTCCCCGCTTGGAGTGGCAGGTGTTCTGCCCCCCGTCGAACCACTGCGGGCTATGAACAATTACTCTGAAGCGTGCCCCCGGAAGCCCACCAGGGAAATTCGTGCCGCAATTCCTCTGCCCGCGCACGCACTCCAAATTCGCCGGCCCAACGAGCCCGAGGCGTGCTAAGATCTCCGGGTAACTGCTCTACAGTAGTTCTACTTAGCGCGCGCGGGGCGGCCCCCTGGGGATCCCCGGAGGAAAAGTACCCTGGGCGAAGCCCTGGCGCTGCGGATCAGAGATGGCTCGGAATGCAAACAGGAACTGCTGTTGGGCATCGTATACCCATTCGCTCCGTGCCCCTCTCGCTCGTGCAGATTCCAGGGCATGGGGACGGGGATGGAGGAGGAGGAGGAGCAGGAGGAGGAGGAGGAGGAGGAGGAAAAGGAGGAGCAGGAGGAGGAGGAGGAGGAGGAGCAGGATGAGGAGGAGGAGGAGGAGGAGGAGGAGTGAGGAGTGAGGAGGAGAAGGAGGACGAGGAGGAGGATGGAGATAGGGATCGGTGAAAACGACACCGACGTGAGGCCTTCGCACTCCCCGCCTCGCCTCGGCTCTTCGCGCCTCCCCCCCGCGCGCGCGCGGGGCGTCGCCCGCGCCGTCCTCGGCGAGCGCCCGCCGCCCGGCCGGGCGGGGCCCGGCGGCGGCGGGGGCCGGGGCCTCGCGCGGCGGCGGGGCAGGGCCGCCGCCGCCGCGGGCCGCGCGGGCCCGAGCCCACCCAGTTTTTTTTTTTTTTTTTTTTTTTTTTTTTTTTTTTTTTTTTTTTATATATATATATATATATTATTATTAAAAAAAAACAAACTTTTTAGTTACTTTATTTATGTATATACATATAACCCAGTTGAGTAAGGGTTGTTGCTGCTGTTTCTTGATTACGCTGGGCCCACCCAGTCTTGGGAGGCCTCCTGGATTGACTTTTTGGGGGGGGGGAGCGGACCACATGGTTCCACAGCTGGCGCCAATCTCTTCACCAGGGGCCGTGGCGGACAAACAACTCGCGCCACAAAACGCAGCTGCTCCACCAACAAGACGCGGATGTCCAGCCAACGCAGCTGTTCAACCA
>CAUYUJ010020064.1:0-17500 GCA_963575745.1 Prorocentrum cordatum | reverse complement strand
GAACACGTGCCACAAACGGTTTCCCCTCCCAAATCCTGTTGCCACTATCTTTTTCTCCCGATCCGTGTTTGATATTCACCGCACCTTAACTAGTTCCGCTTTGCTTTAATGTCGAATTTGGGCGGAAGCAGAATCTGCGAAATACATCCCACAGCACACGGCCAGTAAATGCATGATTCTATCAGCCTAAACATCTCGATCAAGCGCGGGTCATCCCGACGCTCGCACTTAGCGAGCTGGCCGTGCATCTGCACGAGAGGCCACAGCGACACGCACGTCAAAAGAGAACCCGAAACTGCTACGTGGAAGTTGACCCTCCCAAAACAAATATCGAAGCAATCATTGAAAAATGCAGCTACGTCTCCAACCTGAACTGCTCTGGAGTTGACCTGGGCTGCTCTCGCTGTAACAATGGGTTGGCCACTGAACAAAGGCACAGTTGCCCACATCACATTTGTCAACTCCTTACTGGCACTCCGAGGGTTAAGCAATCCGCACTTCAAAAACTCACTGCTAACGTCGTGCAAAGCATGGCAAGTTACATCTTCTAGTAGCCCCTTGTCGTAGGAGCAAGTGTTGTGACGAGCGTTAGCGTAACGCTTCGCTACTCTGTGCTTACGCTCGTGCACGAAAGTTGCTAACAAACAAGAGTGACGAACGTATTGGGACGAGAGGTGTAGCGCCCAATGATGCTTGGGCAGCCACAGCCTGTCGCCGTAAACGGCCTTGTGGGCCTCAAGGTGGGCCACAATCGCATCTCCTAGCTCATGGCCGCTGATCACACCAGCGTTGGCTACGCTGAGAAGTTCGACCACCTCGCACAACAAACGTGCACTCCGAACCTCTGCAACGCACACATCAGACGGCACAACATCTCGAAGGTACTTGTCAAAGAGCGGGACGACGCTCAGCTGTTCGCTAGCACTCCCTCCAGGAGAACCGTCCTCAGAGAAGCGCTTGCATCAGAGCCCCCTCGACCTCTCCTGCTCCCGTTCCTGCTCCTGCTCCTGCTCCTGCTCCTGCTCCTGCTCCTGCTCCCTCCTGGTGTCCCTCCTGCTCCTGGGCCATTTGGAAGGTCTTCCGAGTGGTATTCCGAAACTCCCGAGTCCTTGTGTTTCCTGCACACGTCCTTCCCGTTGCCGTACGCCCCTGGCCACTCCCACTTCTGCAAGTACATATCAAGGGTTAACCCTCCGAACCCGTGACGGGATAACGCTTTGAGACACGAGCTGAATTCTACAACGAACACCCCCCCTACCAAGTATACATGCATGTAATCCCACGTCAGCACTTGGGGAAGATCAATGTCGAGATCTGGATCTTGTAGAACTCCAGTGGGCACATAATTGAACCCCAACGACGTTTGCAGCTCGAGTAACTTAGATTTCATCCCTGGATGGTTCCCAATGGTCCTGAGGCGCTCCTGGATTCCCTGGATGGACGCCTTTGTCTGGAGGTCGAATTTGGTGACGTCCGTGGTTGTCGATGGGAGGCAGTATCCTGACCTATCGGGTAACCAGCTCGATTTGTGCCCCAGAATATTCTTGCATAGCAAGCACACTTTGTGTCCACCCGCCCCCTTACATTGGATGCTGAACTTATGCCCACGTTCATCGGCAAGCAGGGCCGCAAGACGCCCGTGGACAAATCTAGGCCCCAGATCTCCACCAAGACGCAGCACGACCCCATCCCGCAAATCAGGGGCACTCGGACGGCCTAAGAATAACTGCAATATCACCTTCATGATTTGGGACAGCCCCCCAGGAAATTTATGCTCCTCTGTGGAGCGGATGCAACAGGCTGTAAACCACAACTCCTCCGCACAGAGCATGGGGAAGCCGAATTGTTTCACCTAGGGGCGAACGTCGGGGAACGCAAAGCCACTGTCCAGGGCCAACCTACAGTTTTCTCCCCGACCCCCTCCCCACGGGGTGGCAGCCCCTCAGTCCCCCCCCCCACGCACACAATATACTACATGTAAGTCTACCCCATTTGGCTTTGCAATCCCGCAGATGACCGCCCAATAAATGCACTGAACCTTGCGCTGGTTGTGCTCGGCCAGCGGGTTCCCTGGTGTGACCTCGTCACAGTGCAAATAAAAATCTAACTCGTTGTTTGAAAGATCAAGCGTTCGCCTAAGCAGCCCACTGAAATATGCTGACTCGTTCGACGCGGCCTCCAGCCATCCAAAAGGGTGCTGAACCCATATCTCCATGGGGTCGCCATTGTCTATGGGCACCATCACCTTCTGAACTAGAGGGCCGAATGATGTCTGTTGGCTGGCGGCTCTGACCCTGTCCCGTGCAAACGAACGTGGAGAGAACGCATCGGGGAGCCCTTCCGTCTTGATCTGGTCCATCAGGCGCGCCATCCCTGATGCCGTGACGAATGCTGACTTCCCCATCTGGGACAACTTCGGACGCTTTGGTTGAGACATGTGCGATACTGTGCCAGGAATGCTATACCAACAATGAGGCTTGCCCCAAACAGCTTCGGAATCGGTGGCTGACCCGCGCCGACCCGATGGGCAAACCGAGCTGGAGAGATGAACGGAGCATGCTGAACAGGAGTAGAAGGGGACGATGCGGCGAGCAGGATGAGGCGGGGTGCGAGGAGTAGCATATGCTGGGGCGGAACGGAAGATAAGGGGAGGAGGGGGGGATAAAGAGGGCGAGAGTTGAAAGTGTGCGAGAGGGGTAACACTAAGGAGGCAGAGGCATCGGCCAGTCGAGCCCTTACCACGCCCTGCGCTGTCAGACATCTGATGCATGCTGCCTCAGGTCGTAGACCCCCTCTGTTTTGCCACGCACCCCTCCCCCAAGCATTGATGAGGGGCATGCTGGAACATGATGCACTTGCAAGTGCATCATGTTCCAGCATGCCCCTCATAAGGTGGGTATAGGGATGAGGATGACGAGGACGACGAGGGCGACGATACGGACGAAGAGGCATGAGAAGGACGAGGAGGAGGCCATGTCGACGCCACCTAAACACATGCTGAGCGCATATGTATGGATATCCATGTTGCTTGAAACGGCGCTACTTCTGGCGATGCTAACGGTACTCGCTCACGGATCCCAGGGCCTGTTTCGCATCTGCTCACAGACGCAGTGCACAAACCTAACAAAAACGCAAACGTGCCCATCGCCGTCACGAAAAACGAAAGAGGTCAAGCACTAACAGTCCCCAACATGCTTGCCTCACCGACGTGTTCAGACTGAACCTACTTGGCAGAATGCCAAACCTGCGACGCTTTCAAATAAGCTGCCTTCGCAGCTTCCTTGATGCCGCTCTCGCTCATGCCCGCCTGGGCTGCCCTCGTCTTCGCCTTGCCGTAGCACCAGCTAGCGAACGTGTTGCAGTTGCGGCCGTTGATGTTCGCGGCGGTGCAGAAGTCGTTGATCTTCACGGTGCTCACGAGCTTCTTGCCTGGCGATGCGCGCTCTCGCTCGCTATCACTCGCTCTCTCATTTCTATCTCTTGCTCTCCACTCCCTCCCTCCCCCTTCCTCTGCTAAAGTGGACTCCTCCTAATCCTCGCCTCCCTCATCACCCCAGCTTTCCCATCCACCGTATGGCCTGAGCTGCCTTTGTCCCCCTTGCCCTTGCTGCTGTCGGCCTTGGACGGCGTGCGGGGGCCAGGCGATGCCTTGGTCGTCGCCTTGGCGGTCGCCTTGGCCTTGGCCTTCGCCTTGGGCGTCCCGCTCCCACAAGGGCGCCCCCTCTTCCCTGCCGTGGCGCCCGTGCCCTTCGCCGCCTTCTTCCCCGAGGCGACTTGCTGCATCCTCGCCTCGAGCTCGGCAGCTTCGTCAGCGCCACGATCGTCTGCGAGTGGAGGGGGCTCGGGACTCTGATCGGGCGACCTCTCGACGTCGACCCCGCTGCCGCGCATCGGAAGCGTACTTGCGCTCAGTGAGTCTGCGGACCTCCGCTTGCCACGCGGGTTGTCCTCGCGGCTCACGTAGTCGACCAACGGGTTGCTGCGTTGTTGCGCCCCAGCGCCAGGAGGGGTCAGCATGATGCGAGGGTCGTCGAAAGGCATGCACCCGAATGCCGACTGCATTGCGTTCATCATGGCGCCGCCCATGAGCTGGGCCATCTGCTCCATAGGGTTGCCGCCCATGGAGGTGCTGAAGCTCATCGGGCCCCCGTGGCTCATGGCCGCGGAGCTTCCCGCCCTCTGCTGGACGTAGGGGGTGATGGCGGTCAGCGTCTCCTTGAAGGTCTTGTGGGTGTTCCTGCTGACGGCCCGCTTGATGGTAGCGTCGTAGGCCGCGCGATCCCATTCATGGTCGTCAAACGGCCAAGTCGGCGAAACGCCCTGGTAGGCGAACTGGAAGACCGAGGGCGGCAGCATATCGGCAGACGCCAAGTACCTCTTGATGTGACCGAATGGCCACCGTTGGCTGGAGTCCAGCAGTTTGACGGCCGCTTGGAAGTCATCGCCGATCACCTTGAGCTGACGGCTGTCGACTGGTCCAGGCTCCCCCTTCATCGCCATGATGGCCGCTGCACGCTTCTGGACCGACTCGGCTGGGCAAGTGATGCCGATGCTCCACGCTCGCATCGCCAGCCGCTCCACCTTTGCAGCCCGCGACAGCGACTGGTCCTGGATGACCTGCCAGTCGTCGAGGGTCAGGTAAGCATGGAAATGATCGCAGTGCTGCTGGGGGCGGCTGCCTCCAGCACTAGTGATGCCCCCCGCAAACACTTCTTCGACAGTTGCTACCATGGCCGCCTTCTGCCCTGCCGACCACGGCCCAGCAGTGATCTCATTAGAGATCGCAGTGCCGTGCTCCACCGTGAGATCGGGCACCGAGCTGATCGTTGCGATGAGCGCGTGCGACTGCCTCGTCAACAGCCCATCCCTGTCTACCCCAGCCGCCAGTTGAGAGTTGATGAAGGCGACGCGGCTGCGAATGATCCCAACTAGGTCAGCGGCCGTCGCCCCTGACATTGTCGACGGCAGATCTGGGCGAGTGGGCACAGGCGGTCCAAGTCACTTTGAGCCAAAATGGTTCTGGAACGGAAGGGGGTCGGAGGATGGGGGAGGGGGATGATATTAATGATAAGGGGGGCATCGTGAGCTAGTCGAGCCAACCCCGCTTTCGGGTGTTGCGGGCTTGGGTGGAACGATGCGCGAGCCAGGGCACCGAAACTCTAAGGCAGCAGACCGCGCCCCCGACTCAGTTTTTGGGATCTCCTGGGCCCCGAACACCGAACTCGGGGTTAACCGAATGCTCAGCCGAGGGTACGGTGGCGACGCATGGTCCGAAAACAACAACATACACCAGCGCTCACCACCTCTAGTGCGCTCAACACTTGAGAGAGATGATGATGTCAGGAGGGTGATGGTGCTGGTGATAGTGATGCTGACGACGCCGACACTGGTGACGCAGGGGATGCACAAGTGGGTCAGCTGGACGACTGCGGGGGCGGTGCCCCCACAACTCATGGATGCATCAAGTCGTGATGGCGACTTGATGCAATTGCATCAAGTCGTGATGGCGACTTGGTGCAATTGCATCAAGTCGCCCTCACGACCTGATGCAATTGCATCAAGTCGTCATCACGACCTCGTGCAGCGCATGCTTACTGTACTCATGCATCAGGTCGTGATGGCGACTTGGTGCAATTGCATCAAGTCGTGGTGGCGACTTGATGCAATTGCATCAAGTCGTGGTGGCGACTTGATGCAATTGCATCAACTCGTGATGGCGACTTGATGCAATTGCACCAAGTCGTGAGGGTGACTTGATGCATATCGCTATTTCGCCACGCACGTTGGTGTCACGGCCGTTGTCGCACTAGATGTCAACGTTCAGTGGCTCACGTATAGAATGTGTGTAATGATGTGTAGCAGTGATTTTGATGATGTTGGGATGGTGATGTGATGATGTCGATGGGTTGTCCACTGTGCGCAAGCTCACATTTGGTGTTAAACAGCACCTCATGCGCTGGCGGCCTCGTCTTACAACCCGCGTTGTCGACATCCCAGAGGCAGGCAAAGCGCTAGTGCCATGCAGTGGCCGAGTGCGCAACTATGTCACACACGTCGGTGAAATCGTTGTGCAACTGCTGCGCCACTGACCGATGTGCAAAACTCATGCAACTACTGTGGCTCGTGGTGGTGCTCGTCGTAGTACGTCTGAAGGACGTTCGCGAGCCGCGCGGCCCTCTCCTGGATGTCTACCCCCCTCGACAACTTCATGCTCTTCGTCGCCCACTTGCCCTTCTGCCCGTCGAAGTAGCGGGTCACGAGGGCGTGGCGACATGGGAGCCAGACAACGTTGGCGCACTCGATGTCGGGAATGAAGTTGGGGGCCAGCACCTCCTTTGGCTGCTTAGTGAGCAAGCCCACTGCATCCCGCGTCAGCTCCACCACGAGTTTAGCCCTGGAGTTGGCAGCTGGGACCACCTTGATGGACACGGTCTCGTCGGCGTCTGTCTTGATGGTGATGTCGATCGTGGACGGGAGGTCGTCGATCAAGACCCTCTTAGCTTTCTTCAGGGGGGGAGTGAACGCTGCGCCAGAGGCGTCGGCGTGATCGGCGTGCGTGTCAGCGAGCGGGTCGTCCTCCTCCCTGTCGGCCACGAACATCAGCTCCTCGGTCTTGATGTTCCTGATCTGGATGATATGGTCGAGCATCGTGAAGTCGTGCTCCACCAATTTCCCAAAACGCGTATCAAGCTTGTCGCACTGGACAAAGTTTACCCCGTCGATCTGCTGGACGAGAGGATACCAGCTGCTGCACGTCTTGGGCTCGCCAGCAGCATTGCTGATTTGGGCGTAGCCCAGCTTGATCGAGACAGGCATGTCAGGCCACGAATGTGACCGCCTGGATGTCTGGAGCGCGAGGGCAGAGACCGTGTGAAACGTGGGAGCCAGCTTGTGCCAAAACGGCTACGGGGACGCTTGGGACCATGGACCATGGGGCCCCATGTTTATTTAGATTTCAGCTCACTGTCGGATGCCTGCATGTTTGTGATTGGCTCATACTGCGTGACTGTTTACATCCACACATACACGCGTACGCATATAGCCACGGGACTAATAGACCCAACAGTGACAAGACGACGCACTCAGCATCAACCACAGTTTGGGGGCCGATCGGTCTTACACGGTCTTTATTGGTATGATGTGGCTGCTGCTGGTTAGTGTTTGCTCTGCTCATTATCGGTAGTCGCCCTCATCCTCCCTATCATTATCCTCTTGAACCTAGTTGGGAACGGTTGAGGCTGCCTAAGCGTGCTTGCGATTGGCCTTTCGTTGTGATCCTATATGTCCTTTTGCGTCCCTCTCATCTTCCTCCTCATCCCCCTCTCCCTGCCTCAGCCCTCCTAGTCCTCCTCCGCTCCCTTCCTCCAGTCCTCGCTGTGTTTTGCTCGAGCACCGTCATTTGTCACAGTGTCTGTGATACGTGCTGGGTCGGTGAATTCTCCAGCTTCGGGCATCGTCGTGAGACTGATCGGCGTCGCGCGATCATGCATTGAAACAACCCCTCTCGCGCTGAACGCGCCCTCCAGGGTCTCGCACAGGCTGCGCGTGACAGCGGGGCCGATGGAGCAAACAAGCACACGTTGCCGAGCGATGCAAGCAGCTGCCGTGGGCACAATCTCCGTCCCTTCGAGATTGTTGCTGCCCCTTCTCCGTCTCGACCTCTAGCTCATCGTCCTCCTCTTCTTCTTGCTCCTCGCCATCCTCCTCTTCCTACTCTGTTCTACTCCTGTCCACGGGCCTGGCAGCTCGGGGCAGAGCGGAGCAAGGCGCTCGGCGTTGAGAAACGCATGCACTTACCATATACCTACGCTTTGGCCTTGGACTTGGCCTTAGGCTTGCCCCCACTGCCAGTCGAAGTCCTGCCCTTCTTGGCAGGCGGCTCCGAGACCTCGTGAGAGGTCGTCTCATTCTTTTTGTCTGGCAGGGCGGGCATGAACGAGTTGGGCGGGCGAAAAATCGGCTTGCCCTGCGGAATCGCCTTCGAATTGCGGAGCACAGGAATGCGAATCGGAATGGACCCGCTAGATGCACCGCACACCACAGTCACATGCGTGAGCACCGTGGTCCATTCCATGTTGGCTTCTGTCGAATCGCTCGCTGCGGGCACGGCTGCATACGGGACAACAAACGCTTTCTGTACAGCCTTCGGGTCATTGGGGTTCTCGGGCAGGTTCAGCCTGGGAACTATGTACACCTTGGTTTTGGGAAAGTTCACCAGAAACTCCGACATGTCAACTGGGGGGGCAGCAGCGGGGATCTTCTCGCCTACTTTGATGTCGGACGACAGTGGGACCAATGTCAGCTTACCTTTGGCGTATGCTTCTGATGATTTTACACTCTCAACCACCACCTTCGGCTTTGTCCGATACGAAATCTCAAGGCTGGCGTCCCAGAACTCATCCCACGCTTTCGACAGGGCTGCCCGAACCGCAGAGCGAGCAGACTCGATCGCCACGTCATGGCTGTCCTGGGGGCGGCGTGGGCTGGCGGGCGACGCGTGTAAGAGCGACGGACTAGTTCCAACGTCGAACACCAACCTCCTCCTCCTCATCATCATCATCGTTTACTTCTTCCTCATCCTCCTCGTCCTCATCCTCCTCCTCATCGTCCTCTTGTCCCTCCTCCTCCGCTTCCTCCTCCTCCTGCTCCTCCTCCTCCTCCCTCCTCTGAGGCATCGGCGGTGCGGATACAGGGTGGCCCACTATGGCCTCCGCGATGGCTCCACACTGGCCCCACGAGGCGGTGGCGACGAGGTGGGGGATAAGGAGGAGGAGGAGAGGGAGGAGGAGGAGGAGGAGGGGGAGGAGGAGGAGGAGGCGGCGGCGGAGTAGGAGGAGGAGTAGGATGAGGACGAGGAGAAGGAGGAATAGGTATACTCAGGGTATCGCGGGGGCCCGCATGGGCTCCTGCGCGTCTGCCATCTTCTCCATGGAGATGGTGTGCACTTTGTCGTCGACGACCACCTTCAGCGGCGGGCGCCATCGGGGGAGGGGAGGGACCTCCTCCTCCTGCTCCTCCGCCTCCTCCTCCTTCTCCTCCTCCTCCTCCTCCTCTCCCCCTCACCTTTCCCTCCTCCGCATACTCATCTATGCTGTGTTGGCGTGGAGGGGGCGACATGGTAACCACATTACCCTGTCCCCCCCCCCCTCCCCTGGGAGAGCCGCATCGGCAATCCTATGGGGCAATCTTCCAAGATACCCGAAGAGGATTCCCAACTGGCCCCATGAGGCCTTGGCGAGGAGGGGGGGTACATGATGAGTGATTTACTCTGCAAGGACGGCCCAAGAGGGCCAACGCGGTCACCGAACATATTCCAAGAGGGGTACGGGGTTAACTCAATCCGAAAACATGGCCTTCCACTCGTCCGCCAACTTCCCGAACGGGACCTGCAGCAGCACCTCGCCCTCGATGCCATGGTCCAGCTCCGCGTGGCAGTCCTTCATCTGCTTCACGACCAAGTAGCGCTGCACCTTCCCCTTGATCATCATCGCAGGGCCGTCCTTCAGCTCAACGGTGGCGCCCTCGGTGAAGCCCAGCTTCTTGACCTCGACCAGGCCAAGGCCCTTCTCGGTGAACTCCCTCAGCTGAGACACTTTCGGGCTGCAGTCCTTCTTCTCCTCGAGCTTCCACGGCGGCTCCAACGTCCTCGTGCTGGGGACCAGCGCGTACAGGTCATGCAAGAACGCTTGGCCGACGGCGTGGAGCGACTCATACGTTTTGCGGCTCCTGCTCTTCTTCCCATGGATCGTCATGACGGCCCTGACCTCGAGGTCGCCAATGAGCATGGTCTTCTGAACCTTCGTGAGGCTGCCGACCTGCTGCAGGAACTCCTTGGCAGTGGTGAACATCGCCACCGCCTCTATGCACTGGTGCTTCTTGGACGCGCTGATGGCGTCGATGTCGGCGGAGTTGAACAGGCGAGACTCGCCCCTCTGCAGGAAGGACTCTGGAGCTGTTAGCGCTGCCTTCGCCATTGCCAACACGCACGCTGGGCCAGAATAGAACTTCACGTTCGCAAGTAGCTTCCACGTAAACCCACCAACGAACCTGCGAAACTTCAGAGAGCACGAATATTCCAACAACTCGTCCAAGAATTGGCCCTTGCCGCCGCCCGCCCAGTTCGAGAGGAACTCGCACATTGGAATCCCATGGCCTGTCATGCTTGGGCGGTCCCGTTCAAGGTCCGCTGCGACGAGCTCCCACTTGGCGTCCCCGAATTGCCGCAAGTTCATCTGGGCCTTGCTGAACAGGCTCTTCAGCGTCTGGATGGGGGTGACTTCCTGGAACGTGTCGTGGACCTTGTTCATCGCATCTGCGATCATGGCGGGCAGTCTGGGGCAAAAATGTTCGACTGCGCTGCGGATGATCCTGAACGATACGCCGTTTTGCAAGGGATCAGCGAACGTCGGACATGATGCCAGGACCTTGTCTTTGGCGATCGTGCCGTCCTCCGCAGATACGTGGGCCAAAAACGCCTGGGATGCTTTCACTTGGTGGCTCGCAGCCCTGATGCAACCAATCGTGTGAGACCCAGCCACCGTAAGAAAGCGAAGATCCTGCCTGTGGGTCGGCCGAAACGCTGCCCCCCCCCAGCGCCACCTCGCCCACCCCTAAAACGAAGCAGGCTACTCACACACCAACAACACACATCGTTCGAGAGCTGGGCGGGATCCACTGTGAGTGGGGGCGCGCTTCGAAAGCCAACCCCGCCTCTTGACATGCGCAATCATGTTATCGCAATTCGCCTCCAGAACCCCCTGGAACTCGAACTGGGCCGCGAAGACGCTAGGGATCGGGCTGACCTCAAATGCAGTGGCGTCCGAAGTCAAGGCGTGCGAGAACCCATCCCTCAGGATTTTGGACAGTAGTTCATGGCAGCAGAGAGCGTCCAGACCCTGACCATCTCTGTTGTGAGGGTGCGGCGCAAATCTATCGATATCGACGTTCTGCTCTCTATAAGCGAGACCATGATTCTCCAAGAGTGTCATTATTTGGTCCACGGTCGCCCTCAGGAAATCAAGCCCGAACCCATTCCCACGGACGCCCCCTACCACGACCCGCAACATCGGATGATAGTGATGTTGGGTATACCCAACATCACTATCATCAGATGGGCGTGGGTAGATTGGCATGCGTGGGTATGGGTGCATGCTTGGTTTCCTGTTGAGCCTCTTCTGCTTCTTGTTGACATGAACGTCGAACATATCATCAACCTGCTTGTTGATGGTCGGGGCAATCTCCTTCAACTTCTGCAACATTGCGGGCTCAAGCCCGAAATCTGGCTCTGGAGTCGGGGCGGCCAGCAACTCGCCAGCCATGCTGGCGAAGGGTCTAAGAACCACTCGCAGCAACAAATTGCTGCGGAACGTGGGCCACACGCAAGATATTGAACGGAAATATATCGGATTCGGTTTAAATCCAAGGGAAGTGCACTAGTATTTCATACCCCCCCTCATTGGTAACCCACTTGCGAACCTCAGCGAACCTACTTAGCGAACCTAGTTAGCAACCTGGTTAGCTTGGGGTGGATCCTAGATACGATCTGGTTAGATCCTGGATACTATCCGTCAGCATATCTACCCTAAACAACTTGCACTGATTACCCTAACTACGTTCATAACTTAGCGAAGTTGTTCGCACGTTTACATAACCACTGTAAAGTTTAGCTTCTACGTTATCTTGGTTATGGTGGTTATAACGTGCTTGTGCATTTTATAACCTGATTATAATGAATTTGTAAGCTCTTTACATCAATTTATAACTGTGCTATCTACTTGCTAACCCACCCGATTATCCAAGAAGGGGCCCACAAGCACACAAATAAATGCACACAAATAGCAGGAATGCCTGTATGCTTCCATATTTTCTGAGTTTCTGTCTTCCCCCCACTTCTCATATTTTCCCATATTTTCCAGGGAGTCGACGATTACTTGTGTCTGTGTGTTTCTTTCCCCTCTGATCCCTGGCGGCCGCAGTTGGGATGGTTTGAGACGACGGGCGACCGCTGACAACGGCAAAGGACGGGCCGCAGTGCCAAGGACGCAGGGGTACCCTAGGAACGGCGCGCGACTTTACTACTATGCGCGTTGGCTGTAGGGCACACGCCCGGCGTGGCCCGGTCCTGGAGTAAAGGGGTCCTGCGCCCTTCCCCTGCCTAAGGCCCCCACTTGAGGGGCAACGATAGGCGGCATGTGCGCGGCACAGCGGGGGGGCCAGGAACGTAATGAAGTAAGAAGAGGCGCCATGAAATCTGGGGAAATATCATGGCCCCCGCCATGATATCCCCCCCCCTAGTCATCACCCCCCTCTTTTCCGCCCCCGACTAACGCCTATCTCCCCCATATCGTTGCCCCTGACCAAATGGTCCCCCACGCGCCCCGGGGCCGTCCCAGACCGGCTCGCGAGGAACGTGCTCCTGGGAGGACCCGGTGGGCTTGTAGGATCAGTCTCCAGGGCTGGACCCAAACGCTGCTTTTCCTTCTGGTTTCGTTATGGCTTGTTCGTTTTGCTCTACCTGTTTTCCCGTGCTTCCCTGCCAAAGCGAACAAACAAGCACAGCCGAAGTCCAGCAGAGCAGCGTTTAGGTCCAGCCCTGCATCAGTCTCCAGGGCTGGACACAAACGCTGCGTTTCCTTCTGGCTTCGTTATGGCTTGTTCGGTTTTGCTCTGCCTGTTTTCCCGTGCCTCCCTGCCAAAACGAAAAAAAAACACAGCCGAAGTCCAGAAAGACTGCGCTTAGGTCCAGCCCTGCTCGGCTCGGCTCCGCACACATCCAGACGGGCACCCGTGCCCAGCCGCGGTAGCGCGCACCTCCGCCCTGGAGCCCCCCCCCCCAACAACGAGCAGACGTGCAGAAACCATCGGCCCTCCTCCTCCTCCTCCCTTCGGGCGCTGCCTCGGGTCGGGCGTGTCCCCCGACAGGCGGATTTCTTGCCAGATTCCCGTCGCCCCCTGCCTTCCATCTGGGGCGCCCCCTGCCTCGTCCTCCTCCTCCTCCTCCTCCTCCTCCTCCTCCTCCTCCTCCCTTGGGGCGTTGCTTCAGGTCGGGCGTGTCCCCCGACAGGCGGATTTTTGCCAGTTTCCCGTCACCCCCCTGCCTTTCCACCCGGGGCGCGGCGTGCCCCGAGGACTCGTCGCCCCCGCGCGCTCGCGACGGCACGCGCCTGCAGAGGCGGCCCCCGGCCCCAGGATCGCGGAAAAGGTGAGGTCGGGCCTCTCCACCTACAGGGGGACCTTGGACGAAAAATAAGAGATGGTCACACGCAAATAGTCAATAGTCAAAACAGCGTCCCCGAACTATGTTTTGACTGTCTTTGAATATTCTTCCTTTAGAGGGACAGGCCCGACCTCCGACAGGGGCGACGGGATCCGAGCGCACCCGCTGGCCAAGGACGGGCATGGTGCACACGCCCCTTCCTGGCTTGGCCAGGGGAGGAGGAGGAGGAGGAGGAGGAGGGAGCAGGGAGGAGGAGGTGAAGGAGGAGGAGGGAGGAGGGAGGAGGGAGGAGGAGGAGGCGGCATTGCGGAGCAGGAGGAGGAGGAGGAGGAGGAGGAGGAGGAGGAGGAGGAGGAGGAGGAGGGGGAGGAGGGAGGAGGAGGAGGAGGAGGAGGAGGAGGAGGAGGAGGAGGGGGAGGAGGAGGAGGAGGAGGAGGATTGCGGAGGAGGGGGAGGATGAGGAGGAGGAGGAGGAAGTGTGTGCGCCGCTCCTGGGCCGTGGATGTGTTTGCCGTTTCCGGCCCCGTGTGCCCCGCGACCGTCAGGAGGCTACTACTCGGTGTGGAAAGCCAGTCCCAGGGTCTGGGGCCCGCTTCCATCGGGGCGCATCCCCCTCGCCCAGACTCTGGAGCAACCAGCGTCAAACCACTAAATCTGGATCGGATCGGACGTGCACCGGATCGGGCTGCATCGGCACGGGATCGAGGTCGGATCGGCTGCGCCAGGGGATCTGCACTTCTGAGCCGTACAAGCAGTCGGGCGGAATCGGATCGTCCGAAGATGGAGACGGGATCGGGCCGAGCTGGCCGAGATCGGCGTTGCACCGGATCGATCGCATCGACACAAGAACCTGAAAACGCCACTCTCGGGTGCCAGAGGTGCCCCCCCCCGTGACCCCAGCTCTCCACGGGGGAGGAGGAGGGGGAGGGGGAGGGGGAGGGGGGAGGGGGAGGAGGAGGAGGAGGAGGAGGAGGAGGAGGAGGAGGGAGGAGGAGGAGGGAGGAGGAGAGGAGGAGGAGTGGAGGACTCGAGGAGGAGGACTCGAAGGATGAGAGGAAGGGGGAGGAGGAGGAGGAGGCGCGTGGAGCCGAGCCGCTCCGCCGGCTGGCCCCGAGGGGCGTGCTGCGCGCGCACCGCGGGCCACCACTGCCACTCGGAAGCACAGATGACTTCAGGCTGGGGCGCAAGTAGCAGCACCCGACACCCGCTCCGTGCGAGCTGGCGCGTGCGCTCGTGGGTCTCGCGCGGCACTCGCACACGGCCGGCGCGTCCGGCCGGCCGTCTCCGTGAGCTCGTCCAGCCTGTGCGCGGCGACTCCCCCCCCTGCCGCCTGCTCCTCCTCCTCCTCCTCCTCCTCCTCCTCCTCCTCCTTATCCTCTACCCGTCCTCCTCCTCCCGCCTCCTCCCCTCCTCTACCCTTCCTCCTCCTCCTCCTCTACCTCCTCCTCCTCCTCCTCCTCCTCCTCCTCCTCCTCCTCTGTCCTCCTCCTCTCCTCCTCCTCCTCCTCCTCCTCCTCCTTTTCCTTCTCCTCTACCTGTACTCCTGCCGCCTCCTCCCCTCCTCTACCCTTCCTCCTCCTCTACCTTCCTCCTCCTCCTCTATCCTGCCTCCCCCTCCTCCTCTACCCTTTCTCCTCCTCTACCCTTCCTCCTCCTCTGCCCTTCCTCCTCCTCTACCCTTTCTCCTCCTCCTCCTCCTCCTCCTCCTCCTCCTCCTCCTCATACCCTTTCTCCTTCTCCCGCCTCCTCCCGCTGGCACCTGGCACCTGCCGGCAAACAAATCCTGCTGGGCGCGGCTAACGACCCCACCCATGCGCTCCCCGAGTCGAATCGACAAATCGGATCGGCAATCGAAACGATTCGGATCGTCGGAAATCGGCAGCCGAGTCGGGAAAGCCCGAACCGGCGGAAGTCGGCAGGCTAGTATGCCTCCAGTAAGGAATCGGAGCCAAAATCGGAAACCCCAAGTCGAATCGAATCGCAATCGGGAACCACCGAAATCGAATCGAATCGAATCGGAGGAATCGAAATTTGCCCTGCCTCCCGCCCGGCCGTCTGGTGCGCGAGTGGGGATATCCACGGAACACGGCACGCTCGGCCGTTGGTGTGGGGCCAGCGAGCGGGGCGAGAAGGAGACGCAACGGGGGGCCCGAAAGTCGATTCGATTCATGGATCGACAACATAATCGATTTGCCCCTTAATTGATTCCCTCGTCGAACTTGCGGGCAATGCGTAGAATGTTCGCAGATATGCAGATTATTCTACGCACTTTCCGTAGTGTCGACGAACGCATTGCATTTGGGCTAAATCAAATATGTAGTCGATCCCCTACTCGAGAGAGAGAGAGAGAGAGGGACCAAGGCGGGCCCGAACGCACGAAAAACGAACGCAGGAGGGCAGTTTCTCTTTGTTGTTGGACCTTCGCCTCGCGGGGTGAATCGAAGGAAGGCGAGCTGAAGTAGCCAGCGACCGACCTTCGGGCCATGCCCCGAACGCTGCCGATGCAAATGCGGCTCCACCGAAACCCTGCCCCAGAGGGGGAGAGGAGGGGGAGGAGAGGAGGCGGACGCGGCGGCGGAAGAGGTTCCCTGACTCTCAAAGTGCGCCAATTTTTGGCGAGACTGGAGCAAGGCGCTAATAGGGGAACAAAAAGTGGCATGATCATAAAAACTCGGAGGTCCGTGCGGCTTTCTCGGATCGGCGCTGGACCCCCCTCCCTGGCGCGCGGAGCGCGCCAGGGGCGGCGCTGGAGGCGCCGCCGGGGGGCCCCAGCGCCGATCCGAGAAATCCGCGCGGACCTCCGAATTTGCATGTTTATGTCACTTTTCCCCCATATCCTAAGGATTGGGGTTCTTGTTGTTCCCCATATCCTAAGGATTGGGGTTCTTGTTCCCCATATCCTAAGGATTGGGGTCCTTGTTATTCCCCATATCCTAAGGATTGGGGTTTTTGTTATTACCCTGACGCCTCCCACTCCTCCTCCTCCTTCTTCCTCCCGTTCGCGCCTCCCTCCTCCCAATGATAATCACCAGATAAGACAAGACAATATAAGATACTACAAGATAAGATAAGATAGCACAGATATATGATAAGAAGAGATTTCAAGATAAGATAAGATAAGTTAAGCTCACACTCGCACACTCTCTCATGATCACAAAACGCTGCCAGGGGCATCATTTGGGAGCCCCAAGGGGGAGCCACCCTGGCTGATCTCACGAGCCCGTTCGCGCCGATTTTGGTGGGACGTCTCAGCTAGAATTGCCGTTTGGCGCCCCCAACATGTATCTCTTGAGAGCCTCATGGTCGCAAAACGCTGCCAGGGGCATCATTTGGGAGCCCCAAGGGGGAGCCACCCTGGCTGATCTCACGAGCCCGTTCGCGCCGATTTTGGTGGGACGTCTCAGCTAGAATTGCCGTTTGGCGCCCCGAACATGTATCTCTTGAGAGCCTCATGGTCACAAAACGCTGCCAGGGGCATCATTTGGGAGCCCCAAGGGGGAGCCACCCTGGCTGTTCTCACGAGCCCGTTCGCGCCGATTTTGGTGGGACGTCTCAGCTAAATTGCCGTTTGGCGCCCCAACATGTATCTCTTGAGAGCCTCATGGTCACAAAACGCTGCCAGGGGCATCATTTGGGAGCCCCAAGGGGGAGCCACCCTGGCTGATCTCACGAGCCCGTTCGCGCCGATTTTGGTGGGACGTCTCAGCTAGAATTGCCGTTTGGCGCCCCCAACATGTATCTCTTGAGAGCCTCATGGTCACAAAACGCTGCCAGGGGCATCATTTGGGAGCCCCAAGGGGGAGCCACCCTGGCTGATCTCACGAGCCCGTTCGCGCCGATTTTTGGTGGGACGTCTCAGCTAGAATTGCCGTTTGGCGCCCCCAACATGTATCTCTTGAGAGCCTCATGGTCACAAAACGCTGCCAGGGGCATCATTTGGGAGCCCCAAGGGGGAGCCACCCTGGCTGATCTCACGAGCCCGTTCGCGCCGATTTTGGTGGGACGTCTCAGCTAGAATTGCCGTTTGGCGCCCCCAACATGTATCTCTTGAGAGCCTCATGGTCACAAAACGCTGCCAGGGGCATCATTTGGGAGCCCCAAGGGGGAGCCACCCTGGCTGATCTCACGAGCCCGTTCGCGCCGATTTTGGTGGGACGTCTCAGCTAGAATTGCCGTTTGGCGCCCCCAACATGTATCTCTTGAGAGCCTCATGGTCACAAAACGCTGCCAGGGGCATCATTGGGGAGCCCCAAGGGGGAGCCACCCTGGCTGATCTCACGAGCC
>CAUYUJ010020063.1:0-165228 GCA_963575745.1 Prorocentrum cordatum | reverse complement strand
AAAAAGGCCACTCCAAGACATAATTTTTCTTTCGAAAATATTGATTTTCTGCTCCCGGCGCCCTGGAACCCCTTCCGGGCCGATTCCGGCACCCAGGCCGGCGCTCGAACCGAACGCCCGGGCCGACACCTGGGCTGGCGGCCGACGCGCGATGCGCTGCCACAAGCCAGCTTCCCGCAAGATCGGTCCAGAGTGGGAGGGGACGGAGCTGGGCGGGTGAAGGACCACCAGAGCACTGCTCCAGCCTTCCCTCAGCCCTGGGTCTGCTGACCACACAGGAGCACGGCAGACCACACAGGAGCGCGGCAAACCACAAAAGGAGCAAGGCAGACCCCAAATGAGCACGGCAGTCCACACGTTCGCACGGCAGACCGCACAGGAGCACGGCAGACCGCACATGAGCACGGCAGACCAAGAAGGAACACGGCAGACCACACAGGAGCACGGCAGACCACACAGAGACCCGGCCAGACCACACAGGACACGGCAGGACCACGGCGGAGCACTGCAAGACCACACAGGAGCACGGCAAACCACCCAAGAGCACGGCAGACCATACAGGAGCACGCCAGACCACACAGGAGCACGGCAGACCACACGTTCGCACGGCAAACTCCACAGGAGCACGGCAGACCCCAAAGGAGCACGGCAGACCACAGGAGCACGGAAGACCGCACAGGAGCACGGCACACCACACAGGAGCACGGCAAACCAAGAAGGAGCACGGCAGACCACAGGAGCACCGCAGACGCCACAGAAGCACGGCAGATCGTCGTCGTCGTCATCGTCGTCGTCGTCGTCTTCGTCAATAACGATCTCGAAAATTACGACAAAAAACGATGACAGAAAACGACCACAAACATAACCCAAAACCCAACCGAACACGGAATCCAACAACAAAAAAACAATCAGAAAAACGACCGCAATCATAAAATGATAACGACGGCGACAGCGAGAACGGCAACAGCGGGCGATTATAATGAAAACGACGACCACGACAAAGGAAAGGCACGCGACGACGACGACGGACAAACAAAAGACAAGACAGGCTGGAACAGAAAAAGTAGGCTGGGCGACAACGGGTGGGGGCCCGCGTGGCCGAGAGAAAAGCACGGTGTCGACGCCATGATGTGGCCGGGGCAGCAGACTACCTCGACAGACCAGCGCGGCAGGCCACCATTTAGTCTGTTCTGTTGATTTTATGGGTTTCTCTGACGTTCTCGCCAATGCGGTCTCTGACGCACGTGGTGGATAAAAAACGGCGCTTCCCGTTCTTGTCCGGTCAGGTTCCCCAAAATGGCCATTTCGCTCGAGACATCCTCGAAAAATCGAGGTGTTGGAGGCTATCGTTTAAGACGTCTTATGTTAAAAATGACGGTTTCGCTCGAGACATCCTCAAAAAAATCGGGATGTTGAAAAATATCAAAAATTTTTGTTATGCATGAAAAATGAGCGTTTCGCTCGAGACATCCTCGAAAAAATGAGATGCCGACAGAGGTGTTTTACAACCTCTTATGTTAAAAATGACGTGTTCGCTCGGGACGTCCTCAGAAAATGAGCAGGAGCACGGCAGGCGGAAAAAAAGGAGCACGGCAGACCACACAGGAGCACGGCAGACCCCACAAGAGCACGGCAGACCACAAAGGAGCACGGCAGACCAAAGAGACGACACAAGGAGCACAGCAGATCCCGCAGGAGCACGGCTGACACCACACGAGCACGGCAGATCCCAAATGAGCACGGCAGACCACAGAAGCACTGCAGACCACACAAGAGCACCGCAGACCTCACAGGAGCACGGCAGAACCCACAGGAGCACGGCAGACCCCACAGGAGCACGGCAAACCACAAAGGAGCACGGCAGACCACAGGAGCACGGCAAACCACACAGGAGCACGGCAGACCACACAGGAGCACGGCAATCCCCACAGGAGCACGGCAGACCGCGCGCAGGTACATCATAAACGCGCCTTTTGTTGTACCCCGAACGCCGCTGGCGTTTCCCCCACAGGAGCACGGCAGACCACACAAGCTGGCGGGAAACCCCAAATCAGCACGGCAGACCACAGGAGCACGGCAGACCACACAGGAGCACGGCAGACGCCACAGGAGCACGGCAGACCGCGCAGGAGCACGGCCGGCGCCGGAAAATTGAATTCCGAGGCGGTGCCGAAAGAATGCCACTCCAAGACATATTTTTCTTTTGAAAATATTGATTTTCTCCTCCCGGCGCCCTGGAACCCCTTCCGGGCCGAGTCCGGCACCCGGGCCGGCGCTCGAGCCAAACGCCCGGGCCGGCACCCGGGCCAGCGCCCGGGCCGGTTCCGGCGCCGGCCGGCGCCGGAAAATTGAATTCCGAGGCGGTGCCGAAAAAAAGGCCACTCCAAGACATATTTTTCTTTCGAAAATATTGATTTTCTGCTCCGGGCGCCCGGGAACCCCTTCCGGGCCGCTTCCGGCACCCGGGCCGGCGCTCGAGCCGAACGCCTGGGCCAGCACCCGGGCCAGCGCCCGGGCCGGTTCCGGCGCCGGCCGGCGCCGGAAAATTGAATTCCGAGGCGGTGCGGAAAAAAGGCCACTCCAAGACAGATTTTTCTTTCGAAAATATTGATTTTCTGCTCCCGGCGCCCGGGAACCCCTTCCGGGCCGCTTCCGGCACCCGGGCCGGCGCTCGAGCCGAACGCCTGGGCCGGCACCACACAGGAGCGCGGCAAACCACAAAGGAGCAAGGCAGACCCCAAATGAGCACGGCAATCCACACGTTCGCACGGCAGCCCGCACAGGAGCACGGCAGACCCCACATGAGCACGGCAGACCAAGAAGGAGCACGGCAGACCACACAGGAGCACGGCAGACCACACAGGAGCACGGCAGACCACACAGGACACGGCAGACCCCACGGGAGAACGGCAGACCACACAGGAGCACGGCAAACCACACAAGAGCACGGCAGACCATACAGGAGCACGCCAGACCACACAGGAGCACGGCAGACCACACGTTCGCACGGCAAACTCCACTGGAGCACGGCAGACCCCAAAGAAGCACGGCAGTGGTACGTGGCACTGCTGTGGTATGCCGTACTAAAAACGTGGAATATCTCATAAGCCCAGGGGACAAAAGCACGCTTCCCGTTCTTGTCCGGTCAGGTTCCCCAAAATGGCCATTTCGCTCGAGACATCCTCAAAAAATAGAGGTGTTGGAGGCTATCGTTTAAGACGTCTTATGTTAAAAATGACGGTTGACGGGAAGCGTCTTCGAGGTACGAGAAGCAAGCGGGACGTTCTGGCTGAATCCTTGAGTATATATATATATATATATATCTTTAACTATATGGGTTGCGCCGCTGCACGGGAGTTTTCGTTGGCGGATGACGGGAAGCGTCTTCGAGGTACGAGAAGCAAGCGGGACGTTCTGGCTGAATCCTTGAGTAAATATATATTTATCTTTATATCTATGGGTTGCGGGGCTGCACGGGGGCATTCATTGGCGGATGACGGGAAGCGTCTTCGAGGTACGAGAAGCAAGCGGGACGTTCTGGCTGAATCCTTGAGTAAATATATATATATATATATATATATATATATATCTTTATATCTATGGGTTGCGGGATCGCACGGCGTTTTTCATTGGCGGATTCCCCAAAATGGCCATTTCGCTCGAGACATCCTCGGAAAATCGAGGTGTTGGAGGCTATCGTTTAAGACGTCTTATGTTAAAAATGACGGTTTCGTTCGAGACATCCTCAAACATTCGGGATGTTGAAAAATATCAAAATTTTTTGTTATGCATGAAAAATGAGCGTTTCGCTCGAGACATCCTCGAAAAAATGAGATGCCGACAGAGGTGTTTTACAACCTCTTATGTTAAAAAATGACGTTTTCGCTAGGGACGTCCTCAGAAAATGAGCAGGTGGTCTGCCGTGCTCCTGTGTGGAGCACGGCAGACCATGGCCATTTCGCTCGAGACATCCTCAAAAAATCGAGGTGTGGTCTGCCGTGCTCCTGTGTGGTCTGCCGTGCTCCTGTGGTCTGCCGTGCTCCCCACAGGAGCACGGCAGACCGCGCGTAGGAACCGAGAGGAGCACGGCAGACCAAGACGAGGAGCACGGCAGACCAGGCTAGGAACCGAGAGGAGCACGGCAGACCAAGACGAGGAGCACGGCAGACCAGGCACCAAGAGCGCCCTCAAGACGACGGAAAGGATGACCAAGACGAGGAACACGGCAGACCAAGACGAGGAGCACGGCAGACTATGCCCTAAGAGTGCCCTCAAGACGGCCGAACAACGGCAGACCCCATAGGAGCACGGCAGACCACAGAAGAGCACGTCAGACCAACAGGAGCACGGCAGACCACACAAGAGCACGGCAGGCCACACAGGAGCACGGCAGACCACACAGGAGCACGGCAGACCACAAAGGAGCACGGCAGACCACACAAGAGCACGGCTGACCCCACAAGAGCACGGCAGACCCCACAGGAGCACGGCAGACCCCACAGGAGCACGGCAGAGCAGACCCAAAAGGAGCACGGCAGACCACACAGGAGCAAGGCAAACCACAGGAGCACGGCAGACCACACAGGAGCACGGCAGACCCACAGTAGCAAGGCAGACCCCAAAGGAGCACGGCAGACCACCGGAGCACGGCAGACCACACAGGAGTACGGCAGACCCCACATGAGCACGGCAAATCCCAAATGAGCACGGCAGACCACAAGAGCACGGCAGACCCCACACAGGAGCACGGCAGACTCCACAGGAGCACGGCAGACCACAAAGGAGCACGGCAGACCACACAGGAGCCCGGCAGACGCCACAGGAGCACGGCAGACGCCACAGGAGCACGGCGGAACCCACAGGAGCACGGCAGACCGCGCGCGGGTACAACATAAACGCGCCTTTTTGTTGTACCCCGAACGCCGCTGGCGTTTCCCCAACAGGAGCACGGCAGATCTCACAGGCGCGCGGCAGACCCCAAATGAGCACGGCCGACCACAGGAGCACGGCAGACCCCAAATGAGTACGGCAGACCCCAAAAGAGCACCGTGACGCCTCAGGAGCACGGCTGACCACACAGGAGCACGGCAGCCTGGGCCGGTTCCGGCGCCGGCCGGCGCCGGAAAATTGAATTCCGAGGCGGTGCCGAAAAAAGGCCACTCCAAGACATATTTTTCTTTCGAAAATATTGATTTTCTGCTCCCGGCGCCCGGGCCCTTCCGGGCCGCTTCTGGCACCCGGGCCGGCGCTCGAGCCAAACGCCCGGGCCAGCACCCGGGCCAGCGCCCGGGCCGGTTCCGGCGCCGGCCGGCGCCGGAAAATTGAATTCCGAGGCGGTGCCGAAAAAAGGCCACTCCAAGACATATTTTTCTTTCGAAAATATTGATTTTCTGCTCCCGGCGCCCGGGAACCCCTTCCGGGCCGCTTCCGGCACCCGGGCCGGCGCTCGAGCCGAACGCCTGGGCCAGCACCCGGGCCAGCGCCCGGGCCGGTTCCGGCGCCGGCCGGCGCCGGAAAATTGAATTCCGAGGCGGTGCGGAAAAAAGGCCACTCCAAGACATATTTTTCTTTCGAAAATATTGATTTTCTGCTCCCGGCGCCCTGGAACCCCTTCCGGGCCGATTCCGGCACCCAGGCCGGCGCTCGAACCGAACGCCCGGGCCGGCACCTGGGCTGGCGGCCGACGCGCGATGCGCTGCCACAAGCCAGCTTCCCGCAAGATCGGTCCAGAGTGGGAGGGGACGGAGCTGGGCGGGTGAAGGACACCAGAGCACTGCTCCAGCCTTCCCTCAGCCCTGGGTCTGCTGACCACACAGGAGCACGGCAGACCACACAGGAGCGCGGCAAACCACAAAGGAGCAAGGCAGACCCCAAATGAGCACGGCAGTCCACACGTTCGCACGGCAGACCGCACAGGAGCACGGCAGGCCGCACATGAGCACGGCAGACCAAGAAGGAGCACGGCAGACCACACAGGAGCACGGCAGACCACACAGGAGCACGGCAGACCACACAGGACACGGCAGACCCCACGGGAGCAGGGCAGACCACACAGGAGCACGGCAAACCACACAAGAGCACGGCAGACCATACAGGAGCACGCCAGACCACACAGGAGCACGGCAGACCACACGTTCGCACGGCAAACTCCACAGGAGCACGGCAGACCCCAAAGGAGCACGGCAGACCACAGGAGCACGGAAGACCGCACAGGAGCACCTCAGACCACACAGGAGCACGGCAAACCAAAAAGGAGCACGGCAGACCACAGGAGCACCGCAGACGCCACAGAAGCACGGCAGATCGTCGTCGTCGTCATCGTCGTCGTCGTCGTCTTCGTCAATAACGATCTCGAAAATTACGACAAAAAACGATGACAGAAAACGACCACAAACATAACACAAAAAACCAACCGAACACGGAATCCAACAACAAAAAAAACAATCAGAAAAACGACCGCAATCATAAAATGATAACGACGGCGACAGCGAGAACGGCAACAGCGGACGATTATAATGAAAACGACGACCACGACAAAGGAAAGGCACGCGACGACGACGACGGACAAACAAAAGACAAGACAGGCTGGAACAGAAAAAGTAGGCTGGGCGACAACGGGTGGGGGCCCGCGTGGCCGAGAGAAAAGCACGGTGTCGACACCATGATGTGGCCAGGGCAGCAGACTACCTCGACAGACCAGCGCGGCAGGCCATCATTTAGTCTGTTCTGTTGCGTTTATGGGTTTCTCTGACGTTCTCGCCAATACGGTCTCTGACGCACGTGGTGGATAAAAAACGGCGCTTCCCGTTCTTGTCCGGTCAGGTTCCCCAAAATGGCCATTTCGCTCGAGACATCCTCGAAAAATTGAGGTGTTGGAGGCTATCGTTTAAGTCGTCTTATGTTAAAAATGGCCGTTTCGCTCGAGACATCCTCAGAAAGTCGGGGTGTTGAAAAATGTCAAAAATTTTTGTTGTGCATGAAAAATGAGCGTTTCGCTCGAGACATCCTCGAAAAAATGAGATGCCGACAGAGGTGTTTTACAACCTCTTATGTTAGAAATGACGTTTTCGCTAGGGACGTCCTCAGAAAATGAGCAGGTGGTCTGCCGTGCTCCCGTGTGGAGCACGGCACACGGCAGACCCCACAGGAGCACGGCAGACCCCACAGGAGCACGGCAGAAATTTTTGTTATGCATGAAAAATGAGCGTTTCGCTCGAGACATCCTCGAAAAAATGAGATGCCGACAGAGGTGTTTTAGAACCTCTTATGTTAAAAATGACGTTTTCGCTCGGGACGTCCTCAGAAAATGAGCAGGTGGTCTGCCGTGCTCCCTGAAGACTGCCGTGTTCCTCTCGGTTCCTACGCGCGGTCTGCCGTGCTCCCTGAAGACGACGGAAAGGATGACCAAGACGAGGAGCACGGCAGACCAAGACGAGGAGCACGGCAGACTATGCCCTAAGAGTGCCCTCAAGACGGCCGAACAACGGCAGACCACAGAAGAGCACGGCAGACCACAGAAGAGCACGGCAGACCAACAGAAGAGCACGGCAGACCACACAAGAGCACGGCAGGCCACACAGGAGCACGGCAGACCACACAGGAGCACGGCAGACCACAAAGGAGCACGGCAGACCACAAAAGAGCACGGCAGACCCCACAAGAGCACGGCAGACCCCACAGGAGCACGGCAGACCCCACAGGAACACGGCAGAGCAGACCCAAAAGGAGCACGGCAGACCACACAGGAGCAAGGCAAACCACAGGAGCACGGCAGACCACACAGGAGCACGGCAGACCCCACAGTAGCAAGGCAGACCCCAAAGGAGCACGGCAGACCACCGGAGCACGGCAGACCACACAGGAGTATGGCAGACCCCACACGAGCACGGCAAATCCCAAATGAGCACGGCAGACCACAAGAGCACGGCAGACCACACAGGAGCACGGCAGATTCCACAGGAGCACGGCAGACCACAAAGGAGCACGGCAGACCACACAGGAGCCCGGCAGACGCCACAGGAGCACGGCAGACGCCACAGGAGCACGGCGGAACCCACAGGAGCATGGCAGACCGCGCGCGGGTACAACATAAACGCGCCTTTTTGTTGTACCCCGATTTCCGGCGGTGCGGAAAAAAGGCCACTCCAAGACATATTTTTCTTTCGAAAATATTGATTTTCTGCTCCCGGCGCCCGGGAACCCCTTCCGGGCCGCTTCCGGCACCCGGGCCGGCGCTCGAGCCGAACGCCTGGGCCAGCACCCGGGCCAGCGCCCGGGCCGGTCGGTTCCGGCGCCGGCCGGCGCCGGAAAATTGAATTCCGAGGCGGTGCGGAAAAAAGGCCACTCCAAGACATATTTTTCTTTCGAAAATATCGATTTTCTGCTCCCGGCGCCCTGGAACCCCTTCCGGGCCGATTCCGGCACCCAGGCCGGCGCTCGAACCGAACGCCCGGGCCGGCACCTGGGCTGGCGGCCGACGCGCGTTGCGCTGCCACAAGCCAGCTTCCCGCAAGATCGGTCCAGAGTGGGAGGGGACGGAGCTGGGCGGGTGAAGGACCACCAGAGCACTGCTCCAGCCTTCCCCCAGCCCTGGGTCTGCTGACCACACAGGAGCACGGCAGACCACACAGGAGCGCGGCAAACCACAAAGGAGCAAGGCAGACCCCAAATGAGCACGGCAGTCCACACGTTCGCACGGCAGACCGCACAGGAACACGGCAGATTGCACATGAGCACGGCAGACCAAGAAGGAGCACGGCAGACCACACAGGAGCACGGCAGACCACACAGGAGCACGGCAGACCACACAGGACACGGCAGACCCCACGGGAGCACGGCAGACCACACAGGAGCGCGGCAAACCACACAAGAGCACGGCAGACCATACAGGAGCACGCCAGACCACACAGGAGCACGGCAGACCACACGTTCGCACGGCAAACTCCACAGGAGCACGGCAGACCCCAAAGGAGCACGGCAGACCACAGGAGCACGGAAGACCGCACAGGAGCACGGCAGACCACACAGGAGCACGGCAAACCAAGAAGGAGCACGGCAGACCACAGGAGCACCGCAGACGCCACAGAAGCACGGCAGATCGTCGTCGTCGTCATCGTCGTCGTCGTCGTCTTCGTCAATAACGATCTCGAAAATTACGACAAAAAACGAGGACAGAAAACGACCACAAACATAACACAAAAACCAACCGAACACGGAATCCAACAACAAAAAAACAATCAGAAAAACGACCGCAATCATAAAATGATAACGACGGCGACAGCGAGAACGGCAACAGCGGACGATTATAATGAAAACGACGACCACGACAAAGGAAAGGCACGCGACGACGACGACGGACAAACAAAAGACAAGACAGGCTGGAACAGAAAAAGTAGGCTGGGCGACAACGGGTGGGGGCCCGCGTGGCCGAGAGAAAAGCACGGTGTCGACACCATGATGTGGCCAGGGCAGCAGACTACCTCGACAGACCAGCGCGGCAGGCCACCATTTAGTCTGTTCTGTTGCGTTTATGGGTTTCTCTGACGTTCTCGCCAATACGGTCTCTGACGCACGTGGTGGATAAAAAACGGCGCTTCCCGTTCTTGTCCGGTCAGGTTCCCCAAAATGGCCATTTCGCTCGAGACATCCTCGAAAAATCGAGGTGTTGGAGGCTATCGTTTAAGACGTCTTATGTTAAAAATGACGGTTTCGCTCGAGACATCCTCAAAACATCGGGATGTTGAAAAATATCAAAAATTTTTGTTATGCATGAAAAATGAGCGTTTCGCTCGAGACATCCTCGAAAAAATGAGATGCCGACAGAGGTGTTCTACAACCTCTTATGTTAAAAATGACGTTTTCGCTCGGGACGTCCTCAGAAAATGAGCAGGAGCACGGCAGGCGGAAAAAAAGGAGCACGGCAAACCACACAGGAGCACGGCAGACCCCACAAGAGCACGGCAGACCACAAAAGAGCACGGCAGACCAAAGAGACGACACAAGGAGCACAGCAGATCCCGCAGGAGCACGGCAGACACCACACGAGCACGGCAGATCCCAAATGAGCACGGCAGACCACAGAAGCACTGCAGACCACACAAGAGCACCGCAGACCTCACAGGAAGCACGGCAGACCCCACAGGAGCACGGCAGACCCCACAGGAGCACGGCAAACCACAAAGGAGCACGGCAGACCACAGGAGCACGGCAAACCACACAGGAGCACGGCAGACCACACAGGAGCACGGCAATCCCCACAGGAGCACGGCAGACCGCGCGCAGGTACAACATAAACGCGCCTTTTGTTGTACCCCGAACGCCGCTGGCGTTTCCCCCACAGGAGCACGGCAGACCCCACAAGCTCGCGGGAAACCCCAAAATGAGCACGGCAGACCACAGGAGCACGGCAGACCACACAGGAGCACGGCAGACGCCACAGGAGCACGGCAGACAGTGCAGGAGCACGGCCGGCGCCGGAAAATTGAATTCCGAGGCGGTGCCGAAAAAAGGCCACTCCAAGACATATTTTTCTTTCGAAAATATTGATTTTCTCCTCCCGGCGCCCTGGAACCCCTTCCGGGCCGATTCCGGCACCCGGGCCGGCGCTCGAGCCAAACGCCCGGGCCGGCACCCGGGCCAGCGCCCGGGCCGGTTCCGGCGCCGGCCGGCGCCGGAAAATTGAATTCCGAGGCGGTGCCGAAAAAAGGCCACTCCAAGACACATTTTTCTTTCGAAAATATTGATTTTCTGCTCCCGGCGCCCGGGAACCCCTTCCGGGCCGCTTCTGGCACCCGGGCCGGCGCTCGAGCCAAACGCCCGGGCCAGCACCCGGGCCAGCGCCCGGGCCGGTTCCGGCGCCGGCCGGCGCCGGAAAATTGAATTCCGAGGCGGTGCCGAAAAAAAGGCCACTCCAAGACATATTTTTCTTTCGAAAATATTGATTTTCTGCTCCCGGCGCCCGGGAACCCCTTCCGGGCCGCTTCCGGCACCCGGGCCGGCGCTCGAGCCGAACGCCTGGGCCAGCACCCGGGCCAGCGCCCGGGCCGGTTCCGGCGCCGGCCGGCGCCGGAAAATTGAATTCCGAGGCGGTGCGGAAAAAAGGCCACTCCAAGACATATTTTTCTTTCGAAAATATTGATTTTCTGCTCCCGGCGCCCTGGAACCCCTTCCGGGCCGATTCCGGCACCCAGGCCGGCGCTCGAACCGAACGCCCGGGCCGGCACCTGGGCTGGCGGCCGAGCCGGATCCAGCGCTGGCGTCGGCTCTGGCCGTCGCCGGAAAAATTGAATTCCGAGGCCGCGCTAACAAAACTCATCCAAACAGATTTTTCGAAAGTGCATCATTTCTGCTCCCGGCGCTCGGAGGCTTCTGCGTCTCAAGGAGAGGTGGAGCAGACATTAAAGGAGGTAAAAGCAAGCACACGAACGCTATGGACGCGCGATGCGCTGCCACAAGCCAGCTTCCCGCAAGATCGGTCCAGAGTGGGAGGGGACGGAGCTGGGCGGGTGATGGACCACCAGAGCACTGCTCCAGCCTTCCCTCAGCCCTGGGTCTGCTGACCACACAGGAGCACGGCAGACCACACAGGAGCGCGGCAAACCACAAAGGAAAGGCAGACCCCAAATGAGCACGGCAGTCCACACGTTCGCACGGCAGACCGCACAGGAGCACGGCAGACCGCACATGAGCACGGCAGACCAAGAAGGAGCACGGCAGACCACACAGGAGCACGGCAGACCACACAGGAGCACGGCAGACCACACAGGACACGGCAGACCCCACGGGAGCACGGCAGACCACACAGGAGCACGGCAAACCACACAAGAGCACGGCAGACCATACAGGAGCACGCCAGACCACACAGGAGCACGGCAGACCACACGTTCGCACGGCAAACTCCACAGGAGCACGGCAGACCCAAAGGACACGGCAGACCACAGGAGCACGGCAGACCGTCTTCGAGGCCTCTTGGGCCGTCTTGGGGCCCTCTTGGAGCCATCTTAGCCGTCTTGGAGGCCATCTTGGCCGTCTTGGAAGACATCTTGGGCGTCTTGGAGGCCTCTTGCGCCGTGTTAGGGCCCTCTTGGGACCGTCTTGGGGACTTCTTGGGCCGTTTCGGGGCCATCTTGAAGGCCTCTTGGGCGATCTTAAAGCGATCTGGGGGGCCTCTTGGGCCGTCTTGGGCCGTCGGAACGCGGCAGGCCATCATTTAGTCTGTTCTGTTGCGTTTATGGGTTTCTCTGACGTTCTCGCCAATACGGTCTCTGACGCACGTGGTGGATAAAAAACGGCGCTTCCCGTTCTTGTCCGGTCAGGTTCCCCAAAATGGCCATTTCGCTCGAGACATCCTCGAAAAATCGAGGTGTTGGAGGCTATCGTTTAAGACGTCTTATGTTAAAAATGACGGTTTCGCTCGAGACATCCTCAAAAAATCGGGATGTTGAAAAATATCAAAAATTTTTGTTATGCATGAAAAATGAGCGTTTCGCTCGAGACATCCTCGAAAACATGAGATGCCGACAGAGGTGTTTACAACCTCTTATGTTAAAAATGACGTTTTCGCTCGGGACGTCCTCAGAAAATGAGCAGGTGGTCTGCCGTGCTCCCCACAGGAGCACGGCAGACCACGGCCATTTCGCTCGAGACATCCTCCTAAAATCGAGGTGTGGTCTCGCCGTGCTCCTGTGTGGTCTGCCGTTGCTCTGTGGTCATTGACCACGGCATCCACCACAGGAGCACGGCAGGCGCGCGCAGGAAACCGAGAGGAGCACGGCAGACCAAAACGAGGAGCACGGCAGACCAGGCACCAAGAGCGCCCTCAAGACGACGGAAAGGATGACCAAGACGAGGAGCACGGCAGACCAAGACGAGGAGCACGGCAGACTATGCCCTAAGAGTGCCCTCAAGACGGCCGAACAATATCTTCGAAAAAATGAGATGCCGACAGAGGTGTTTTACAACCTCTTATGTTAACAATGACGTTTTCGCTAGGGACGTCCTCAGAAAATGAGCAGGAGCACGGCAGGCGGAAAAAAAGGAGCACGGCAGACCCCATAGGAGCACGGCAAACCACAGAAGAGCACGGCAGACCAACAGGAGCACGGCAGACCACACAAGAGCACGGCAGGCCACACAGGAGCACGGCAGACCACACAGGAGCACGGCAGACCACAAAGGAGCACGGCAGACCACACAAGAGCACGGCAGACCCCACAAGAGCACGGCAGACCCCACAGGAGCACGGCAGACCCCACAGGAGCACGGCAGAGCAGACCCAAAAGGAGCACGGCAGACCACACAGGAGCAAGGCAAACCACAGGAGCACGGCAGACCACACAGGAGCACGGCAGACCCCACAGGAGCACGGCAATCCCCACAGGAGCACGGCAGACCGCGCGCAGGTACAACATAAACGCGCCTTTTGTTGTACCCCGAACGCCGCTGGCGTTTCCCCCACAGGAGCACGGCAGACCCCACAAGCTCGCGGGAAACCCCAAATGAGCACGGCAGACCACAGGAGCACGGCAGACCACACAGGAGCACGGCAGACGCCACAGGAGCACGGCAGACCGCGCAGGAGCACGGCCGGCGCCGGAAAATTGAATTCCGAGGCGGTGCCGAAAAAAGGCCACTCCAAGACATATTTTTCTTTCGAAAATATTGATTTTCTCCTCCCGGCGCCCTGGAACCCCTTCCGGGCCGATTCCGGCACCCGGGCCGGCGCTCGAGCCAAACGCCCGGGCCGGCACCCGGGCCAGCGCCCGGGCCGGTTCCGGCGCCGGCCGGCGCCGGAAAATTGAATTCCGAGGCGGTGCCGAAAAAAGGCCACTCCAAGACATATTTTTCTTTCGAAAATATTGATTTTCTGCTCCCGGCGCCCGGGAACCCCTTCCGGGCCGCTTCTGGCACCCGGGCCGGCGCTCGAGCCAAACGCCCGGGCCAGCACCCGGGCCAGCGCCCGGGCCGGTTCCGGCGCCGGCCGGCGCTGGAAAATTGAATTCCGAGGCGGTGCCGAAAAAAGGCCACTCCAAGACATATTTTTCTTTCGAAAATATTGATTTTCTGCTCCCGGCGCCCGGGAACCCCTTCCGGGCCGCTTCCGGCACCCGGGCCGGCGCTCGAGCCGAACGCCTGGGCCAGCACCCGGGCCAGCGCCCGGGCCGGTTCCGGCGCCGGCCGGCGCCGGAAAATTGAATTCCGAGGCGGTGCGGAAAAAAGGCCACTCCAAGACATATTTTTCTTTCGAAAATATTGATTTTCTGCTCCCGGCGCCCTGGAACCCCTTCCGGGCCGATTCCGGCACCCAGGCCGGCGCTCGAACCGAACGCCCGGGCCGGCACCTGGGCTGGCGGCCGAGCCGGATCCAGCGCTGGCGTCGGCTCTGGCCGTCGCCGGAAAAATTGAATTCCGAGGCCGCGCTAACAAAACTCATCCAAACAGATTTTTCGAAAGTGCATCATTTCTGCTCCCGGCGCTCGGAGGCTTCTGCGTCTCAAGGAGAGGTGGAGCAGACATTAAAGGAGGTAAAAGCAAGCACACGAACGCTATGGACGCGCGATGCGCTGCCACAAGCCAGCTTCCCGCAAGATCGGTCCAGAGTGGGAGGGGACGGAGCTGGGCGGGTGAAGGACCACCAGAGCACTGCTCAGCCTTCCCTCAGCCCTGGGTCTGCTGACCACACAGGAGCACGGCAGACCACACAGGAGCGCGGCAAACCACAAAGGAGCAAGGCAGACCCCAAATGAGCACGGCAGTCCACACGTTCGCACGGCAGACCGCACAGGAGCACGGCAGACCGCACATGAGCACGGCAGACCAAGAAGGACACGGCAGACCACACAGGAGCACGGCAGACCACACAGGAGCACGGCAGACCACACAGGACACGGCAGACCCCACGGGAGCACGGCAGACCACACAGGAGCACGGCAAACCACACAAGAGCACGGCAGACCATACAGGAGCACGCCAGACCACACAGGAGCACGGCAGATCACACGTTCGCACGGCAAACTCCACAGGAGCACGGCAGACCCCAAAGGAGCACAGCAGTGGTACGTGGCACTGCTGTGGTATGCCGTACTAAAAACGTGGAATATCTCATAAGCCCAGGGGACAAAAGGACGCTTCCCGTTCTTGTCCGGTCAGGTTTCTGAAAAATGGCAGTTTCGCTCGAAACATCCTCCAAAGATCGGCCCAAGAGGGGACTCCGCATCGACGTCGTGTTCGAATCGCTCTTGGAGGTCTTTCCAACGGCCCAAGGGAGGCCCAAAAGACGCCCTGGAGAGCCCCAGGAGCGCCCAAGAGCGCCCCAAGAAGACCCCAAGAGACCCCCAAAAGCGCTTTAGGAGCCACCCAGACAGCTCACAAGAACCCCAAGACGGCCCGAGAAGGGCCAAGAAGGCCCCAAGAGACTCACGGGAGCGCCCCAGGAGGCCCCCAGCGCCGAGACGGCTTACGAAAACTCCCACAGAACCCCACGACGCGCCCAGATAGCCCAAGAAGACCCCAGAAGCCCATAAGAGGACCCAAGGGGCCCCCAAGAAGCCCCCAACAGGCCCCAAGAGAACCCCGCGCGGCGCCAGGAGCTACGTCTTTTTACAATTGCCTCGTACTGTCTTCTGTCGTCGTCGTCATCGTCGTCGTCGTCATCGCTCTCCGTATTCCTCCTCGTACTCGCCCTCGTTCTCTTCGTCCTCGTCCTTGTGCTTTTCTTTCTCCTCGTTGTCCTCATGCTCCTCCTCGCTATCCTCACGTTCGCAACGTCGTCCTCGTCATCGACTCATCGTTGTCCTCGCCTTCCTTTTCTTCTTCGCCCGATACGCCCATTAGACTACAGCGGCGCTTCCCGTTCTTGTCCGATCAGGTCTAACTATTAGACTTTATTTTTCCTTGTTCCTCATTTTCCTTGGTACTGACGACGACGACTCCAGTGTCTTACATACGCCGAAGGATCGGCGATGTTTGTCTTGTTTTTGTTGGCAGGGACGGTCGGCTTGCGTGCAGCAAGCGATATGAGGGCACCTCCGCCGCCCTTGTCAAAAACAAGTGCAAAGTGGTCACGGGCCCCCGCGTATGCTCCAGATTTCGAGGCAAAGTTCACGTTTGTATTTTTGTTGATGATTGGGATTGCGGGGGGGGGGTCATTGGTCCGGGTTGGCTGCTGGTCGGGTGGCTGAGGGGGTGTTTACCATTAGAGAGCATTGATGAAATTCTCCCCGAAGAGGAAGAAGGGGGGTTGGAAGAGGAAGCTCTCTAAACCACGTGCGACAAAAGGGTTGGTAGGATTACCTTTGTGCCGCCCGATGTTCACATACGCCCTTGTTGAGACCGCCACGTTTATCGACCAAGGCTCTAGAGCAATTGTTCCGAGAATGCCCATCCCATGGCCATCTGTGGCACAGGGATGCAGGGGTGATTGTTCAGCGTTGTTGCGCCCATTCCATACCAATTGGCACCATATTCGATGTTGTATTCAAGCGCTATATCGTCTAACAGTTTGCATCCTCATCGGAGTGTGAAGAACAGTGAGGTGAATACATTCAGGCTCGGCCCTTCCAGCTGCACGTGATCACACGACCAAACTATGTCATTGGATACGTTTGCGGACCCCTATATGTCTATGCATGCCGTCTCGTTGATCTGATTGTGCACCTCAATGCTGTATCTATCCTTGCACTGTGCCCAGTGGAACCGTGCTACACCATTGCAGTTGTTCGGCTCTGACAGGCGCTACATTGTTGCTCGCTTGTTCTGTTGTGCAATGCAGGTTATAAGCAATGCCACATCTCTTGCTCTGACTCGCGTTAATGTTCGAATGTCAATGCGATCACAGTTTGAGAAGGAAGGAAGCGATGGGTATTCAACAAACAAGCACGCCCCCTGCTTGCACAGTCCCTTCCATGCTGTTTTCAGATGTGGGGCGAGGCAACATTTAACAGGCATTAGGCAGCGACGCGCTTTTTGACAGCATCCCAGCCTGATTCGTCTTAACGATCCTGCATCAGTCAACGTCGAACACTAGTTCGTGTGTTCATCTTTTCTATGGATCTGCATGCGACATGCGTGTGAATGTGTGCACCTGCGCATCTGCGAACATGAGTATGGAAACTATTGATGTGTAGGACAGTCTTGTAGCACAGCTTCTGCGTGTGCGTTACGACACTGTCTGTTGTCCGTTCTCCGTGACCTCGTTCCTCCTGCTCCTCTTCCTCCTCTTTTTCTGCTTATGAATCCTCCTCTTGCACTCTTGCGCTTCTTAGCTGGCATTTCCGGCAGACTTGGAGCACCGATTCTGGTACCAACACGGTTGGGTCGTTGCTTAGTTGGTTGGTGCCAGTGATCTTGGTGATTCATCACGTATGCAGTGTCTCAGTGCCGTTTGTTTGGTTCAATTCGGGCAGTCAGCAGTCGAAGTGTTGGTGGAGAGACAAGTTCAAACACATCTTCTGCGTTTGATGTCTAGGCAGTGCGTGTTTTGCAGCTCATCGAAACGAGGGGGGGCCGCTCACGCGAACCCCAGCCACGTCGGGCACCCGCGGCTGGGTGCGATTAATTTCTCTCTCTCTCTCTTGCCGCTTGCGGCAGGTCCTGGCGGGGCCTGGCCAGGTTACTTCATCTTTGGGGGGCCTCGCTCGTGAATGTCTTATCTCGTGCTGCGGCGCGGGTTTGACGCGGATTCGACGTGAACTCGACGCGGATTCGACGGGGATTCGACGCGCTCGACATGGAGTCGACATGGATGCGACACGCATGGTTGGCGCAAACGAGGTCAACCACAGATGCAACAGAATTCAGGGGGAGGGCGGTCACGGAGGCCCCGAGGATGTTTCGGGGTTGGGCTCGTCGGGGTGGGTCTCTGTGGAGCTCTCTATGGAGCCCTCTTTGGGGCAATCTTCGGGGCCCTCTTTTGGGCCCTCTTTGGGGCCCTCTTTGGGCCCTCTTCGGGCCCTCTTTGGGCCCGTCTTTCGGGCCCCCTTTGGTGGCCCTCTTTGATGGCCTCTTTTGGGGCCCTCTACGGAGCCGCCTTTCGGGCGATCTGGAAGCCATCGTGGGGTCGCCGCGGCGCCCTCGAGGCCGAGGGGATGACAGCGTCAACGCCCGGCGAACGCCCGACGTTTCCGTCAGTCAGTGGGGCCTCGAGAGCCTCGCCAGGGCCCGTCTCCCTCAGGACCCGCTTCCCCTTTATGCTAAAAGCCGACCTCTCATGGCGCCAATTTTGCAGAGGGGATTTCGCTCGGAAAACTATGTGATGGGCCCGGACTGTGCTGGATAATTTCGTTTCGGATCTCGGATTGAATGCTTGACGCTTCGCGAATCCTCACCAGCTTCCGTAGCCCTTGGCTCAAACCGTCTCGGCTCGAGGTGGCTTGCGCGGCCTGGGTCCCGCGGCCTGGCGGGCGCGCCCGCAGGTTCGCGATGGCGATGGAGTCCGCTGCGGCGGAGACGGCGCCGGGCTGCCGCCGCTCGCGCAGCCGGCGTGGCGGCGGCGCCGAGGCCCACGGCGCGGCGTCGGCGGCTGCGTCGCGCGGCCGCCGCTCGCGCCTCTGGCGCGGTTCTGGCCAGCGCCGTGGTGTCGCCGCCGTGCCTGCCGCAGCCCACGGCCGCCAGCCGCGTTGCCGGCGCCTCGCGCCGCGCACGGCCGCGGCCCCCGGCTCCGCGTGGCCGGCCGCCATCCCCGCCGCGGCTGCCAGCGCTGCGGCCGCGGGCGCCGGCCCCGCCGTGGGCGCCGCTGCCGCCTCGGCCGCCTCGAGGCTGCCGCCGCCGCGGCCGGCTGCTCGTCTGGCGCCACGGCCGCCGTGGCACGTACGGCCGCCCTCGGCCCGGCTGTCGGGCGGCGGCTGGCGCCGCGGCCGCGGCTGCTGCCAGCTCGGCTGCCCGCGCCGCCGGCGCGGTGGCCGCGGCTGGTGCCCCCTCCGCGGCGGCTGCCGCCGCCGTTTCGGCTGCCCCCGCCGTGGCGGCTGGCGCCGCCGCGGCCGCGGTGGCCGCCGCCGACGCCGCGGCTTCCGCCGGCGCCGGTGCTGCTACTGCCGCTGGCGCCGCTGGCGCGGTGGACGGCAACTCGGCCCGAGCTGCCGCGGCCGTGGCTCGCGCGGCCGCGCTGGGGTCCGCCGCGGCCGACGCTGCCACGGCGGCCGCCGCTGCCGCCGCTGCGGCCGCCGCTGCAGCCGCTGTGGCGGCTGCCACCTCCTCTGGGGCCTGCGGGCCGGCCCAGGGCGGCCAGGCTCCCGCGGCGGGCTGGGCCAGGTCGTAGCGCATTGCGTCTCCGGCGAGCTGCCCCAGGACCCGAGCCTTTCCTGGCCTCCTGCGCCGCCAGGCGACAGCACGCATCCGGAAACATCACGTGGAACGATCGAAAGCCGCGCGCCAGGAAGCATTGCGACCGGAGCCAACTACTCCGTCTTCCTGCGCCCCCTCAAGCCAGATCGATCCGATGACACCACCCCCTCCCGTCCGCCTATCTTCGATGCGCTTGCGGCGATCAGTCGCCACCTTGGGAAAGACCATTTACTTAATGCAGTTGCGATGATTGGCCGCGCGGTCAGCCACGAGTCCCTCCGCTCCTCCGTGGCCGTGGCCTGGGGGCGCTTCGCACCAAGCCAGTGCACTTGCGACGATCAGTCGCACACTTGGGGAAGACGACGATGCGGATGGTGCGCCAGCTCTGCCATGTCTGGTCTCTGGGGAGGCACCCGATTGACCCCCACCGCCCCGCTCGATCTTGCTCAGGCCAGGGGAATGCACGACGGCGCAGAAACACGCTGCAACGGTGACCACGACTGCGCGACCCCGACCGACTAGCAGGATCGCGAGTCCCGGGGGCCGAACCGAGGTTCGGGACACGCCGCGCGACAGAGCTGCCCAGGGAGCCTCCGCGGCCGGCGTTGCTCACCAGGGCCGCCCTGGGGGAGCGGCGGTTCCGCCGTCGCAGACGGACTCAGGGAGATAGTCGCTTTGTCCCCGGCCCACGGGGGCGGCGGCGCGACGTTGGGTCGGCCCGCCCCCGTCCGAGCAGATCTGCGTCGCGACGGAATCGCGATCGCAGCGACCTTCCGGTCCGCCCGCCGCCTCCTGAGGAGAATCGCGAGGCCCCTCTTCCATTTGCGCCTGCGGCGATCAACCGCTCGCCTGGGGGAGAATCAAGGGGCGCTGCGAATCGTGACAATGCGCGCGCGGCGATCTGTCGCGCGCCCAGGGTGGAAGATGAGATCGACGTCCTTGCGGCGATCAGCTGCCACCCTGGGGGAGACCGTTTACCAGATTTCGATGCACTTGCGACGATCGGCTGCCTACCATGGGAAGTTGCAACGCCCCTCTTTCATTGGCCGCCTACCTTGGGGAGAGCCGACGAACGCGTCGCGCCACGGCAATGCGTGCGCGGCAATCCGTCGCGCACCTGGGGTAGAAGAGGGAAGAGACGACGCGCTCCCCCTCGCCCGCGGCATATACCTGGGGAAGCAATTGATTTCGGCACCACTGCCGCCGCCCCTTCCAAGCCTGGGGGAGCCGCAACTCCGATGCGACGCAAAGCAACGGAGACGAGGACGGTGCACTCGCGACCATCAGATGCCTGCCTGGGGAGGATTCACACAGGACGCCCGCGACGATTAGACGCCCATCTGGAAACGACGCCCCCCCTGCGGAGGAGGTGGGGAGGGCGGCGCCGCGCAGCCGTATTCCTGGAGAGGGCGATGCCCCTCTGCGCCGTCGGCTGGCACCGGGCGTCCTGGCGCGAGCGCGGGTTGCCCTCCCGCCGACGAAGCCGACGGCGGCGTCGACGCCGACGGCGACGCCGGCGCCGACAGCGACGCCAACGCTGACGCCGACGCCGACGAAGACCCCGACGACGCCGACGCCGACGCCGACGAGCCAGGGACAGACGCCGACGCCGACGACGACGACGACAACCACGACGCTCACGACGCCGACGCCGACAACCTGGGGAAAGACCGCCCTGGGGGAGCGGCGGATCCTCCGTCGCAGACACGAGACGACGGAGGCCGCGGCCATCCAGACGGAGCGATCGAAAGCCGCGCCCCAGGAAGCAGCACGACCGGGGCCCTCGACCCCATCTTCCGGCGCCCCCTCGAGCCGAATCGAGACGTCGCTTTCCCCTGCAACAGTGCGGATCCAGGCGCCAAGGAGCGGCATTGCCCGCGCGCGACGCTGGTTCGTCTGCCTGATCAGGCGGCTGGACGCCGGGCCTGGCCCCGAGAACCCGCGATCTTCCAGCCCCCTCGCCGCCCGCGGGGTGGCGCCTCGTGCTCGGCAACGTCGACGGCCTGGCGCGGTCTGGCAGGCGGCAGACGACCGACGACGCCGACCCCGACGACGACGCCGACGCCGATGTCGACGCCGACGCCGACGCCGACAATGACGGCGCCGACGCCGACGACGCCGACGCCGACGCCGACGACATGGGGGCAGAGCAGGCGTTCCAACATAAGCTGGGGGTGCCAGACGAGCGGGAGAGGGCGACCACCCCCCCTGCGCCCTTCCCCGACTGACCTTTCTGCCGGCGGCGGGGCTGCGCACGAATCATTCGACGTTGCGAGCACCCTGGGCGGCGAGGCTCCCGGAGGCCGCGGCGCGGGGCGGCGCGCCGCGCGGAGGCGGCTCGCCGGCTGCATCCATCGGCAGGCGTCCGGAGGCCACTTCGCGGACGCCGCGCCCTCCTCGCGGCGCCCGCCCCCCGGCGCCGATTGCGTTGGCAGAGGGGGTCCGGCGACGCGCGACCAACGCTGGCGCGGCCATGCTCTCGGGCGCGGGGGGCCGCGTCCAACACTCTCGCCGCGACGCGCAGGCGCGGGCCCCGCGTCGTCTCGCGCGGGCGCCGTGACTGCATGGCGGAGCTGGCCCCGACGCAGCAGCGACAGCGCAGCTCGCGCGGTGCGCCGCGGCGAGGGGGGGGGGGCGGGGACCGGCGGGCGCGGCGACGGCAGACTTCTGGGCGCTCAGCGGCAGCGTCCCAGGCTGGTCCCCCTCCGGCCGCCGCCCCCGCGCAGCGGCGCGGCGCGCTTCGGCGGGGGCGCAGCGGGGGCCGATGGGTGCAGCGAAAGCCGGCCATCTGACGACCCGTGGCCCAGACTGCCGCTCTTGCCGCTGCAGCTGCCGAGTTGTTCGGCAGCGACGTCGTCGAACGCTCCCCCCGAGCAGGCAGGGCCCCCCGCCGCCTGCAACCCCTCTCTCGTTGCCTGCCTTCCGTGGTGGCATCGCCTTGGGCGCGCCTCTGCCGAGGTCTTCAAAGTATCTGCAGCGATGGGCTGCCTGTCCACCCAGGGCATTCCTATACCGAGGCTTCCATAGCATGTGCAGACATAGTGTTCGAGTGCCGCGCGCCAGGAAGAATTGCGACCGGAGCCGATCGCCTGCTCACCGCGGGCATTTCCCTGCCGAGGCTTCTCGAGTGCTTGCAGCGATCAGCTGCTTGCCACGGGCATTCCTCTGCCGAGGCCCCTCGTGCTTGCAGCAATCAGCTGCCTCCTATGAACCTCCTCGCGGTTGGTCTGGCTGATGTGGCACATGCTCCCCCGGGGCCTCGGCTTCGGTCCCGTGCGCCCCACTGCGCGATGGCCGCTAGGGTTCATGTTGGTCGTCCAGACGGGCGTGCCCCATCCTTGCCAGTGGCCCGCTTTGCCCAGGGCGACGCGGCCACCGTGGCACGCAGGGCGCCTGCCTCCGCGTGGCCTCCCGCCGCCCCACCCTCGGGTTACCTGACGGGCGGCGCTCACTCGCGCGGTCTTCTCGTTCCAGTGATTTTTGTCTTCGGGTTCGTGCGCGTGGGGCGCGCGGTGTGGGTCGACGGCCTTTTGAAGTCCTACCTGCGCGACAAGGTTGCCCCTTGGCCTCGGGTACGTGCGGGGCCCCACTCGGGCTACATGATGGGCGGCGCCCACTTGCGCGGCCATCTCGCGTCGGCTATCTGCGTCTTCGGGTTCGTGCGCGCGATGCTCGCGGTTTCGGTCGACGGCCATCTGAAGTCCTACCCTTGCGACAAGGTCGCCCCTTGGCCTCGGGTGCGATCTGGTCACGGCCGCGCGGAGGACTGCCGCCGCTTGTCAGGCTCGGGGCCCACATGCGCAGCACCGCAACCCGCGCTTCGGCCACCTGTGGGCCTTTTTCCGCGCCATTTTGGTTTTGTCTCCCGCGTTGACACGCTGGTGCCGCTCTCTCGGGGCGCTCCAAGTGCTTCCTGTTCGACATGTCCGCGCCCGTGTTCTCGTGCTCTTCGCCTTCGGCACTCTCTTCGTTAGCTGGCTGCTGGCTGGGCGGCGTTGCTGTGCCCCTCCGCGCGCTTCCGCTTGCACTGGTTTTCACTTCGCTACGGGCACGGCCCGCCCTAGCACGCTCGGCGTTCGACTCGTTCCGCGCGTCCGCGGACCAAAAAGAACCCCCACCATCCCATCCAGAAGCGATGCCCATGAGAGCTGACGGGGGGGGGGGGGGAAAAGGCACGCATAGTCAAACTGCGATGGAGGCTTGGGAGGCTCCGTGGCCATCTCGGGCCGTCTTGGAGCGGTCTTGGGGCCGTTTGGAGCATTTTGGGGGCCATATTGCGCCAGCTTGGGCTATCTGAGCCATCTTGGAGGTCATCCTGGGCTCTCCGAAGCCTTTCGGGGGCCTTTCGGGTGCCCTTTGGAAGCCTCTTGGGGCTTTTTTGGGAGGTCTCTGGGCCCTCTTGGGAGCCTCATGGGAGATTTGGCGGGCCTCGTACGGCCATCTTGGAGGCGGTCGATCAAAAGAGGGGGTTCCCTTATCTCCGTCCCCCCTTCGGGGGCCACGATCTTCGTGGGGGGTGTTAGAAATCTGCCCTCCCAGAAGCCGAAAAAGGACGCTCTAATTCGTCCCTCCCCCCTTCCCCCCCGGAAAAAAACCGGAGGGGAGGGGGAGGGCGCCTCCCCGGGCAGGGAAGAAAGGGTTTTGGAAGAGGAAAGGGACCCTCCATACCACCTCCCGCCCACATTGCTGATGGGATTTCGTCCAGATTTGTTTAACCAGAAAAACAAAACTACAAAATTATCCCGGCGAAGGGCCCAACCATACGCAGTCTTCGGTAGCGCAATTGTGAATATCTTCTTCGGTGAAGCTCCCTATGGGGCCACGAAGCGCTGCACTGAGGGGGAACGAGTGCGGGCGGTAGCGTTGGGGCCGTCGGTGGAGTTCCCTGTGGGGCTACGAAACGCTGTGCTGGGTGGCTGAAAATGCCAAATTGGGCTTCCGGAGCGCATGCGGACGGTCCCACTGGGGGCCTCGGTGGTGCTCCCTATGGGGCCACGAAGCATTTTTTTCTGGCTGGGTGAAAATGCCAAGGTGGGCTTCTGGGGCGCACGCGGGCGGTCCCACTGGGGGCTTCGGTGGAGCTCTTATGGGGCCACGACACGCTATACAGGGTGAGCGAAAATGCATAAGTTGGGCTTCTGGGGCGCATGCGGGCGGTCCCGCTGGAGGTTTCGGTGGAGCTCCCTATGGGGCCACGAAGCTTTGCATTGCGTGTGCGAAAATGCAACATTTTGTTTTCGGGACGCACGCGGGCGGTATCAGTGGGGGCTTCGGTGGAGCTCCCTATGGGGCCACGAAGCGCTGTACTGGGTGGGTGAAAATGCAAAATTGGGTTTCCGGGGCGCACGCGGGCGGTCCCACTGCGGTTTCGGTGCAGCCTCCACGGTGGAGCTCCCTATGGGGCCACGAAGCGCTGTACTGGGTTGGCGAACGTGCCAAATTAGCCTTCCGGGACGCACGCGGGCGGTCCCACTGGGGGTTTCGGTGGAGCTCCCTATGGGGCCACGGAGCGGTGTACTGGGTGGGTGATACGCAGGGAGGACGGAGGGGGGAGGGGGAGGAAGAAGGGACGAGGGAGGAGGGACGCAGGGACCGTCTCTTCAAAACGAAAACAGGATGGTTGGGAGAAAATCCACGTGATATTCACGTTGTTTTCCGCTCGCCTCTTCGGGGTTTTGCATTGACAGAAATCCACGCAAAAAGCTGCAGCACGCCTGCAAGGTCGGTGCAGTGAGACCTCGGGGCCCCCGTTCACACCCCTAGAGACCCGCAAGAGGACCCCAAGACGAGCCCACGGATCGAACAAACGACTCTACATGATTCGTTCGCAAATTATGAGGGCTCGGAAAACCCTCGCAATTCTGTCCTTAGCGTCGACTAGCGTCGATTAGCGTCTGGGAGTCGATGAGATAACGCCGGTGTAGCGCACGTTTTCGCGTTGATTAGCGTCGATCTAGCATCGACTAGGGTCGATTCGCAAGAGCCGACAAGATGGTATGGAAGGCTTCCATGAGTTGCCACAGAAACATAAGCATAGACAACACAGGCTTTCGGAGATCTGCGCAGATTTCTTGGGTCTGCACTGGGACCCTTTGGCGGTGCCTCCCGCGCCGCCCCTGGCGCGGGGGGCGCGCCAGGGAGAGGATCCAGCGCGGATCCCGGACATCCGCGTGGGCCTCCTACAGTTGACGTTTATGCAGTTGCTCGCTCATCTGAGCTATATCCACATTCGCATTCACATGCAGAGTCTGCCCTGGAATTGCGCATGATCTCGAAAGCCGCATCCCACAACAGCCGCGTCATCGTCTTCACGCTTGCCTGATGGGCGTAAACATCATAGCGATTAGAGTGGGCTCGAAATGCCAGCCCAGAGATGCGTAGGGACCATGATGAGCCGGTAGAGCAGCCTTCCAGCAGGTGTCGAGTCATTCACTCGTTCACAGAACTGGGGAGCAAGAGCGACGTCCTGCGAATGTGGTCAAGATCGGCTCCGAGGACGTGCCCCAGAGGCCAGTGGCTCGTCCCATGCTGCGGGCCCCCTCCTTTTCCTCCTCCTCCTCCTCCTCCTCCTCCTCCGCCTCCTCCGCCGCACCTCCCCGCTCCAGCGCTTCGAGGCCTCGGGCGCCGGGCTCGCTCCGAGGGCGTCTTCCCGGGAGCAGAAGCCTGCGCATCACCCGCAGGTCACCCTCAGGGGCCGCCTCCTCCTCCTCCTCGAGGGGAAACGGCGCTGCTTCGGTGGTCGCGGCCTGGGCCGAGCAGCCGCCCTGCTGCAGGGGATCTGCCCTGACGTCCGCCAGTACAGTGGGAGCCCATGCCAGGAAGCACCCTGCTTGACTCCAGGGTGCCCTGGGTTTCTGGCGTTTCGATGGTTCTGCTATGGAAAGCGTGACGTGCCCACACCAAAAGACCGTGGACGTCCTGAGGTCTCGGGACTGGGTTCCTTCTGGAAGGTTTCTTGTGGTCGGGCCCCTACTGCACAGCGGATTTGCGACAGATTCATTGGAATGTCGAGGGGCCATGAGCGTGGCATCAGCTCCCCCTTCCTTTTTGAGAATCCTGTCATGATGGCAGAGTCGGGCTTCCCCCAGCGGCGGGAGAATTTGACCCTTGGGCCCCTGTCGCCTAGTGAGAATACAAGCTAGATCCCAGAAGAGAGTCATCCAGTGGATTTGCCACGACAAAAACAAATACCCTGGCGACTCCCAGATCCAGGGTCAACGATCCCATTGATACTCTACGCGCGAAACCACTATCCCAGGGTCTTCCCGACTTTCACCCTTCAGTGATTTCGGTTCTGTGTATTTCAGATGGAACTTCTGTCACGGCGAAGTATGTGTTCTCAATCCGCGTCCCTAGAGAACCCGACCGCTTCCCCGGTGACACTTCTTCGTCGCGGACCCATTGATGATGGCCCCCGGGCCCGAAAACCGCCCCCCAGCGGCCGAAGTCGAGGACAACCCGCCGGTTGACCAAGCCATGTCGTCGGAGTTTTGGGCAGGAATCTGGGCGAAACCTCCGCCACGACCCGCCCGCCAGAACCCTGCGCGCCCCCCCCCCCGTGCCCCGCGCGCCGGGCCTGTCAGGCGAGAGCTCTGCCTGGACAGCCTCGTCTGAGCTGCTTGTGGGAGGCCCGCCGCGGTCGAGTCGAGCCAGTCTGGGGACTCCCCCCGCCCGTCGGGGGCGTCCAAGAGGGGGGGTGAGGACAAGAGGGGTGTTGGTATCATGGCCCGGGCCAGGACCCGATCCTCGACGAAGGAGGGTCCGAGGTTCGAGGTGTTCGGGCGTGTGCGTCGGTTCCCAGTGGGTGTTCCTGTCTCGGGATCCGTTCCTGCAGCTGCGCCTCGCCGAGAGCGTTTCGCGGGTGCCCGAGCGGCCACCGGAGGCACGAGTTGTGGTCCGAAGGCCAGACACCTTCGGGTCGCGAAGATATAACGACGGGCGGTTTTTGCCAGTGTTCGGCCTTCAGCAGGGTCCTCGCTGGTCCCCGGTGAAGGAAAGCTCGGGGTGAAACACCAGTTAAATCTCACCATCAAGTTGTGCCACATCTTATTCTGATGTTGTGAGAAGGAGGCCGGGAGGAAGCGGGGCCTTCTGCCATGTCTATCTTGACCCATACGTTCACTCTCATCTCTCACCCCCCATGTCGCTGATATGGCTGCGCCTACTCCCAACCCACCTGCTCGCACTCGTATTTATTCACGCGTGTACGCACCATTTGCCCGTATTATTCGTATACGAATCCACCCTCATGTTCAGCGGCTTGACAGCTACCCTAAGCAGACCCTTCCGCCCTATCCACCAAGCATTGCACGTTGTCTACGCGCTAACTTTCAGACCATCTGTCGCCGCTGAGTTTCAGCGCGCACCCGAGGCTACTGCTTCTCGGTGACGGAAAACGCAGCGTTGCCAGTTGCCGCTAAATTACGATCATTTGGTTAGGGGAGCGTGGACCCCTTCAAACGATGTGTTTTGAATGTTGTCTGTGCGCTTCCTTCCAACATTGATGTTGCCCCGACGGTACTCCAGATTTCGTAATAAAAGGGAGGGGGCCCGGACCCTCCAAGACAAGCCATTTCAGACCTCCCCCGTGGGAGAACCCGCCGAAACATCGTCCCCAGACCCCCCAGGCCCTCCAGGATGGCCTGGAAGAGACCCCCCCCCGAAATGAGACCCCCCTCCCTTTATTACGAAATCTGGAGTACTCTCTGGGTTTCTTAACAAGCGTGGAGGGGGTGCCCCCCCCGACGGGGGTCAACCTCGCCTCGTCGTCGTGCAAAGACGGGGGTCGGAGCGCCTTTGGCGCGCGGCGGCTGCCCGCGACGGGGGTCGATGCGGGGCTGTCGGCGGGGGTGACGCTCCCCCGACGCTCATCAAGAAGCTCGGAGTAGAGAAAGGGGGGGGGTGCGAAGTCTGCTGCATGCGGCTGGTTTCAGGCGCGGCTGCAACGGCACGTCGCTGGCCAGGAGGGCGAGTGGGCGGCACCGCGCTTCCGCGCCGTGCTCGCGCTGCTCCTCGCACGTGGGGTTCCCGCGCTCTCGGCGCGGCGCGCGTGCCTTGCGGGCCAGGCCGTCGGGCTCGGATGCGCGCGCAGCGCAGCGAAATGAGCGACGTAGATCAACGGTCGGGCCTGGCGAAAGGGGGGGATTGGGAAAGGGGGGGTTACGAAATTTGCTGCATGCAGCTGGTTTCGGCCTCACAGAGGGGCCCTTTCCTCGATACATAGCCGCCTCCGGCGCCGGGAGGCGCCGGGGGCGCTGAAGAAGGAACCCTGTTCGTTGAGGAGGAGCTCCGTGTTCCTTGATTGTTTTATAGATTGCCTTAGGTTTTCCTTCGATGTTCGATGGGACATCGAAGTTCAACTTAGGGAAAAAAGGGGCCTCGTTCCTTATTTAGGGTTCCTTACGTCAACGCCTCGACTGTAGCGAAATGAGCGACGTAGATCAACGGGTTCGACCGCGCGGGCATGCGCACGTGCGTTGCCCGCGTGAGGTCGCGCGCAAGCGCCCTCGTCTCCAACGTGGCGTGCCGCATTGGCGGCACGCGTAAGCCAACGATCCGGGCCGCGGACAAGTGCGCGGGTAGAGGTCCGACCCCAATGCGCTGCGGGTGGAGCTCCGACCCCATCGCATTTGCGCGTGCTCAGCGGTCGCCACCCCTATGGCGCATAACTGTTGCGACTATGTTGTGGATGCATCCATCGGCTCGCCTCCTCTTTGAGCGCCCTCGCCCTTTGCGCGACGTCCTGGCAAGTTCGTGGGCCCCGCGGTCATTTTGGCGGCCCCCTGGCTGTTTCGGGCGGCGAACTTAGTGCATCATCCGATCGCGCTTGGTCTTCTCGCTTCTCCTCCTCCTCCGCGCCCCCCCCGCAGGGGCCGGGATGGTCTGGCTGTGTTTGTCCCCGAAGCCGCGCGCTGTTTCGGTTAACGTTGCGCGATACGGACTTTCATCGACCGCTACGCGTTCGTTGCTGTCGCCCCCGCGGGGGGCCGGGGAGGTGCCCCCACCATCAGAATCATCGCCGTCATCGTCATGCTCAGCTTCGGTGTCCCTCTTCCTTCCCCTTCCTCCCTCCGTTTCCTTCCGTCCTCTTCTTCTTCTTCTCCCCCTCCTCCTCATACCCCTCATCAACATATTCCTCGTCCTCCCCACGCGCAACGTATATATACACATATAACTAAATCAATAAACATACATACACGTATGCATACATATTACTCTCTTCTCTCACCGATACGACGTGCTGGACGTATCCCTCCCTGTCCGTGCTTCTTACGTACAGGAAAAGTGTTTATGCTACTTGGTTGTTACAATCAGGAAGCCACCTGTGAATCAAAACCGCGTTACCGCTGTAGCACGCGCCCCATTTTAGGATCGGCGCTATGCTCCCGTCGTTCAAACCGACGTTCTCGCTAGCGCGGGCCATTTTCCTGATCCAGATCATCCCTCATCGTCGTCTCCCCGATCCTTTCCCTCCTCCGCATTCCCCCGGTCTTTCTGTTACCACCGCCCTTCCTGTTTCTCCTCGTCTTCCTCCTTCCTCTTTTCCCTCCTTTTCTTCATGCTCCTCCGCCACCTGTTCCACCTCCTCCTCCTCCACCTCCTCCTCCACCTCCTCCTCCCTCTCTTCCAATGCGCACATTTCACGTTTCCCTGCATAGCACGATGTCCTATAGGGGGTCCAGATCCGCTAGGAAATTTGTCGGCTGATAGAGATAACCAAAAACAGCGTTGAGGGGTCAGACGCCAGATGTGGCGCACCGGCGCACCTAGCTTGTACTGCACGCATCGTGCCTCCACCCTCGCTCCTCTGCGCTTTCGGGCAACAACTCAATTCGGCCAGGCTGAGTTCGGCCAGCTGAGCCTGGCCAGATTGAACTCGACCTGATGATCTAGGCCAAATCGAGCTCGGCCAACCCGAACTCGGCCCAGGCCGAGTTCAGCCCGGCCGAGCTCCCTTGGCCCAGCTCAGCCTGGCCGAGTTTCGCCTGGCCGAGTCTTTCGTTTGCCTCCCTCGCTCCCCCCCCCCTTCGCTTCTCCTCCACCCACCCTTCGCCTTTGGCGACGAGGCGACGAAACCTGGAGGCCCGCGGCGCGATCTCAAAGCGGCGACGCCGCGCACGAGCCGCACGAGCGCGCTCGGCACCAGCGGCCGCGGCACTGGCGCGGCCTGGCGACGAGGCGCGGCGGCCCGTGCGGGGGTTGGCGGGTTCGGGGGCGTCCGGGAGGGTCCCCTCCTCCTCCTTCCCCCTTCTGTGTCCAACCCTGTCCATGGATCCCTCGTCCTCCCCCCTCCCTTCCCCTCGCCACTCCCCACTCTTCCCTCCTCCTCCCTCCCCCTCCCTCCACCTCCTCCTCCTCCTCCTCGTTCCCCACTCTCCCCCTCCCTCCTCTCCCTCGCCCTTCCTCCCTCCTCCACCCTCCCCATCCTCCTCGTCTTCTTCCTCCTCCTCTTCCTTCTCCTCGTCCTTCTCCTCCTCCCTCCCTCCCCCTTCTCACTCCCTCGTCCTCCTCCCCTTTGCTCCCTCTTCCATTTTTCGATATAAGTATCTCCTCCCAGTCGCGCGCCCAGACGTGTCGGTAGGGCGGGCCGGATGTTTCGCCGGAGACGTTCCTCACCAGTTATGACTTTGAAACTTGAAATTTCGAATGTTGTTTTCAACATGTGGCTTTCGCTTTCTCGCCGCGCACATTTGTTTGAAACGTGTGCAACAGTTTCACAGATGGAGGGCAGGTCGCTTGTGAAATCTGGTTGGTCGCGCCGCGGACATCCGTTACAAAAGTTCGCAACAGTGGCAGTGATGAAGGGCGGGTGAGTTTATTTTCGCCTTAGCGCCGCGAACACGTGTATGAAACGTGTGCAACAGTTTCGTCGACGGATGGCAGTACCATTCAAAATGTGGTGCCGGCTTTAGAGCCGCGCATATTCGTTTCTCCAAGATTTGCGATATGTTCAAGAATTCGTATGGCTGAAGTGAAGTCCACTGAATGGTGTTCTGGCACGGTGTACGGTTCTTAGGACATCAGTCACGTTCATTCGCTGTGTTGAAGTCCCACAACTTGTATTATGGAGTGGTTCAGGGTTGTCAGGGCTCAACAGTCACGTTGATACCCCGCGCGGAAGTACCAGGAAAAGTGTTCGGCACGATTCAGGGTTCCAAAGTGGTTGTTTTCCAATGGTGTGTTTCCCGAAATGACTTGTAGGGACCCATGAAGAGGGAATCTGGAGGACGGGTTGATTGCAACATAGTTCATGCGTTTTAGGTTTACATTGGTTCGTCCCTTCCTTCTCTCCCTCATCTCTCCCTCATCCTCCCCCTTCTTCTCTCCCTCCTCCCTCCTCCCTCCCAGACCCTCCTCCCTCCCTCCTCTGCTCAGCCTTCACCTCCTCCTCCTCTTTCTCCCTCTTCCCTTGTCCTGCGCGAGTTCCTTCCTCCTCATGTGGGAGCTCATGTATGCTTCGACCGCCCTTATCTCCTTGAAGGTGCCCTCCTCCTCTTCCCGCTGGGTGGGCCTTCCTCGGCTGCAGACACCTCCGCGTTGGGCACACGCCCGGCAGGGTTTCCCTTGTGAAGACGTTCTCCGGACATCGTCGTCTTCACCGGCACTGGCGCGTAAGCTGCCCGCGTAAGGTTGCACCCAAGCGCTTCGTTTCTGATGTGGCGTGCCACGCTGTCGGCCCGCGTACTGCATAAGGTCGCCATGCCATATTGCATGTAAGACACGCTCCTTTTCGTCGTTCATGTGAGTGCTGAGCCTTGGGCCCCCCTCCTCGTCCGCATCCTCCTCCACTCCTGGGGTTGTGGTGTGGAGGTTGTCCGTCCAAGAGGGGGTCAGTACTTTCAGGGGGGGTCGTCGAAGGAGGAGGAGGAGGAGGTTAAGGAGCAGGAGGAGGAGGAGGAGGGGAGTAGGAAGTCTTGGCCGGCTCTTGGGGGTCGTCTCGCGTCGGGATGCGTTCAAGCAGCGCTGCGCCCCGTCGAGAGTTTTTTCCGGGGGGAGCCCAGGGCGCCACGCGAACGGTCCCCAGCGGCTTGAGTCCGGGCCCAGGAGCCATCCCCGCGGCCGAGGGGCGAGCGGTGTGAGGAATGGGCGGGATGCAGCTGCCATTTCTCGAAGGCCATGATATCCCCCCGATGTCGGGGCCCCTTTCTGCTTCTTCCTTCAGCACGTCCCTTGCTTCCCCCCCCCCCTCGTCCAGAGCTCTCCAGGGGGGAGCCCGGATCGCCCCAAACGGCCCCCTGGCGGCTTGAGTCCTGGCCCAGAAGCCGTCCCCGCGGCCGAAGAGAGCGAGCGGGGTGAGAGAATTGGGGGGGGGAGATGCAGCTACCACGAGCCGGGGCCGCGAGTATCTCCCAGACGTCGGGGCGCCCTTCTGCTTTCTTCTTTCGGCACGTCCCCTGGGCCCCTGCGCCCTCCCCCCCGCCTCGTTTCGAGGCCACATGCGAGCCCTACCCCACCTCCCCACGATTTCTAAGGGGGGGAGGGGTGGGGTTCACTTCGCTCGGGGCCTCCCGAGGGCAGCGAACCCCACCCCTCCCCCATCAGAAATCGTGGGGAGGTGGTGTGGGGCTCGCGTGAAGCCTCCCCATCGTCCGCGCAGGCGGCGCGCTGCCCCCCTGGGTCATCGGCCGAGGGCGGATGGTTTCAAAACATTCTGCGGCCCCGTGAGAGTCCCGACCGCTTCCCCGGGGCTGGCGCGTCTGCGCGGCTCCGTGGTTCTGGGCCTCTCAGATGGGGTCCGAGTAGATGGTCGGGGGCGGCAGAGAGGGCGGTGATGACTAGGGGAGGTGGATATCATGGCGTGGGCCATGATATTTCCTCAGATTACATGGCGCCTCTTCTTATTTCATTACGTCCCTGGCCCCCCCCCATGGCCGCGCACATGCCGCTGACCATGGTTTGCGCACCCCCCTCTTGGACGCCCCCCTCTTGGCCGCCCCCGGGATGGGTCGGAGGATCGCGCCGCATCGCCGATGCATCGACGATGCGGCTCGATGTGGAGCCAGATGTTCGCCACGCCGACGTCGCGGATGCGTCGCCAACATCGCCGATGCATGGCCAGTGCATCGGCGATGCATCGCGGATGCGATCCTCCGATCACATGTACTCCGACCCCATCTAGGAGGTCTCTAGTGGTTGATGGTCCTGGGGCCCGACAGTCGTTTGAGGGCTTAGCCTACCTGCTTCTAGAAGACCAACATCTGGGACCGATGCCAAATGCAGTTCCCACGTCCTAGCAAAAGGTGTCTATGGACACATTGGGTGCAACATCTGGGGCCGATGCCAAGTACCGTGCTCGCGTCCTAGCCCAAAGCGTCTCTGGACTCATCTTGGGCGCCGTGCCGTCCATCGATACTTTCGGGGTGCATCCATCGACAGCGTGGCCGTTGCGTTCGGCGCGGTGTAGGGTCGGAGAAGGGGTAGATCCGTCTGCGGTATGTTCCTGTTCTTGACACGGCTGGCCCCAGAGGCCGAACTCGTGGAAGAAACCCCGGTCCCGGGGGGGGGGTCCCGAGCGGCCGCCAGAAGCCAGAGTGTTCGGGGGCGGCCAAGTGGGGGGTGATGACCAGGGGGGGGGGGGATATCATGGCGGGGGTCATGATATTTCCTCAGATTTCATGGCGCCTCTTCTTATTTCAATACGTCCCTAGCCCCCCCCCTGGGCCGCGCACATGCCGCCGACCATGATTTGCGCCCCCCGCCCCCCCCTCTTGGACGACCCCCTCTTGGCCGCCCCCAATCCAACGATACGATTGTTTCAACCAGCGGGTTTTCCCAGAGTTCGAGGTTCGAGGTTTTCAGGCGTGTTTTCCTCGGTTCTCAGTTGTTTTCCAGCCTCTGGATGCTATCCAGCAGCTGCGCCTCGCCGAGAGCCTTTTTTTTTGGGGGGGGGGCCAGATCGTCCCGAGCGGCCGCCAGAGGCCCGAGTCATTTGTGACCCGAGAACCACCGGGGACCCAGATCTCCGAAAACGGTTTCGGGGCGGAACAGTGTCGAATCGAGGCATACCCAAACATCCGAGGATCTGATTTTGTTAAATCTGGCGAGTTTTCCTGGGTTTCGGCTTCCGGGGCCCTCAATCCGGCACCAGGACCATTACCACCCCTGGAGACGGGTTCGGGAACTCTGGGGCCGCGGATTGACAAGAATCAGATCGGCGGATGTTTGGGTAAGATCGAAGTCGTGTCGGGGAGAGTACCCTACTGTTCTTCGTGTTCGTTCGATGTTCCTGTGCATTCTGGGGATGGTACCCGTTGCTGTTCTGTGTGTGTTTTTGCGGCGGAGGGTCTCATATTCTTGAAGGACGTTCTGCTGTCTTAGGTCCGACTGTGCCCCCAGGGAACTGGTCGGGACCTTCTTGCGTCCGCGCATGGAACAACCAGATCGGCGAATGTCCGAGGACGGTCTCGGGCGCAGTCAGCACGTCCCAGTGGGCTCGAGGTGCAGGCAAGCGTGCTTGCACAGTCGCCGATGAATGGCATTCGGCGCACGACGATCCATCCTCGACCCTCGCCTCGTCATGTTTCTCGGCCTCCTGCCCGAGGAGAAGGAAGCAGGCAAAAGATGGGGGAAGGGGGGGGTCCTCCCACTCCGCCCTCCTCCTCCTCCTCCTCCTCCTCCTCCACCTCCTCCCTGTCCTCCACCTCCTCCGCCTCCTCCTCCTCTTCTCCTCCTCCTTCTCCTCCTCCTCCTTCTTCCCCTCCTTCTCCTCCTCTTCTTCCTCCTCCTCCTCCTCCTCCTCTTCCTCCTCCTCCTCCTCCTCCCGTTTCGCCCCGCGCCCGCGGCCGCCGCCGCTGCTGGCGCTTCTAGCCTTGGCCCTCCTCCTCGGCGCGCGGTTGGCCTCTCTTCCGTCCTTTGCTGGGACGTCGGGGTCCACCGATTGCTGGGGGGGGGTGTTGTTGTGGCTAGCAGCTCTCTCTCTCTCTCTCTCGAAACAACCGCCTCTCGGCTCTGGCGTGCTCCTCCTCCTCCTCCTCCTCCTCCTCCTCCTCCTCCTCCTCGTCCTCCTCCTCCTCCTCCTCCTCCTCGTCCTCCTCCTCCTCCTCCTCCTCCTCCTCCTCCTCCTCCTCCTCCTCCTCTCCTCCTCCTCCTCCTCCTCCTCCACCCCCTCCTCCACCTCCTCCCTGTCCTCCACCTCCTCCGCGTCCTCCTTCTCCTCCTCCTCTTCCTCCTCCTCCTCCTCCTCCTCCTTCTCCTCCTCCTTGTCCTCCTTGTCCTCCTCCTCCTCCTCCTCCCAATCCTTTTTCTACCTCCTCCTCCTCCTCCTCCTCCTCCTCCTCCTCCTCCTCCTCCTCCCCCTCCTGCCTCCCCTTCCCACCCCCGATCCGAGCCAGGACGCCGCGCCGCGCCGAGAGCGGCGGCCACCCCTCGGCCGCGAGCTCTGCCGCCAGAGTGCTTATTGCTGGGCTGGCCTTTTAAGCCGGGCCTGTCCCCCACAGTCAGGGAACCGTATCAAACAGCGGCCTACCAAATGTTCTAAGAACCTATTTTGGATTCCATGAAATGTTCTCAGAACATTTCTGGCTGGGACTGTCTTGTTTGAACACATCGAGTTTATGTTCTAAGAACGTTGTTTTGTTTTTGGAAAATTTTTGGGTTCTGAGAACGTTTCGTGGTGGGCCTATAGACATGCGGGGACGGTGGGTCCTGGCGCCAACGTAAGACTCGAGCAGGCCGGAGCTCGTGTTTGCCGACATGTTTTGACGAGCGCGCCCCGGATTTGGGCGGTCCAGTTTTCGAGGGATGTTTGCAGCGGGAGTTCGCGCCAAATTTCAGATTGGGTCTCGTCTTTTTTAGCATGGCCCCGTCAGGTCAACCCGAGCCCCCCCGTACCCGAGTCTTACGCCTTCCCGATGCAGGAGGAATATTCAAACATAATGTTAATCACCCCGGCGACATACCCATCCCCTGCGCAATGCGGGGTATGAGTAGCTTGGGATACTTCATACAGGGTGATGACGTGGCATAGTAGGAAATACTTCTGCAAACGGCATTCGGGAGGCTCGCGGCTCCTCGATAAATGGATAAGGACGTGAACAGCATTAACAAGTTGAGCCCCTGAGTCGTTGGGGGCCCCCAGGAACGGCGAGGTCTAATTTGAGTCTGCGGCAAGTACCCGTGATGCTGGCCTCCCCAGCAGCCCTCGAAAGTGGCGACAGTTTCGCATATCGCAGCCCCAAAGAGATGGCGAGGTCTAATTTGGATCCGTTGTGAGTTCCCACTCTGCTGCCCCACCCCTCCCAGCAACCCTCGGAACTGGCAACAGTTTCGCAGATCGCAGCCCCCCAGTGATGGCGAGGTTTACTTTGGATCCGCGGTGAATACCCACTCTGCTGGCCTCCCCAGCAGCCCTCGAAAGTGGCGACAGCCTCGCAGACCGCAGCCCCCCAGGGATGGCGAGGTCTAATTTGGATCCGCGGTGAGTGCCCACTCTGCTGGCCTCCCCAGCAGCAGCCCCCCAGGTCTTTTTTAGATCCGCGGCGAGTGCCCATTCTGCTGGCCTCCCCAGCAGCCCTCGGAAGTGGCGACAGTCTCGCAGATCGTAGCACCCCCTAGGGATGGCCAGGTCAAATTTGGATCTGCGGTGAGTACCCACTCAGCTGGCCTCCCCAGCAGCCCTCGAAAGTTGCGACAGTTTCGCAGATCGCGGCCCCACAGGGGTGGCGAGGTCTAGTTTGGATCCGCGGTGAGTGCCCATGATGCTGGCCGTCCTAGCAGCCCTCGAAAGTGGCGACAGTCTCGCAGACCGCACCCTCCCAGGGATGGCGTGGGCTTCTTTGGATCCGCGGTGAGTGCACACTCTGCTGGCCTCCCCAGCAGCCCTCGAAAGTGGCGACAGCCTCGCAGATCGCAGCCTCCCAGGGATGGCGAGGTCCAGCTCGGATCCGCGGTGAGTGCCCGCTCTGTTGGCCTCCCCAGCAGCCCTCGAAAGTGGCGACAGTTTTACAGATCGCAGCCCCCCAGGGAAGGCGAGGTCTAATTTGGATCCGCGGTGAGTATCCTCTCCGTTGGCCTCCCCAGCGGCCCTCGGAAGTGGCTACAGTTTCGCAGATCGCAGCCCCACAGCCCAGGGATGGCGAGGTCCAGTTCGGATCCGCGGTGAGTGCCCGCTCTGTTGACCTCTCCAGCAGCCCTCGAAAGTGGCGACAGTCTCGCAGATCTCAGCCCCCCCCCAAGGGTTGGCGAGGTCTGATTCTGATCCCCGGCGAGTGCCCACTCAGCTGGCCTCCCCAGCAGCCCTCGAAGGTGGCGACAGTCTCGCAGATCGCAGCCCCCCAGGGAAGGCGAGGTATAATTTGGATCCGCGGTGAGTATCCTCTCCGTTGGCCTCCCCAGCGGCCCTCGAAAGTGGCGACAGCCTCGCAGATCGCGGCCTCCCAGGGATGGCGAGGTCCAGCTGGATCCGCGGTGAGTGCCCGCTCTGTTGGCCTCCCCAGCAGCCCTCGAAAGTGGCGACAGCCTCGCAGATCGCAGCCCCCCCCCCAGAGGTGGCGAGGGCTCATTTGGATCCGCGGCGGCCGCCGCCGCCGGCGGCCGACCGCCGGGGAGTGCCCGCTCTGCTGGCCTCCCCAGCGGCCTTCGAAAGCGGCGACGGTCTCGCAGATTGCAGCCCCCCCTTCTCCCTCCTCCTCCCTCCTCCTCCCTCCCTCCTCCCTCCTCCCTCCTCCCTCCTCCCTCCTCCCTCCTCCCTCCTCCCTCCTCCGGAGCCCAGGGATGGCGAGGTCCAATTTGGATCCGCGGTGAGTGCCCACTCTGCTGGCCTCCCCAGCAGCCCTCGAAGGTGGCGACAGTCTCGCAGATCGCAGCCTCCCAGGGATGCCGAGGTCTAGCTCTGATCCGCGGTGAGCGCCCGCTCTGCTGGCCTCCCCAGCAGCCCTCGAACGTGGCGGCAGTCTGGCAGATCGCAGCCCCCTAGAGTTGGTGAGGTCTAATTTTTATCCGCGGTGAGTACCCACTCTGCCAGCCTCCCAGCGGCCTTCGAAAGTGACGACAGCCTCGCGGATCGCAGACCCCCAGGGGTGGCGAAGTCTAATTTGGATCCGCGGTGAGTACCCACTCTGCCAGCCTCCCCAGCAGCCCTCGAAAGTGGCGACAGTTTCCCAGTCCGCAGCCCCCCAGGGATGGTGAGGTCGAATTCTGATCCGCGGTGAGTACCCACTCTGCTGGCCTTTCCAGCAGCCATCGAAAGTGGCGACAGTCTCGCAGATCGCACCCCCCATGGATGGCGAGGTCCGCACAAGGCAAGAGGAGACAAGAGGGAAGCGGGAGACAGGAGACGGGAGGCGGGAGGATGACGCGATCGCAGTGTTTTTCAAAACACATGCCCCGCCAAGGAGGGTTGGGGAAATTACCCCAGCGACATACCCATCCCCTGCGCAATGCGGGGTATGAGTAGCTTGGGAGACTTTATACGGGGTGATGACGTAAATTGGAAGGATATACTTCTGCAAGCGGCATTCAGGAGGCTCGCGGGTCCCCGATAAATGGATAAGGACGTGGTGAACAGCATTAACAAGTTGAGCCCCTGAGTCGTTGGGGAAAGGGCAGCACCAGGAACGGCGAGGTCTAATTTAAGTCTGCGGCAAGTACCCATGATGCGGGCCTCCCCAGCAGCCCTCGAAAGTGGCGACGGTTTCAAAAATCGCAGCCTCACAGAGATGGCGCGGTCGAATTTGGATCCGTTGTGAGTTCCAACTCTGCTGCCCCCCCCAGCAGCCTTCGGAACTGGCAACAGTTTCGCAGATCGCAGCCCCCCAGGAATGGCGAGGTCTACTTTGGATCCGCGGTGAGTACCCACTCTGCTGGCCTCCCCAGCAGCCATCGAAAGTGGCGACAGTCTCGCAGATCGCAGCCCCCCAGGGATGGCGAGGTCTAATTTGGATCCGCGATGATTGCCCACTCTGCTGGTCTCCCCAGCAGCCCTCGAACGTGGCGACAGTCTCGCAGATCGCAGCCCCCCAGAGATAGCAAGTTTTTTTTTTTGATCCGCGGCGATTGCCACTCTGCCAGCCTCTCCAGCCGCCCTCGAAAGTGGCGACAGTCTCGCAGATTGCAGCCCCCCCCCCAAGGGTTGGCGAGGTCTGATTCTGATCCCCGGCGAGTGCCCACTCAGCTGGCCTCCCCAGCAGCCCTCGAAAGTGGCGACAGTCTCGCAGATCGCAGCCCCTCCAGGGATGGTGAGGTCTAATTTGGATCCGCGGTGACCGGCTCTGCTGGCCTCCCCAGCAGCCCTCGAAAGTGGCGACAGTTTAGCAGATCGCGGCCCCACGGGGGTGGCGAGGTCTAATTTGGATCCGCGGTGAGTGCCCACTCTGCTGGCCTTCGTACCAGCACTCGAAAGTGGCGACAGTCTCGCAGATCGCAGCCCCCCCAGGGATGGAGAGGTTTACTTTGGATCCGCGGTGAGTACCCACTCTGCTGGCCTCCCCAGCAGCCCTCGAAAGTGGCGACAGTCTCGCAGATCGCAGCTCCCCAGGGATGGCGAGGTCTAATTTGGATCCGCGGTGAGTGCCCACTCTGTTGGCCTTCCCAGCGGCCATCGAAAGTGGCGACAGTCTCGCAGATCGCAGCTCCCCAGGGATGGCGAGGTCAAATTCTGATCCGCGGTGAGTGCCCACTCGGTTGGCCTCCCCAGCAGCCCTCGAAAGTGGCGACAGTCTCGCAGATCGCAGCCCCCTAGAGATGGCGAGGTCTAATTTGGATCCGCGGTGGGTACTCACCCCGCCGGCCTCCCCAGCAGCCATCGAAAGTGGCGACAGTCTCGCAGATCGCACCCCCCCCAGGGATGGCGAGGTCTAATTCGGATCCGCGGTGAGTACCCACTCTGCCGACCTCCCCAGCAGCCCTCGAAAGTGGCGACGGTTTCGCAGATCGCAGCCCCACTGCCCAGGGATGGCGAGGTCTAATTTGGATCCGCGGTGAGTGCCCACTCTGCCGGCCTTCCCAGCAGCCCCCGAAAGTGGCGACAGCCTCGCGGATCGCAGCCCCACTGCCCAGGGGTGGCGAAGTCCAATTTAGATCCGCGGTGAGTGCCCACTCTGCTGGCCTCCCCAGCGGCCCTCGAAAGTGGCGACAGCCTCGCATATCGCAGCCCCCCCAGGGATGGCGAGGTCTAATTTGGATCCGCGGTGAGTACCCACTCTGCTGGCCTCCCCAGCGGCCCTCGAAAGTGGCGACAGTCTCACAGATCACAGCCCCACAGCCCAGGGATGGCGAGGTCTATTTTGGATCCGCGGTGAGTACCCACTCGGTTGGCCTCTTCAGCAGCCATCGAACGTGGCGACAGTCTCGCAGATCGCAGCCCCCCAGGGATGGCGAGGTCGAATTCTGATCCGCGGTGAGTTCCCTCTTCGTTGGCCTTCCCAGCAGCCCTCGAAAGTGGCGACAGTCTCGCAAATCGCAGCCCCTCCAGGGATGGCGAGGCTTACTTTTGATCCGCGGTGAGTGCCCACTCGGTTGGCCTCCCCAGCAGCCCTCGAAAGTGGCAACAGTTTCGCATATCTCAGCCCCCCAGGGATGGCGAGGTCGAATTCTGATCCGCGGTGAGTCCCCTCTTCGTTGGCCTCCCCAGCGGCCCTCGAAAGTGGCGACAGTCTCGCAGATCGCAGCCCCTCCAGGGATGGCGAGGCTTACTTTTGATCCGCGGTGAGTACCCACTCTGCCGACCTCCCCAGCAGCCCTCGAAAGTGGCGACGGTTTCGCAGATCGCAGTCCCCCAGGGATGGCAAGGTCTAATTTGGATCCGCGGTGAGTACTCACTCTGCTGGCCTCCCCAGCAGCCCTCGAAAGTGGCGACAGTTTCGTTGATTGCAACCACCCAGGGATGGCGAGGTCTAATTCGGATCCGCGGTGAGTACCCACTCTGCCGACCTCCCCAGCAGCCCTCGAAAGTGGGCACAGTTTCGCAGATCGACGCCCCCCAGGGATGGCGAGGTCTAATTTGGATCCGCGGTGAGTGCCCACTCTGCTGGCCTCCCCAGCAGCCCTCGAAAGTGGCGACAGTCTCGCAGATCGCAGCCCCCCAGGGATGGCGAGGTCTAATTTGGATCCGCGGTGGGTACCCACCTTGCTGGCCTTTTCAGCGGCCCTCGAAAGCGGCGACGGTTTCGCAGATCGCAGCCCCCTTCAAAACAAATACTCCACCAAGGAGGGTTGGGAAACATCAGGGGGCGATCTTTTACTATTTCTGGCTATTTTCGATTTTTGTTTTTGAGTGTGTTTTAATTCTCGGCCACAAGCCATCTGTAGGAGGACATGCCCGACCTGAGGTTGGCCGCCGATCGCGCTGAGCCGCGCTGGCTGCTCCAGTTCCCGATGTCTTTTTTGTTCGGCGTGGTCGCGAAGATTGATCATGCAGACGCTTGTTCACGCTTACTCACGCGAGCACCTCCGCTGATAGCATGGAAGCGGTACAGCTCTCTGTCTCTGTCTCTCTCTCTCTCTCTCTTTCTCTCTCTCTCTGGACCTTCCGTGTCGGGGTCTTGAGGAGATGTGGGTGCAGGTGTTGGGTTCGTGGGTCCCCGCGGATATTGTGAAGGGTTCGGCGAAATTTTGCCTTCCGCTTTCGTAGGCGACCGCATTCCCAGGTTCTCTTTCCGGTGGTTTGTGTCGTGCGGTCAGGAATTGGGTCGAGAGTTGGGGCAGAGGTAATCACAGGCTTCAGGGTGGAGAGCAGAGAACATACGAAGAGCGAATACTATAGAGAGCAGAGAGCAGAGAGCAGAGAGGCGGGAGTCAAACATGTCGGGGACGTAGTAGAGAGATGAGGGTCGAGGGTGGACGGGCAGTGAGCAGATGTGAGGGAGGAGAGCGCAGAGTAGAGAGCCTGGAGTATAGAGTAAAGCTGCGGCAGTTGCCGCCATGTGCTCATATCCGCCACCCACGCGTTGCCGTTACATGCCTAGTCTGAATTCTCTCTGGCGCAATGGGTCTCAAAGGTGGAGGTCCAGAGGGGAAACGTTACAGGTCATGAATACATCGACGTTAGGGGCAATTGTTGTCGCTTCGCGAATCCCCACCAGCCCATCCAGAAACGATGCCCAGAGGAATTGCCTCGATCAGAGAAGTGGGCAGCACACAGAGGAAGCCATTATGAGACATCTTGGGATATCTTGAGCCATCTTGGAGGTCATTTTGGGCTCTCCCAGACGCTCTTGGAGTCATCTTAATCCGTGCCCCCCCCCAAGAGGCCTCCATGTGGCTAAAACCTGTGTAGAATCAATGATTAGGCATTCTCGCCGAGGCCTCTTGGAGCATCTTGGGTGCATCTGGGGGGGCTCTTGGGGCCTCTTGGGGGTCTCTTGGGGGCCTCCGGGGGGCCTCTTGGGGGCCTCTTGGGGCCATTTTGGGGCCATCTTGGGACCTCTTGGGGCTTCCTGGGCGCTTCTTGGGGCCATCTTGGAGGAGATCGATCAAACAAGAGGGGGGGTTTAATTAGCGTCCCCCCTCGGAAGCCCCTAAAATCGCCTCTTGGACCCCTCTTGGAACGCTCTTGGAGTGCTCTTGGGCGCTCTTGGGGCCGTCTTGGGGCTCTTTTGGGGCTCTCTTGGGGCCCTCTTGGGCCATCTTGGAACCATCTCCAGGCCTCGGATGGCCATCGGAAGCGAAAAGGCGAGAAAGCAAAAATCATTGATTTTCCTTAGGTTTTGGGACGATTTTGGCCTCTTCGGGGCCTCCTTGGGGAGCTGTTTGGCCACTTGGAGTTATCTTGGGGCCGTCTTTGGGCTTCTTGGAACCATCTTAGGAGCCATCTCGAGCGATCTTGCGCTATCTTGAGCCATCTTGGAGCTCATCTTGGGTTCTCTGAGGCGCTCTTGGAGCCGTCTTGGGCCATCTGGGACGCTCTAACTACCAGCGGCCCCCCCCGTCCAGGTCCAGGGGAGGGGGTAGGGGGAGGGGTAAACCCCTCCCCAAGGGGGAAGAGGGAGTGGTGGAAGAGGATCTGTTCTAGACCACCTACGCCCAGAGGGCTGGTGGGATTCCTCGCTTGCCTCGCGCCTGGGACTCGGATCGATCCCCACGACGTTTCGCGTTCGACGAGTTGTTCGACGCAGTCGTTCTGAGATGCTCCCTTTCCCTTGTGACCTCGTCGTGCCAGGTCGTGAGCACGCGCCCAATCGTCCATCCCGTCGCACGTGTGTATGATCCATTTTGGTGACTGGGGGGGAGGGGGAGGAGGAGGGGGAGGAGGAGGAGGAGGAGGAGGAGGAGGAGGAGGAGGAGGAGGAGGAGGAGGAGGAGGAGGAGGAGGAGGAGAAGGAGGAGGAGGAGGAGACACAGCGATCCTGGCAGCGGGAATCGTCCGGTGAAGCACCCCGCCCCTGGAGCGCTCACGGCCTTCCTCTCGCGCGGAGCCCCTCCGCTGTCCGGCGGGGCCTGGGCCCCTGGCGGCGTTCGATGCCGAGCGCCCGCGCGTTGGGGGGTCGCCGCAGTGTGTCGCCGCGACGCGAGCCTGCAGCACCGAAGTCGGGACGCAACTCCCGGGAGGTTGAATCCCACCAGCCCTCTGGGCGTAGGTGGTCTAGAACAGATCCTCTTCCACCCCTCCCTCTTCCCCCTTGGGGAGGGGTTTACCCCTCCCCCTACCCCCTCCCCTGGACCTGGACGGGGGGGGCCGCGGGTAGTTAGAGCGTCCCAGATGGCCCAAGACGGCTCCAAGAGCGCCTCAGAGAACCCAAGATGAGCTCCAAGATGGCTCAAGATAGCGCAAGATCGCTCACGATGGCTGGTGAGCATCGGCATCGGCGCTGGTTCGGTAGTCCCCAAACGTGGTGGTGACAACACCTGGCGGTGAGTCTCGGGCGATCTGGTGTCACCACCCGGTCTGGGGACTCGTGCGGTGTTCTGAGGATGTCCCGAACACTGGTGGGGCCAGGAGTCACAAAACCCGGTGGTGACCCCGCGTCCCCAAACCCAGCGGTGACCTTTTTGGGGATTCCAGGTCGCCACCTGGTATCTCACCACCCGGTTTGGGGGTTCCCAACTGGTATATGGTATATCCTCGGTCGAAAACTTGCCCAGTCCGGCGTCCAGTCTTGTTGATCTGCGGGGCGAGAGCGAGCCTCTTCCGCTGAAAGCTAGGCGGGCTACGCACAGCTTTCATTAGGGAGACAGGGCACAGGAAGGCGGGGCCTCAGGCGGCCGGAGTGGGCGGGGCCCTGGGGTGCAGGCGGTGCCGAAGTGGATGTGCAGGAGCAGGTGCGCCGCGGACTGGTACCAGGGCCGAAGACCCGGAGGGTGGAGGAGAAGGTTGCCGTTGACGGCGCATCGCGAACACCAGCCTCAAGCGCTGCAGAGGGGGACGTGCCACTTGACCAGGTCGACGCCCAGGAAGAAGAGGAACACCACGAAGGCGATGTGCAACGTTGTGCCACCGGGTGATGCGGGAGAGGCCCAGGGTGGTAGTCCAAACCACGACCAGGTAGCAGCTTGCTTGAGGTGCGGCCTCAGACGAGGGGGCCGTTCATGACCGACAGGATGCCGGTGAACTGCAGGGAGAAAACCTGCCCCCAGTCCGGCGTACAGGCGGACCGAGGTATAAGATCGAGCTCGCTAAGATCGAGCCCGCTTCGGGGAGGGAGCTCTAGTGCTCTTCGTGTTTGTTGGCTGTTCTTGTGCATCCTGGGGAGGGTACCTCTAGATGTTCTCTTTGTTTTGGCCGACGGAGGGTCTCATGTTCTTGAGGGATGGGATGGCCTAGGTCCGACTGTAGGCATTCTCGCTCGCTTAATCCGGCTTGATCCCTAATCGTGTTATCCTCACGGTGGGCAGGAGGGGGTTGGCCAGGAGGGTTGGGGTGGTTTGGTTATTGGGCATTGCTCAGCGGGTGGGTCAGGGCTTACAGAGGGATCGAGGTATAAGATCGAGTCGGTTCGGTGAGGGTACCCTAATGTTTTTCGTGTTTGTTGGAGATTCTTGTGCATCCTGGGGAGGGTACCCTTGGATGGCCTGTTGTTTGTGCCGACGGAGAGTCTCATGTTCTTGAAGGATGTTCTTCTGGCTTAGGTCCGACTGTATCGTTGCAGTGTCGGCGGTTGGGGGGTGAGTTTGCAGTGGGACGGAGAGCCCCACGCCGGGAAATCGGTTTCTGTTTTCGTGCTCGTGCCGTGCGTGCGAGGCGAAGCTGCGTGGGCGCGCGAGAGGAGTGATGCCGCTGGCCACGGGCTCTGGGGCCGGTTGTCCGCCCCTCCCCCCCCGGGGCCCCCGGCGCGCGGTGGCCAGGGGTGTCCCGTCGGTGGCGCGTCGGTGTCCCGTCGGCGGCGCGAGGTGCCCCGGCGGTGGCGCGGGGTTGCCCCGGCGGTGGCACGAGGCGCCTCGTCGGTGGCGCCTCGTGCCACCCACAACCATGGTTGTGGGTGGCCCGCCGTGGTGTCTCGTTTGCGAGATCAGTTGTGAGATCGGCAGTGAAATCGATGGCGAGATCGATTGCGTGATCGATCGTGCTCGTGAGATCGATCGTGAGATCGGGAGATCGATACCGAGATCGGTCACAACAGATCTTTGGCTTGGACTGCCCCGCCGTGGCTGGGGCTGCCCCATTGTGGTGTCCCGATGCTGTCTCGTGAGATATTTTGTGAGGGCGATGGTGAGAGCGATAGTGAGATCGATCGTGAGATCGATAGTACAATCGATACCGAGAGCGATGGTGAGATCGATGGGGGGATCGACTATGAAAATCGTTGTGAGATCGATAGCGAGATCGATCACAGCAGATCTTTGGCTGGGTGAGCCCCGCCGTGGCCGGTAGTGAGATCAATCGATTGGAGTCGATTGCGATTTCGTATGCATGTGGTGTGAGCTCCATCGCGGTTGTGTCGCCTTCATTGCAACCACCATCATTCATTGTCACCATCAGCGTCATCGTGCAATGTCGCCATCTCATCGCCATCATCGTCATCGCAGTTGTTGCCAGTGAGTTGCCCTTCCCTCCGAATCTTCTTATCACCCGACGAGTGGTCGTACAGTTCAGTTTGCACCGTCGCGACGTGTGTACGACTCTTCTCCACTGGACGCGATCGTGTATACGAAGTTTCTCCGAGATTGGCCAGGGGGGTATCGAGGGCAACTCTTCGGTAAGTAATCCTTTCCAAAAGACATGCCCCCCGATAAGCGATGCAACTTTTGCAGGTCGTGTCGAAGAATCGTTGACGTGAGCTCCCTGGGAGTAGTTTTTTCATCCCAGGTCCGTCACTGACGCCAATAACGACGAAAAATTGAGGGCGACGAAAATATTCAATTCGACCATTGAAATTGCATGTACTTTTCCAGGGCAGTATAGCAGCTCCTACGTAATCCGGCTTGCTGCGACCTCCCAGGAGTTGCTTCCGATCGGGCGGCGCTAGGACAGGCATACATCGTTCCAGAGCGTGCTGGAACGCCCTGAGGAGGCCGCGACGCCCGATACATCTTCCAGTGCCACTGGATCTCAGAGATCCCCGACGCATCCGTGTCCGATCTTGTCCTTGGCTGGGTTCCATCTTCTAGAGCGCTGGAGCAGTAGGGCGGCAACCCCCTCCATGCACGACAGAATTCGTCGGCGCGCTCCAGATCGGCGGCGAGCCCGGGAGGAAGTCAGAGGGGGCGGGCCTGCTCAGAAGGCCCTCCTCCTCCTCCTCCTCCTCCTCCTCCTCCTCCTCCTCCTCCTCCTCCTCCTCCCCCCTCCTCCTCCTCCTCCTCCTCCTCCTCCTCCTCCTCCTCCTCCTCCTCCTCCTCCTCCTCCTCCTCCTCCTCCCCTGGGAGCGCTGACCCATGGAGCCTCCCTCTCGCCGAAGGCCTCGGGCCTTCTGGGAGGGCTCTGTGAGCCTTCCCCGAGGGCGCGTTTCGTGTTGCGCGCTCGCTCGCTCGGCTCGAGCAGCGCTTGAGCGACGAAGGGGCGCTTCCGAGGCGACGTGAGGCACCAAGGCAGGGGCGGCGGGAGGCGGAGGGGGCGCCAGGGGGGAAGGGAGGCCGCGAGGAGACCATGCGGTGCGTGAGCGCGAGTGCCCGGGGCGTGCACAAGCCGTCCCTTGGCATCGCTCGGACGGGTGCATTTCTTTTCCTCGGCGAGGGCCATCGAGGAGCAGCCCGGACCATCGAGCCCCCCCCCCCCCAAAAAAAAAACATGCTCGAAATCGGCACGTGCACGGGGAATGGAGGTCCGAGCGGGGGCAAGCTCCCCGAAGACGCAGAGCAGGAAAGAACAGCATCAAAACATCAGAAGGCCGCGATGGGGCTTCGGATGAAGCCTCGCCGCCTCCCGAGGGTAGGGCTGCCCACCCCCCATCAGCGGCAAGGATAGGCGGTCGGGATGGGCATAGGGGGGGATGCGTCGACCCCCACCAGGGGCAACGATAGGGTGGGGTGGGCATAGGGGTGGGCGCATCGACCCCCAACCTTCTAATGTTCCAACCCGTTTAGCCTTGACCGCCAGAGCGAATTCCATCGATGTTCCCTACATGCACCTCATGTCCGGGGCTGCCCCTTTGGAAGGACCCTAGGCCTCCTAGGTGGGGTCGGAGTAGATGGGGTCGGAGGATCGTTCAGCATCGCCGATGCATCGGCGATGCGGCTCGATGTGAGGCCCAACTTTCCTCACGCTGACGTCGCCGATGCATCGCCGACGTCGCCAGTGCGCGACCGATACATCGCCGATGTATCGGCGACGCGGTGAGATCCTCCAGCTCCATCTAGTAGGCCTCCAAGGAGGCCTCTAGGAGGCATGTAAGGACCGCGTTTAGGAGGCCATCCCATCTAGGACACTCTCAAGGAGGTTGGGCAAAGGCGAGAGGTAGCGAGCGTTTGTCCGCAGCCGTGTTTGTCCAAGCGGCCGGCCGCCAACATATGATTGTGCCTCATTACGAGGCACATTATTTGCCATTGAGACCGGAAACCTTTTCGCTTGACATGGCTCGCTCCCGCGACTCTCCTGCTCTTGGGATTGTCGCTACTACGGTATAGCAGAGTTGGATATGGACTTCGCCTTAAGCGAAGCATTTGGTTGGGCCTCCCAACCCCTTTGCAAACTTGGTAGTGGAGCTGTCCTGTGGAGGACAGCAATCGCTCGACTCTTCGCCATCCACGGCGCTATCTGGTGGACTACTGACATGGTGGAACATGAGAGTGCAGTGGCTCTGCGCGGAATAATGTATATACATACGCACAATCGCAATGACATTTGCAGCGCTGCCCGTGCTCACGCGTAGGTTCCCCAGTTGAGTCCTACCTCCTTGCGCTACTACACTCCTGAAATCCACCCACCTACTCCAATTGATAATGTATTCGAAGATACGATGCGTGGCAACATGCGATGCGACAGTGTGCCGCCTCCCCCCCCCACGCAAGCTGACGGCAACGTCACCACATAAACAACATGCACCTACAACTGGCGACTTGATTTGGCCTTCTATGGGTCGTTATCGGATGCGCTGTTGGACACATGCAGCGTGGTGGAAACGAAACACGTACCACCGGCCCCCACTGGGACCCTGCCGGTAACGTACCCTTCGCGAGTTCGAACGCGAGGTACATGCTTGGACCAACGTGACCACAGGCACTATGACCCCCTTCCAACAGGCTGCGGCTCTACAGCGTGGTTTGGGAGGGCTCGCAAGGACCATCGCCATGAGAGTTCACCCCTGCAGTAATTGACTTCGGTGTTAATATTGGCTGTCGCCACACCGACGGCGTCTCTTACATCATGCTCCTCCTCAACACTAAGTTCGAAAACCTGGAAGAGGAACGTCAATTCAGCTCGGGAACAGCTCTCATTGTCTTTCGCGCCCATGCGGGAGAACGGGTCGACCAGACATTCGCCCGCTTCGAGATAGCACGCTTCGAAGCCGACGCGGCGGGCTTCAACGTGTCAAACTTCCAGATCCTAGCAGTTATGCTGTTCGGAGCTGTCGGTGTTGGTACATCGCGCGCGCAGCAGCTACAACAACCATTGAACCACCAAATACCAAGGGCCCAGCAGCAGTTTGACGCCTTACTGGGGCGCATGAGGTTTCATGCCCGCATTGCTGAGCGAACCCCCGGCAACATTGGTGGTGCATTTAGCCGCGGTCACCGCGCTGATGTCTTTCATGGCGACACTCACGCAGGGCAACCTGCCCGCGGCGTCTGGAGCGGCGGTCCGCGACCAACCGAGGCCGCCACTTTATTCAGCCAACAGGGTGGCCAGCCCACGGGGTCGCAAAACTCCTGAGTTCGATATCAGGGACCGTCGGCAGCGGCGGCCCCCACCCAAGCCACTACCCTCGTAGGCTCGGCGACCGACACTGACACCTCATAAGATGAGGTAAACGGTAAGCTGGATTATTCTGACATGCCTGCGTATCTCACTGACCAGCATCAGGCGCAATGGCTATTCCTAGGATGCCAGAAACGCAAGCGCCGATGGAGACGCTCGATGAAGGGTCCAGTTCGAAAGGCGCGGCGCGCAGTCCGACGGGCGTTCAGGTCCAAGGGCAAGCGAGGGTAGAAACGAGGGTCAACGACGGAGGTTACATGGCAGAGGTATGCTAGCATTCTTGGCATCCTTTACGGGGCCACACTATGAAGATATATGATCCCAGGCTCCGGGCCCGCGCCCCCCCCCCCCCCCCAGATGCATGGCCCCGGGGTTCCTCGGCCCCCCCCCCCAGGCGGGGTGGGCTGGGGTGGGGTGGGGGGGGTGGGGCGACGACGACGACGACGACGACGACGACGACGGCGGCGGCGGCGGCGGCGACGACGAAGACGCCCGCTTCGGCCCCCTGGAGCATTGCAGCGCCACGCCACGCCCAGAGGGAGGTGGCGACGGGGAAGACATCGTCGACGACGATGGTCTTCCTCCTCCTTCTCCTCCACCCTCCGCCCGCCTCCCCTTCCCCCCTTCTCGTTCCCTGGCCTTCTCTTCCCGGCCTTGCCCCCCCCCCCCCCCACTTCCCCTCCCCGTGTATCCGCCGCGCTCCGGAAGCAGAGGGCGACGATGGCGAAGACGCCGGCGATGTCGCCCACAGGGGGGGCCACCACCCCCGCAGGGGGAGGGCCGCCGCGCCGCGCCCGCAGGGGGGGGGGGCGATGGCATCAGCATTGGGGGGGGGGGGGGGGAGGGAAGCCCTGGGCCATATACATATATATATATATATATATATATGTATATATATACATATATACATATATAATATATATATATATATATATATATATATATATATATATATATATATATATATATTCCTGGGGGCAGGTAGAGGCCGCGGGCGCGCTTCAGGAAAAGGCAGGGGGCGTCGGGGCAACCCGAATGATGCCAACGGGAAACCATTGATCATTTTTCGTCGCGAATGCCCCTGAGGCGACGGGAGAGACCGGGGTCCGTCGATGCATTTGGCTCAAGTCGATTTCGACATTCAGCACGTCGATTAGGAGACACTCTGCGCCGACTCCGAAGACAGGCCCCGCAGCCGCTGTCCGTTTCACGTCTGCGAGGTATCTGAGCGCCAGCGTGTCCCTCGAGGTGCGCCGACGAGCTCTCCGAGGATATCTGCGTTAGCCGCGATGAGATTGACCTTGCAGAGTGGCTGGGAATTCCTATCGCGGGGCAACCTGCGCGCATGGAGTTCACCGAGGACTATCGCGTGCCCGCCGACTCGGATCACGAGGCGGCGGCGGCACCTGCAGACTCCGATGCTACCGTCCCAGCTGCAGAGGATGAGCTCCACTTGTTCGCCCCAATCGCAGTTGATTGGGCGCCGCGCGCTCAGGGGGACTTGCGACGACGATCCTCTGCGATGCAACCCGCGTGACACAGGCGACCTCTCCGAGCGCTGTCATTGCGAACTCGGGCGCAATAGAGGCTCGGGCGCTTGGAGACGAGCATATCGAGTTGATGATGGCGATGAAGCGCAAGAAGCCGAGAGCCATCCGCCATGCCATCATGGGCGGAGCTATTCGCGCAGGCACTCGCGCGCCCGCTCAAGCGGCGCGCGGCGCCCGCGACCTCGTGATGCGAGAATCCCATGTACTCCCAGAAGGGAGCGTTCGCGGGGAAACCAGCATCGGGGCCATGAGCGCCCAGCTGAACCCGATGACCCTCGTCAACGCAGACGCGTCAGTCAACGGAGCGACAGGCTCGTTCGCAATTATATACCAATTGAAGACATGGAGCGATGGCTGGACATAGGGCACACCGAGCACGACATCCGCCACTGGTGGTCATTGAATAGTGCGGCGCGGGGTGGCCGAGGCAAAATCGCACGCTCCAACAAAAGAGGCGGCGCAAAGACCGCCGCCGCGTTGGAAAGGAAGGGCGCAGAAAAAGAGCCAGCATTGCGGATCGGATAGATTGCCGAGAACAGGTCTGCGGTTGCAGGCATTTCGCGGGCCACAGACCAAATTGCCCAATGGGGCGCCCTACAAGGAGCCCCGACTTCGAGCAGACCCCGCGGGCCTGGCCCCGCGGGGATGGCCAGGGGCGCAGGGCGGGCCCAACCTGCAATCCCAGGGGGGCACCCTGGGCCAAGGAGTATTATCAGCCGCTAAACGACCACGAGGCACGGCGCGCTGAGCCACAATGGAAAGGACCCGATGATAATCGCCGATTTCAGCGGTACAGTCGAGGACACCATGAAGCTACGCGCGAAGCACGAGCGGCTTCTTCTGCGGGGCACGAAGGCGCTGACAAGTTCGAGGCTGATAATAAGGATTATCATCCTGTCCTCGCACCCGCTGTTGATCCCGCTGAACCTGCGTCTGGATCGGAATATTCATGCGAGTCCTACAGTAGCGAAGCCACTGATCCCATTTTCCGACATCTCTAATCCAGCAACGGAAGACATGGGCCTGGCATTGCAGAGATATTGGATGGATAACTTCCAAGGTGCGAGGCAAGCTGCCAGATGGAAGTTACAAGCTGGAATGTAGAAGCAAGGCTAACATTTGAAACATGGCACTTTACATACCTGCGCAGAAGCCTTCGCCAGACAGATCCTCTCCCAGGGACGCGGGGGAACCTTCGGAGTCCGCGAGTGCGGGGGTGCCCGCTAAGGAAGCAGACGAGCCCCCGAAGCCCCCGAAGCGTTCTACGAAGAAGGGATATGATTAGGAAATTGATTTATCTCCATCTTCATGTATTCCTAGGTCACCTACTCCAAGGTCGCCTTGGTCGAAGAAGAGAACCGGCTCGGTGGAGGTCGACCCTGGGCGCAAGAAAGTACAGAGACCCGCGGGGAAACCTGCCCGTGTATCATGCTCTGGGGGGCCAGCCGCGGCAGCCGCAGCGTCGCGGTCCCAGGGCAGCAGCGCACCTCGGCCTGCGGAACATGCTGCACTGCGCGGCCCCGCGCCGGGCAGGACCCGCCGGGGCGCCATCGCTGGGCGGTGCATTCAGGGCCCGCGCCTCGCAGCCCGACGCGGGAGAGGCGGCGCTCCGGACCGCGCCCGAGGCGCCAGTGGCAGCTCCGAAGACTAGCGAACGCCAGCATTTTGGCATCCGCGAAAAGTATAAGAACCCATCTGGAAGTGCAAGCTCACCCGCAGCGCCCGCTGCTGCTTCGGCCCCGCGGGGGCGCCCGCTGCATCGGTATCTGCGTCTGCGGGGCAACCTGCTATTGCCCATGAGATAAACGAGGGAAGCAGGCGCTAACGGGAAACACAGGGAATCCCCAACAGATGATGGTCAACCCAGCATACCGGCCAAATTCCGACGATTGCCCGATCCGATACAGAGTAGCACACTGCCCACCTGCAACGCAACCTGCGTGATAGAAAAAGCTTTCGAACGTCGGCGCGTCCACAATCAGTTGCGGCAAGAGCCAGCCCTTTGCTACAGCGGTGAAGCTGAAGCACGGAGGGCGATGCTTTGGAACGAGTGCCGCTACTCTATGAAGCTACCGAACGAGATGGGCCAGCGTTGCTGCTCAGAGTGGCTCACCGCAGCCACCCGGGCACATGCCATTTTACACAGATGACATCTCGCCTCGGCACGCGGAATGCGTGACCCCGTTCGACGCGTTCGACGGCTGGGTATGCCTCAGTGACCTGTTGGAGAATTGGCCACCAAAGGATTACGAATACTATCGTGACAATTACCTGGAAGCAGCCAAGACATGCCTCTGTGGTAGGCAGTGGGCCTACCAGGCACTAGCTGCGCTGAAAATCTGCGAAATGGTCGGTGCAAATTCTTGCATGCAAAAGAATCGATTCCAGGTGGCGAAGCTCAAATTCCGCGGGGAAGCCCGCCCGACTTACCCGCTGCGGCCCAGCAACGGGCACGGCAGTCCAAGCATAAATCGCAGAATCACTGTGCTCTCGAGTGGTAGAGCGTGGACAACAAGCTGCGACAATTGAAGCCAGAAGTGGTTTATTACGGCACCCACTTCACGCCGTGGAGGCTGAACTCAACAGGTTAGACATACCTGTTGTGTTCACCTGGCTATTGCATGAAGCACCGTCCGCCGCCAGTGCAATACTTTCTTCTATAATGAGGTATCTCCACGCAACGGACTGTTCGGCCGACAACCAGCGGTGCTTCCCGACTTGCCTGTTCTGGACCACGAACAGCAGACGGATACGTCCGATCATATTCGAGAACAGACTATCCGCCGGGTAAGCATTGAGGCTATTACCTAAGCCACTTCAATAGCGAAGACGAACCGTGCACAGCGGACCAAGACGACCATCACTAGCCAGCATTACTATGACGAAGGTGATCTGGTTCACTATCATCGCCCCACCACTACGAAAGACGACTGGGGTGGCTGGAATGGACCCTTCCTGGTCGCCCGGAACGATCCCGAGAGGGGGCGCGTTATCGTGGGAGTTGGGGGCCGCGATGTACAAGTCCAGCGCGGTGACGCACGGCAATCACTGCGCATTGAAATTCTGATCGCTCGAGAGATTGGCCCAGACAAAGCAGCATTACGGACTGCGTTGGCGTTTATAGCTGGTCTACTCGCGGGGCGACCTGATACGACCTCTTGGAAATCTCCCGACCAATAAGGGAGTCTCCCAGATGACGAGTGGGGGCCGACTATCTTCTAAGGTACACTTAGCTCTTCAGTACTTCATCAGGAACTTCTTTCGCAGTGAAAACGTAGTTTCTGCCAGGTTGGCCAACAGCATTCATAAGTTACTTTTGATGACGTATGCTGGCAATTGTACACTGGTGCACTATGGCAACGACGTCAACCCAGTCTTCCACTACTACGAAGCCGAAGGCATTGCCCTAAACATTCAAGAGGTAGCCGGGTCAGCACACTCAAGAATCACCGGGTGCCTGAAGCCCGCCAAACCTCAAGCGGGCTTCGATCAAGGCATGGCGAAGTTCGAAGGACTGGCAGGCATGCCAATGCAGGGGCGCGACGCCAGGGAGGCCCCATACATTGAACCACCACAGGAAGATACACGGATTCCCACCATCGATGATGAATCAGAGGCGGACCTCGAGGCGCGGATTATGGAAGTGTGGCACACAGCACTGCAAGGCGAAAGGGAACTATTGGAGGCAACTCCCATAGACGAGCTCTACACTGCACCCACACCCATGATTACTTACAGCAGCGTTCTGGTTACAGTTGCTGAAGGACAGCGGAGGGACCTGCCTACGTGGGGTAACCCACAGGACATAGACAGATGCGGGAAATATCATGTCTCATTGTGTTCCACGGACGAAGATGACAATTGCGGATTGGGCTCTGACGTGCGCGGGCAATACATATCGCTTTGCTTTACGGCAGAAATGCCAGAGGTAGTCTTATCCGAACGAGTGCACAGGGTCGTGGACTTCGACCGTGTGATCGCAATGCGGTTACATGTGACCGCTGCAGCTAAACGAGCTGTAGTCGTCAAGGAGGACGACGTTCTCACGAAGGCAGATATCCAGGCGAATCCAGCCAGTGCACCGAAGGCCCTATATACTGAACTCAAGGCATAGTTTGACAGCAAGTGTTTCAACATACCAGGTATATCTCAAGCGTCCAACATCATGACTTCGAGGTGCGTACAGGCGTAGAAGTTCGCCAAGAACGAGAAGGGCGAGTTGGAACTTGCCATCAGACTACGCTCGGCACTTCGGGGTTCCGTGGACCTCGAAGCCTTCGACGTGGAAGCTGTCTCAGGAACGGCGCGGCGGCCAAGTCAGCGATTATTCGCCAGCGCGGCAGCTTGCAGGAAGCAGCGGGTCATTGCTTCCCTCGACATCAACATGGCTTTCCTGAAGGGACTTGCTTATCGGGATCTCGCTGAAGCTGCCGGTGAAAAGGAGCGCGCGGCATGCTTTACATTGCCACCTGGTTCAGCATCTGTGCTCAGATCCCTCCCGAGATTCGAGCGCTGTGATGCTGAGTCGACACGCTGTTTACAGTGCCTCAAACCAGGTACTGGTACTGAAGATGCACCATTCGCCTTCTCATTGAAGCTCAGGAAGACCACGAGACGTTTTGGTCTTAACCCACGTCCCACGGCGAGGTTTCCGAGGCCAGCTCCAACCTTCTTACGGCCAAGCATGTTGATGGGCATAAACATGGCCAGTACCGAGGACACCATTGACAAGTATGTCGGGTGCGTTCTGGATACTTTTGGGGAATGTGCACTCCGTGAACACACGCGCACCAACGGTGCCGCGAGGTATGCGAAGGACAGCGACGGCAACGTTACATTTGACCAATCTGAATCCATCGAGCTGCTCCGTCCCATCCAGCTTCATGAACTCACGGCTGCAGATGCGGAGGCCGAGGCGTCGTAGATGGTTACTGACGTGTTCGTCAGCCTCAGAGACGCTTTGGCTTACGCCCTTATCACGCAAGTGTGGTTGATGGCACATGTTGCGTCACTGTAACGCATCCAGGAACCGACCAACATGCAAGTGCGACGACTGAGCGCGGTTGCCAGGAATTTGCGTGCTTGACCCAAAAAGACCGCCTAGCAAGCGATGGCCCAAACCGGCGAGGTCGACCTGCATAGCGACTCAGGCTACCGGCGCCCGAGCGGAGATGCCGACGACGAGGTCAAAGGCTATGTTATTCGCGAGGCAAACCTGCTCGGGCGTAGACACGCATGCTGGCGAGCCCGTCGTCCATCTTGTCGACGCGCACTGCAAGTCTCATCGCGCCCAGGTCCGCTCGAGCTACTCAGCAGAGACACTTGCAGCAGCCCGCTCTCTGGAGGACCGCTATGCCATGATCGTCGCTCTGCGCGAACTCCAGGCAGAGCCGCTGGCGCCTACTCAAGTGAAGGATATACTTGAGATGGGCGGCCTGAGCAGTCATATCACCTTGACCATCGGTGCAGAATGTGTCTTCAAGTCCTTGTCAAGCAAAGACCTGAATACACCGATTGAGAACATACGTTTGGAAGACATTAGTTGGAGACGGCAGCCGATGGAGCGAGGTATCGTGCATTGTATGCAGTGGTGTGACAGTCGCGATATGACTACGGATGGCCACTCCCAAAGGGAGCATCGACAGAGACATGCTTCTCCAAGTCATGGGAGGAACGCAATCCTTCAATCGTGACCTAAAACGACAAACTCCTTACAGGGCTTGTTCGACAAGATCCTCTGAGCCGCCTGAGGATTAGATATCTGCAGGGCAACTTGCTGCGAGGTAACTTGCTTGCACGGTAACTTGCATGCGGGTCAACCTGCACTACTGAGCCCCCCTGCTGCCGCCTACATTGTGTATAATAACGTTTCGCTGTATAGCTGGCGGCGGGCTCACGCTTCGTCTCCTCCCCCCCGAAGCTAAAGGAGGTTGGGCAAAGGCGAGAGGTACCGAGCGTTTGTTCGCGGCCGTTTGTGTTCAAGCGGCCGGCCGCCAACATATGACTCTGCCTCATCGCAAAGCACACCATTTGCCATGGAAGCCAAGAGTCGATTCGCTTGACATGGCTCGTCGCTCCCGCGACTCTCTCCTGCTCTTGGGGCTATCGCTATTACGGTATAGCAGAGTTGGATATGGGCTTCGCCTTAGGCGAAGCATCTGGTTTGGCCTCCCACCCCCTTTCAAATTAAGAAGCCCCATCTAGGTGGCCTGTAAGGACCCATCTAGGAGGCCTCTAAGGACCCCATCTAGGAGTTCCATCTATTCGGACCCCAGCTAGGAGGTATCTGAAGACCGGGTCCCCCCCCCAAAACTTCCCACCACGGGCGCGCCGCCGACCAGAGCTAGGGCCGCCCGCGAGGCACCCCGGGGGGGCAGTAGGCACAGTCGACCCCCTCGGGGTGCCGCCGGCGCCGGGAGTGCGCCGCCGATGCTGCGGCCGTAGCGGTCACCACGCCGCGGAGCGCGCCAAGACAAGATGTGGCGGCGCAGTCTTCCGTCTCGTCAGTATCGTTTATCCGACCCCCATCCCATCCCCATCCCCTTCGAGACCCCACCAAATTACCACCCCAGTTGGGGATACACCCGTCGAAACCCGAAAGGGAACGACCTATATCTCCATCTAGGGGGGTAAATCGGCCAATGGGGCCCAGGCCACGCCGCTGGGGAAGGGGATCGGTTAAACGCCGCGACAAGAGAGAGAGAGAGAGAGAGACAATGGACGAGTTAAATACAGATCGTAACACGTTGTCCAGGCTGTCCCGTCTGTGCCGCGGTTCGCACACACACACACACACACACACACACACACACGCACATACACAAGTTAAGTTCGGTTAGAATCGAATGGGAAACACGCCTTAAACGTAATCTTTTGGCGCTCCGCCCAAATTTCTTGGATTTGCGCTGGGCCCCCTTGGCGGCGCCTCTGGCGGAGCCCCTGGCGCGCTCCGCGCGCCAGGGAGGGGGGTCCAGCGCAGATCCGAGAAATCCGCGCGGAGCGCCAAATGTTTATGTGTATGCAGTTGTGATGTTCCTCTATAGAAGGGGGGGGAGGAGGAGGAGGAAGAGGAGGAGGAGGAGGAGGAGGAGGAGGAGGAGGAGGAGGAGGAGGAGGAGGAGGAGGAGGAAGAGGAGCAGGAGCAGGAGCAGGAGCAGGAGCAGGAGCAGGAGCAGGAGCAGGAGCAGGAGCAGGAGCAGGAGCAGGAGCAGGACGAGGAGGAGGAGGAGCAGGAGCAGGAGGAGGAGGAGTTTCTGTGGTTTTTTTATGAGAAAGGGGCCGCAGAACGAACGCCCCTGACCCTTGGGAAGCGGTGGAGGAGACACCGCAGCCTGGACCTCCGGCGGGCTCCGACGAGCGGGCGCCACGGAGGCGCCGGGCGTAGGCCCCAGAGGGGCCCCAGGCTGGCCCCAAAAGTTTTTGACGCCTCGCGTATCCCCACCAGTCAGTATCGTTTAAACGATCCCCATCCCCATCCCCATCCCCTTCGAGACCCCCACCAAATTACCACCCCAGTTGGGGATACACCCCGCGAAACCCGAAGGGAAGGGCCTATATCCCCATCTAGGGGGGTGAACGGCCAGCAGAAAGATCCCCCCCAAATTCTGATTGTCACTTCATCGCGTGTTCGCCAGCGTCTGGTCGCTGATCCGCGAGCCTGTGGTGGGCGACTGGAGCGAGGCGACCGCGGCCCACTGGGACGCAGCGGTGCAGGGCAACGCAGCGTTACGGGAGGCGTTCATCAGGACGCTTCAGGAGGAGATCGGGCAGGTCCTCAGCGTACCGTCGGGGCACGGCCTGCTGGACATCGAGTCCATCTACGACAGCATTCGGTGGCAGGTTTTGTTACCGAATGGTCTGAAGTTGGATTTTCCAGCAGCTGTGCTTTGTTTAGAGACGCTTCAACGTATGTCGGTGCGCACGTTGGGTTAGAGGTGATTGGACGTTGCCGCTGATCCCAACTCAATCTAGTGCAGGGACTGAGATCAGGGACCCGCTTTGCCAGTATAGTTGTGTACTTCACTCTCCAGAATATATGCACGGCCCATCCAAGGATGGGCCACAGGATTTGGTTAGATGATATTTCGCAAAGGGTGGTTGGTTCACGAACATCAGTGGTGCACGATTTCGTCCAAAGTTTGCGTGACACGTGTTGCGGCTTGGCTCGGCTTCATCTTCGAGTTGCGCAGAAGAGCGTGGTCTGATGTTCGGTATTCAAGGATGCCGTCGAAGTTCCACGTGCATTACGGCGAACAGGGCTTGTTGTCAAAGCGCAGCGCACGGCAGCCTACCTTGGTTCAGATTCGGGCAACGGCAGGGCGCATGCGACGTCGACTCGCCGCGCTTGGTCCCAGACGTATAGTCGGATGCACGATCAGGTCAGGAGCTACGAGGCAGCAGGACGACGGACTCGAGCCACATCCAAGCTGGAGAGGCTCGGGGCTCGGGCCGCAGGGTCCTACGCCTACCAGGTTCACGGCGCGCTCGGCGTGCAGCTCACGGCCCATCGGCGCAGGGGGCAGCCGCGGGGTCGGCGGCTCGAGGTGTAGATATCTCACGACGCTCCTCGGACCGAAGGCTCCAGAGGACCTCGCGCTGCGTATGCCCGAGGAGCGTGTGCGCACCTGGTTCCGCATATGGCAACAGGAGCCATCCTTTCGAGCTGGAGTGCGCGCCGCGTGGCCGGCGGTGGCCGCTCACCTCAAGGAGGTTTTGCCGACCCATCGCTCACGCTACATGAGGGGGCCGCTGTCGGCGGTAGTGGCGCTGTTGCGGCACAGCGGTTGGGGTCCCCAGTCTGCGACTTGCTGGGCCGTGCCGCCCACGATCGGGGGAGCGTAAGACCCGGGTTTGCCAGGACTCGGGTTCGCCATCGTTTTTTGACGACCGCGCCTCGGATTTTGACGAGGAGGAGTTTCGTGGGATGTCTGCAGCGGGAGGCCTCGTCAAAATGCAGGCTCGGCCTCGTCATTTTTTTGACGACCTCGTCGGGGATTTCCGAGTCCCCTGTACCCAGGTCTTACGTCCCCCTGACACGAGACTGGGGATGTCATCGAGTGGAAGTTTCCCGACGCGGCCTGGTCGGGCTTCGTTGACGCTGAGGCGCCCACAGGCCTGGCGCGTGATTTGAGGGCATCCGTTCCGGCCAGGGTGCGGCGGGAGGCTACGCCGAGCACTTCCTGCTGTGCGCGGGCGTGGAGCACGGCGTGGACGCGACGTCCGTGCGCAGGCTCCGCCAGCAGTTCGAGGGCACGCCGAGAGGCAACCGCATGGCGGAGGTGCTCGCCATGGTGGTCACTTCAGAGCCCCGAATCATCAGGGGTAACTCGGGTCATGGATAACTCGGGTTCGGTTTTCGGGAATCCGAACCCGAGTTATCCCGGACCCGAGTTACCCCGGATAACTCGGGCGCCCAGAGCCCCGAATCATCAGGGGTAACTCGGGTCAGGGCTAACTCGGGTTCCTTTTTTCGGGAATCCAAACCCGAGTTACCCCGGACTCGAGTTATCGCGGATAACTCGGGCGCCCAATCACTGGGGGCAGCTGGCCGAGGGTTCGGCGCGTCGACGCCGCGGGGGCCAAGGCACTTGGGCCATCGCGTCTGTGCCCGAGGTGCGGCGAGCAGGGCGAGACCACGTTCCACAGGGTGTGGGTGAAGCTGCTCCAGGAACGCGGGGCCGCTGACTTACGAGCGCTCGCAGGACCTTCTGCCCCAGGCGCTCGGCAGACACGAGAGCGAGGAGTGTTTCTGGTCGCGGGGGTTGCTGCCAGCTCCGTGGGCCGCAGCGACCCCGCCGCCGGAGCAGGAGGAGCGTGTGTGTGTGTGTGTGTGTGTGTGTGTGTGTGTGTGTCGGGCGTCGCGGCGAGCGGCTCGGCGGACATCGCGTTCGGCGTCGGCGCCGAGCGGGCCCCGCTGCGGCTGTTCGCCGACGCGAGCGGCGACTCTGCCGACACCCGTTTCAGGCGGGTTGGCTTGGCGGTTGTCTGCGCTGCCGCCTGCGACCCGTTCGCGATCGTTGGGGCTCCGTCAGGGGGCCTCCCTGGCGCACGGCAGGGTGTCCCGTGGGGGGAGTTGTACGCGCTGCTCGTCGCGATTCACATGTCCAGCGGATTTGTATAGCTTGTCACGGGCAGCAGCGGCATAGCCGACGGATGGGACGCTCGCAGGTTTGTTCTACCAGTTGGCGAGGGCGCCAACCTGTGGCAAAGCATCGGGGTCGCAGTCGCAGCCAAACGCGACTCTGAGTTTGTTGTGTTGTTCGCCAAGTCACACCTCTCACCGCATCAGGCGGTGGCAGGCGAGGCGCCATGGCAGCTCGTCCAAGGCAATACGGCCGTGGACCTTGCGGCGAGTGCTGCTGCCAAGCGTCTCAGAGTGCCCGAGCGAGAGCGGGCGCGTGTTCACTTGCTGAAAAGGATATTTACCATATCAGGGTTCGCCTGATTCTGCCACCACCGAATCCTTTGAGAGAGTGGTTTGCCGAAGAACAGAGAGGCTGCGCGCGAGGTGCCACCACCCCCTGCACCTTCGGTCTGCCACCAGTTTGCAACCAACCATTCGCTTGACGACTCTGGCAAACGCTGTAACATGTGCTGTAGTTCTGCTACCTTTGCCACCTAGTCCGAATGGATTTGCTCCTTGTTTTTTCCCTGCCTTCGTGGATGGCCGTTTTGCCGCGTTGCCGTCGGGGGTTAAATTACATGTAGGGGTGGGCTGGGTACTCAGTAGTTGCCAAATGCGTTAGCATCGTTCCATGGGCCTCCGGTTTTGCTCACAGTGCGGGTATTATGCCAGGAGTGTCATCCGATGTTGGGGGCAGGTCTGTCTCAGGCGTACGAATGCGAATCGAGCTGTGTATTTGAATCGGATCGAGTCCGATCGTTGGCCGAAGGCTCTAAGCAAGGCCGAGAAGCTAGCCCGCAAGCGTCCGTAGGCGTCGTTTCGACTGTCATCGCGACTGTTCTCACTCACTCACTCTCTTCACGTGTCTGTTCACACGTGCCACCGCTCATCGTGGTCATACCTCCGTCGAGCATCAGAGCCACCGGATTGATGTGTCTCATCGAGCTTGATACAGCTGTCAAGATATTATTGTGATGGATATTTTGCCTGGAATGTGCCATGTCTTCTGTCGAAGATCTGCCCAGCTGACTAAATTTGGACCGAGGCATAAGGTCGAGGCCGGTTCGGGGAAGGTACCCTGATGTTCTTCGTGTTTGTTGGATGTTCTTGTGCATCCTTGGGAAGGGTGCCCATGGTTTGGGGCGTCTTGGCCAGCGGAGGGTCCCATGTTCTTGAAGGGTGCTCTTCTGGCCCAGGTTCGACTAAAGGCTTCCTCGCCCCCTTGCTGTGAGTCTCCAGGGCCCAGAGCTATGATCGTCGCGTGCTGCGGCACGGAGGGGAAAACCCCGGCCCCAGGCGCTGGACGAGGGCAAGCACCTGCAGAGGATGGGAGGGACCACGGCCGGGCAGGTTCGCACGGAGGAGTGGGGAGCACCTCGTCGAAGTTCACACCAAATCGGCGGCGAGCGAGGGAGGGGGAGGACATCAGGTTCGAGCTTCGAGGTTCAAGGTTCGAGATGGTTTCTTTTGTCGTGTTCGTCCTCTGGGGGCCTTGCCGAAACTCGATCCGGAGTGCAAAACCGCGTCGGATGGACCCCAAAAAGGGTCGGGGGACCGATTTTGCCAGATTTTCGGCGGCGCGCCCGGGGGTGGGGCAAATGAGAAGGCGAATGCCTTCTCAGAAGGCTTGGAAGTTTTCTGGGCCGTTCGCGAAGGCACAAAGAAAACCTCTCAGAAGTCGCGAGGGCTTCTGAGAAGTCCCGCCGCCTTCCTAGAAAACGTTCTCCTTCTCTAGGAAAGTGAAAGCGCCATAAATATAAACCTGTGGCGTTCCGCGCGGATTTCTTGGATCTGTATTTGGCCCCCCCCAGGCGGTGCCTCCGGCGCCGCCAGGGAGTCCAGCGCAGATCCAAGAAATCCGTGCGGAACGCCGAAAGTTTATGTTTCTGGCGTATCGCGTTTCTTCTTCTATTATCATGTCCCCCCTAGCTCACCGCCTAGTAAAACTTGGACTTCTCTTTTCGGAGCTCCGCGCGGCATTTTTTGATCGTCGCGCTGGGAGGCCCCCTGCGGCGCCTCCAGCGCCGCCCCCTCGCGTGCTTTCCGCGCGCCAGGGAAGAGGGGCCCTGCGCAACTCCAAGACATCCGCGCGGGGCTGCAAAAGGTAAGTATAAGTTGCTGCAGATCTGTAGTGTCTTCTAGGTGCGCGTTGCCGAAATGAATTGTCGAAAAGAAGCGGAGGACCTCTCAGTGAAGCAAAGATGGTGTCACCAAGAAGATTGCGTCCACTTGTTTGTGTGATTCCCTGGGCCCCTTCAATGAGGGAGGGAGGGCACTGTGAGGAACATCCCCTGGAGGTCCTGCGCGGCGCGCCACAGTTTGGTGCATCCTCTGGTAGTCCACACGTCCGCTGCGTCAGGTGCGGGCCGACGTTTTCGGGCGGCGATGCTCCCGCGGAAGTCCGACGCGACTCCGACGTGAATATTCCCGCGCCAATCCGACGTATACCCGTCGTACATATGGCGTAGGTCCGACGCAAGTTGGGCCTCACCGTCTGGAGCCAGGACGAGGAGCAATCCGTTCCAGAGCGTTCGGGAATGTTCTCAGAGGGTTTCGGAACGCTCTGATAAGGCCGCGGCGCCCGAGGTATGCTCCAGAGCGGCCAGATCTCAGAGATTCCCGATTGCTCCTCCAATGTTATTTTATCTTCGACCCGGCTTCGTCGTAAGTTGTCGCGCGAGGCATCACAGGATGTTCTTCAAGAGGAGCATCGGTACCATATTCTGGGAAACGTAAGATTGCAGTAAGCCGGAACTCGGGTTAGCCGACGTTTTTTGACGAGCGCGTCCTGGATTTTGACGGTCCAGTTTTTAATGGGAGGTTTGCCGCGGGAGTTCGCGTAAAGTTTCAGATTGGGTCTCGTCATTTTCGTGATGGCCCCGTCAGGCCAACCCGAGCCCCCCGTACCCGAGTCTTTCGTCTCCTCGATATATCAGCGCTCTCTGTGCCCTCACCGCCACGGGGTGGGGAGGCAGCACTCTCCCGGATACGGGAGACAAGTGTCGCCGAAGCAGGCCCACGCGGCGCCGCTGGACGAAGGCGGCCGCGTCCTCTCTCGTTGTTAGTGTTAAGTCGGGCATGTCCCTCTGCAGGAGGAAATTCAAAAAATGGTGACAAAATAGTCTGGGGACGATTTTCCCATTACTGTTGACGATTTATTCCCTACCTAGGCTCTGCCTAGAAGGGTTCTTACTCTCTTAGCTTAAAGGGGCCGGGCAATGGAAAGCGCCCCGGGCGGTTCCCCCGGTCCCCTGGGAGCGGTTCTCCCCAGTCCCTTGGGAGCTTTAGCTTTAGCTTTAGCTTTAGCTTAGCTTTAGCTTAGCTTTAGCTTAGCTGTAGCTTAGCTTTAGCTTAGCGGTTTGCTTAGCGTTTCGCTTAGCTTTTCGCTTAGCGTTTAGCTTAGCTTTAGCTTAGCGTTAGCTTAGCTTTAGCTTAGCTTGAGCTTAGCTGTAGCTTAGCTTTAGCTTAGCTTTAGCTTAGCTTTAGCTTAGCTTTAGCTTAGCTGTTGCTCAGCTTTAGCTTAGCTTTAGCTTAGATTTAGCTTAGCTTTAGCTTAGCTGTAGCTTGTCTTTAGCTCAGCTGTAGCTTGGCTTTAGCTTAGCTTTAGCTTAGCTTTATCTTAGCTTTAGCTTAGCTGTTGCTCAGCTTTAGCTTAGCTTTAGCTTAGCTTTAGCTTAGCTTTAGCTTAGCTGTAGCTTGGCTTTAGCTTAGCTGTAGCTTGGCTTTAGCTTAGCTGTTGCTCAGCTTTAGCTTAGCTTTAGCTTAGCTTTAGATTAGTTTTAGCTTAGCTTTAGCTTAGCTGTAGCTTAGCTGTGGCTTAGCTTTAGCTTAGCTTAACTTTAGCTTAGCGTTACTGTTACTACTAATGCTGCTTTCCTAGGGGTTCCAACTCCTAGGTAGGGCCGCACTTGGATAATTTTTAAGTTTTTTGGTTATTTTTCATTTTTCTTTCCAAATTCCGCCTGTAGGAGGACATGCCCGATCCAATGTTCGTGCCTGGGTGAGGAGGAAAAGGTACCCATGCCGCTGCCCTTTCCCTGTTTTCCCCTTTTGTTGGCCTTCTTGAGAGGCCCTCTTCGCCACCGCTGGATTCGCTTCAGAATCCTGGTCAGGACGCGCCCAGGGAGAGGTACAGGGAGTATCGGCATGGGTACACTCAACCCGCATAGTAAGGATGGCCAACCTTCCCAAGGGTACCCTTGCATCCTGGCATCCTCGGCTCATCCTTGGCCGCTTTCGTTGGCCGCGCCCTGCTCGCAAAGCCTCGAAGTGGCCCTCCAAGGCCCCTGCATCCTCATCGTGCGTCCTCATGATACGGGTTGTACCTTCTGGTTTCCCCAGCCTGGATGCAGTCCCCGGGACGCGGCGAGGGAGGGGCGACGAGGATGAGAATGTGTTTTTCCTCCCCCCTGCGAGTGGGGTCCGTCGGGCCTGGGCGGGAGGGCGGCGCCACAGGCGGGCCGGAGCGGAGGTAGGTGCCGTAGTTTCGAGTGCCTTCTGGGGCAGCGGCCATTTTGCGGTTGTCGTCGCACTCTTGCCGCATTTTGGATGTCGGCCCTTCAAGGGCAGCCTCTTGTGCAGCGCCGCCTTTGTGATCTTCCGCCCAGGCGTGGAGGAGGACAATGAAGAGGACAATGAGGAGGAGGAGGAGGAGAAGAAGAGGGAGGAGGAGGAGGGGGAGGGGAAGGGGGAGGAGGAGGAGGAGGAGGAGGAGGAACGATAAGCAGGATAACAGAGAGGCGGTAGATGCTTGTTCGAGCTCGATTGGCATGTGCGTGCCATCGCCCTCGGGTGGGACCACACCAGGGTGCCCACAAATGGCACCGTGGTTTCGAGAGGTCACCGTGAATAGGGAAGGAGGGGATAATGAAAGTAGAAACACATGGATTATAAACATCAGTTCTGGAGGCTCCGCAGGGATTTCCTCGATTGACGCTGGACCCCTGAGCGCGCCAGGGAGGGGGGCTCAGCGCCGATCCAAGAAACCCACGAGGACCTACGGTAGGTTCGCGTCGTGTCGACTGGCGGCGACCCCGTCGCGGGCATTCAACGTTGAACGCCGCCGGCGACCCATAATCGGTCGATGTTGAACGATCTGACGTTTCGGAAACGCCCGATCGTTCAAGGTTGCACGATCCAGCGCGGTGTCAGAAACCAACGCTGGGGTCGACACGACACGAACCTGCTGTACGAAAGTTGTTTGTATATTGTATGTTCTTCCTCTTGGACTCTTGGAGGAGGAGGGAGATGGGAGGAGGAAATATGGGAGGAGGAGGAGGAGGAGGAGGAGGAGGAGGAGGAGGAGGAGGAGGAGGAGGGAGATGTGAGGCGGAGATTTGCCAATATGCACCACGTGCATCCCTCAGTTCAATCATCCTGACACGCTGTGGTGGGGATGGGTGGAGGATGAGGTGGAGGAGGAGATAGAGAAGGAGGAGGAGGAGGAGGAGGAGGAGATGGGAGAGGGAGATGGGCGGAGTAGGAGGATCCTCGATCCCCCTCCCGTGAGATCCGACGCTGCGGAAGAAGTGCAACACCTGTTTGTCGCACCTCGCGAGCTGGATCGTTGTGTGATGGCCCTCGGGCCAGAATGCGCTCGGCATGAACCAGAATGCAACGCTCAGATATCAGGGGATATACAGTGGAGACCCATGCCAAGGAACACCCTGCTTGCCTCCAGGGTGCCCTGTTTTTTTCTGGGCTTCGATGGTTTTGGTATGGAAAGCGTGACGTTCCCATCCCAAAAATCGATGAACGTCCTGGGGTCTCAGGGTTGGGTTTCTTGTGGAAGGTTTCTTGTGGACAGGCCTCCACTGTATTCACACCCCCGTCGGCCACCTCCGCACCCAGCAGCGCAGCTCACCCCCCCGCGGTGCGGCGGCGGGCTGGCGCGGCGGCGCAGCAGGATATCTGGCACGCCCCCGCAGCTATTCGGAGATTGGTCCTGCCTCTCGGCTGTCCCTTCTCCGCGGTGGCAGCGAGATGGCCCAATGACTGCTCGGTGCGAAGAGCGCACTCCTTCTCTCCTCCTCCCCCTCCTCGTCCTCGTCCTCCTCCTCCTCCTCCTCCTCCTCATGTTCCTCCTCCTCCTCCTCCTCCTCCTCATGTTCCTCCTCCTCCTCCTCCTGCTCCCCCTCCTCCTTCTCCTCCTCCTCCTCCTTTTCCTCCTCTTTCTCCTCCTCCTCCTCCTCCTCCTCTTCCTCTGTTGTTGCAGAGCCCCTCTCGGCCTCTCCTCCTCCTCCTGCGCCTCTCTCTGTACTCCTCTGTGCGCCGCCCTATTGGCTCACAAGGGCCCTTGAGCTATCATAGCGTGCCGGTGACGGACGCGCCCGCGCCTCCGTAAAATGAAGGAGAACGTGCTCTCTTCTAGCACGGGTCTCCCTACTTGTGCCTCGTGTCTGTCTGTATCCGTACAGCCAGACCCGTACTACCCAAAGTGGCGGCGGAGCCTGTGGTTGAGATCCACGAGGGGAGTCAGGACGACTCCCCTGTCATTCGATTATCAGGTGACATTTCCATTCCCATTCTCCCGTTCTTCCCGCTGTCTACCCAATTGCACCGAGCGCAGCCATGGATTCTACAGACGACGCTCAGCTTCAACAAGATGAATGTCCAGCTGATCTTTGGTTACAACCAGATCAATATCCTTGGAAAGTAGCTGGAGGACGGCAGAACTATCCTTGGGAAGGTGATGGCGATGTGGGCTGGTCGGTTCAGGACTGGGCCCGCTGGTTCTCGCAGCCATGGACGGAGACGCGGCCCAATACGCAACAATCTTCATCGGGTTGGAATGGGCGGGGACGTGGTTCGTCGGCTGCACCAGATTGGCAGAACACGCCTCTGCGAGAACAGGCCGTGCCTTTTTGTTTCTTTTTCCCCGACTTGTTGGGGATATACCACTGCCCGATCTCATGATCGGCAACGGGGACAATTTCTTAAACAATCGGAGACCCCCAAAAAACCAAACGACCTACCTCCCATTTGGGATGGAGAAGATTCGGATATTCGCTTAGACCCCACATAAAAGAGCTGCAGATGTGGCTCGCGACTACCAGAATTTTGGAAGGCGCAGCGTGGATACTTCATCTACCGTTATGTCAAAGACGACCTCAAGATCAGTATTAACGAACTCGCTCAGGACCAGTTGTCTACCGAGGACGGCGGGCAGGTTGTGATGAAACACATCCAGAAGGCTTTTGCCGAGTGCCGGGGCCGCAGGATGCCGAATGCTTTGCTTTTTAATTCAGAAGACACCAAGCGTAAGCGAGATGAACCCTTGGTTAATTATATCGGGCGTAGCGCGTGCTTTTCCGATGCCTCGATAAGGCGCATGATCCTGCCGGAGGACTTGACGGGGCAAATGCTCAGGGGCCAGAGACGGGGTAACAGCATATGGGGTAACAGGAAACGGCCGGTTCGAGGCAACACATGGCCTTTCTGTTGCAGTGCAGTCTTCTTTGGTTTTCGCGTTCGATGCAGCACCTTCCACATGCTGGCTGCGTTGCACATTTTCGGCTGCTGCACTGCAACTTTTTGTTTTGGGCCCTTTGTTGCCCGGTCTGTGGGGCTTGTTTGCAGTTTGTCCGCAACTAGTGGCCAACAAATTGCAGTGCAGCTTTTTTTGCGTTGCAGAAAAATGCAGTGCATGTGTTTGTTCGGGTCGTTGCAGTTTTTCCATCTGGATCCCATGGTGGGTCTGTTACCCCGTTCAGGCGCTACCCGGTTTAGTGCTCCCTGACATGCTTCTGACAGAATCCAGGCTCAATGGCGCAGCTTGGGATACGGCTGAGTACTGGACCGAAGGATCCTGCGATTTTTGCGCGACTATCTTCGGGAGCTTGAACGACCCCAGGCTTCTGGCATAGGCGGTCATCGCGCCCGCGGCGCGAGTTTATCCTCGCATTTTGTCGGAGAGCAAGGAGATAATGACGGATGCGAGGACCTGGAGTGAGATCGCGACGAAGTCCATTTGACTATCGCGCAACAGTGTATGTTTACTTTTGCCCGAGGCCTACGAGGAAGAGGAGATCATGACCATGGCCATCAAGTGCGCGGACGATGACGAGGTGCCCTTCGTAGCTGGAAATCTGCCCGACGATGTTGTCCTGGAAGAAAATGAGTCCATCGCCATCTGTGCGAACTGTAGTCAGGCACGACAGCACATGCGCAGTTGGAAGTTTGGACGATGATTTTTTAAACAGCACCCCCCACCGGAAACAGGGGCAGTCCAAGGGCACCCGATGTGGACAACGTCGAGGGGGGCGCCCAGGACATGCCCGACCGAAGCGGCGGGCCCAAGATAAATGGATGATCCGTTCGAAGTGCGCCCGACGTGGGAAGACGGGGCATTGGGCTCGAGACAGCGCGAACGAGCCGGACGAGCGAGGGCGCAAGCGACAAGCAGGTTCCGGCGGCTCCCAAGCAGGTCCTCTCGAATCGGATGGTGTTCTGCATGGCGTTTACCAACGGAAACCTACGATCCAGTCTGGAGTCATTAATATATATATATATATATATATATACATATTTTTTTACCTCTCCTATCTTTGCTACTGCCGACGCTGGAGGTCATGTTTTCATTGGACTTCGCGTTCAGATTGTGTTCAGCATGGTGGATGCTGGAGCTCAGCGCGGCGTGCGCGGCGAAGATCAGTTCGCGAAGATGGTGAAATATATGTGGGGGCACCTGCGGTATGAAGCCCATGCAGAGGCCTACCTAGGAATAGATGCTATGGGCGTTGGAGGATCTAGCAAGTTTATCTCCAGCTGGACACTGCCTATCGCCGCGGCGAAGAGCTGCGGTATTATCAGGGTGCATTTGGTCGACTGTGATGCGCCATTGCTACTCCCAGTGGAGATGCTCAGACAGCATGGCATGGTTCTTGATTTGCCAGTTAGCGTTGCGCCCGACGGCGCCCAGTCGAGAGTCCACGGGTAGGGGCAGGCCAACGCATCGCGATCAATAGTTCTGATTTCCCCGAGGAAGGTAGACAGAGAAAGATGACAACTTTTTTTTATTGCCCACCGCGCATCGCCGCGCACGTACCTCCAAGTGCCAATCGCTAAACGGGACTGGGGTGAAACAAAAGTTTCTGCGTAGCCGGGGGGTGGCTAAGCAGACAAAGAGAGGGGGGGGAGAAGGAGGGGACGAGGAGGGTTACGCGACCTCGAGGTCGGCCAGACCTGGCGCCGCCTCCAGCGGTGCCTGGTGTAGGTCGGCATGGTCGTGTAAGACCGCGTGTGCCACAGCGGATTGGGCGCTGCCAGTGCTCAGGGGCGCAACCAAGCGGTCGAGCCCGGGGGCGCTGTGTTCTCTGCGAATCCGCAGGCGCCCTCGGCTCAAACCTGTTTATCCCCAGCCAACTGCCTGCTCTCCTGGCGCCCCGTGCAGCGCCGCGCCGCGCGGGGCGCATCCTCGCCAGGAAGGGGCCGCAGCCGGGGCGTCCAACGAGGTCCAGTCAGCCCGCGATGACCCCGGAGAAGAGGCCGGGGTGTTCTGGGAGTCCCCTCGGCCGCACAGGCCGTATCAAGATGGTATTTGAGATGGTAGAAATATCGGCCGACCTGGCGGCGCTGTTGGTGTTGCATATACATATATAGATATACAGATACGCGTACACACATACGCATACTATATATATGCAAGTACAACTAGATCTCCATGCACATATACATGCACAGCTGCATGAAGACGCACGCGTGTACATAGTAGCACGTCCATCAATGGTGCAAAAGTAAAGCAATCATCTATACAAACGCACATACAATCACACGTAAACGTAGACAGGTGTGAAGCGCAGCTTAGAACCATCACTTGCGTTGATTTTTCGGCGGATTATGACGGAGTACATCCGCGCGCGCCAGAATCGCGACAGGCCTTTACAGATGGCGGCGCGCATGCCCGCCCTCCCGATGCCCAGGAACACCGTCGCTTTAAGCGCACGGATAATGCCCACTGGGTTTCTTGTGAATCTTACTGGCGGCTGCCGCCGGGCGCCCCAGGTGGTCAGTGTCGCCAGCAGACAACATTGAGTTGTGCTTGGCAACGAAGTACAGGACCAAGAAGCGGTGGCGGCTGGGCGACATCTCGTTGAAGATCCGCGAGTAGCCGCGAAACCATGAGAAGCACTGCTCTGCCACCTGAGTGTTAAGTCCGCTGATACGCAGCTTCAAGCGATGGATGTGCAGCGGGTTGCGCGCGCAGGTGGGCGCATGCTTCTGGGCGTGCAGCCTGTCGGCGACCCAGCATTTAATCTGATTGAACTGATCGTCCAGGAGCGCCGAAGGCATCGCCGAGCATGCCCTGTCGCATATGATGCAGTTGACCTTCGGATACCGCGGGAGAACACGGAGGATTGTGGACTTGACCACATCGTTGCCCTCTGGCGCAGTCTGCTCGGTCACGGCCACCACGCGGCCGCTCGTGGTCAGAAGCATAAACCACCCGTTGTTGTGGTGTAGAGACCTCGGGGCTTTGCGCTTCGTGCCAGCCTTGGTCACCGCGGGCTTCTTAATCACGGCGGCTCTCTTCGCGACAGGCTTGGGCTTGGAACGGGCCTTCGCGGTAGCGGGCTTTTTCATCAGGGCCTTCCCAGCGAACTTGCGAGCAGCCGAAGGCCTCTTCAGCACTTTCCCTCCTGGAAGGCCGCAGCCGCCGTTGCAGCGCACCAGCACCTTCTCGTGTCCGTCGCCCACTAGCTCAGTAACGCAAGCGGAATTGGCGGGCGGATAGACGCGCTGGTGGAGGTGATCGTCGTATGTTCTCAGAGCGCTCTCGCTGATGTCCTCCTCCACGTAGATGTCAAGATGCTTGTCGAGCGGTTCCAACTCCTGCACGGCCAGCGCATACATGATAGCATGGCCGTGAAGTTTACGCATGTCGAAAGGGAACTCTTTCCCCTGCCAACCGCTGCCGTCGCCGTCGTCAAAGACATCCTTCTGGACCCAGTCTGCGCCCCTGGCCGAGACGAAGTTCCTGAACAACATTGCCTCGTAGTACCGCACGTATCTCATGGTGAAGCCGCGCTTGCTCGAGATGAAGAGGACTCCGGCGCACTCCAGGTCGGCGAGAGTAGCAGTGTTCTTCTTGCGCCCCCCGACCCACACGAAGTTGGGGCCGTATGTCAATCGACACTTCTTGCTATTGCACTGCCAGGGCGTGACCGTCACTGTCGTCGCGGTGTGGAGGTCATGGACGATGGCCTCGTGAGTCGTATCGCCCTTCTTGCAGAGCCTGCATCCACATACGCAGAATTCCAAGTGCGTCTCGAACTCGTCGGCGATGTCCTGCCGCAGACCCTTGCCCTTGGTGTAGGGCGCGCCGCCGCTGCAGACGCTGCAGCTCGAACCGCCGAGAGCGTCGCCCAGCCAACAACGGTGTTCTCGCATGATCAGAATGCGGAGGTACCGAGCCTCGCCGCCAAAATCTTCCTCCAGGGACTGCGCCATGGATGCGAGCATGGTGGATGCGGGCCGATCAACGCCCCTTGCATTGCGAATGCTGATAGCGTATGTGAACAATGCCTCCTGCGCATCTAGGAACGCCTCCGTGTCGATGCGCTCCACTGAGTGCTCTGGCAGCACTGCGATCTGAAATGAACCAGGAAGAGGTCGCGGATCGCCTCCGTCGCCGCCTCGTCGACGGTTTTCGATTTAATCAAAGGGATAATGTACATGGTGATGTATGCAAATCTAACTTCTGGGCTGCTCAAGAATTCGGATAAGTCTGCATCCTCGGGGAAGACTCTATCGTCAACGCTGACCTTTGCACGGTCGGCCGAGAAAGTCGCGGTTAGTTCGACGCAAATGATGCGACGAAGCCATGCCCGCAATAAGTCTAATCTCTCTGGGTCGCCCGCCAGGGAAGGGTACGCCATGTTCGTCTCCCAAAACTTCGCGCACTTATCCCAGCGGAAGTATTCTGTAACTCTGCCAAACAGGGCACGGCACGCAATTCTTTCCCCAGAAATCCAACACTTCAGAATGTGCTCAATAAGAGAAACTCCAGGGGCGCATTCCTGGACGGTGAGGACTTTAGCAAATGCTACTTGGCCGCCCTGTTTTCGGAACTCTTCCTTTACCTGGAATGCCTCCGACGAGATCGTGGTTGCATGATCCCCGAAAACGTTGTTCCTCAATATCGTCCTTGCAGATTTCGAATTGCCCCCGGTGCCTGTGTACCATATCAGAACAGGCGGCATCGCGACGCCCATGAATGCCAAACACTCCATGGCAAGATCCGCTTCTCGGCCTGCATCGGCCCCCGCATACGAGGTGCACATTATCAGCCGAAGCCGATCCACGATGTGATCGGGGATGACGCATCCAAGGTCGCCAGGGATACCGAAGTAGCAATTGTTGTCCATCCCCTTGGGGATCTGCTGCACTCTCTCGTTTTGAGGCACACCTGGCCTGGCGTCGAAAACCACCGTGGCGTCGTCGAACGTAACGGGGCTGCGCCCCGTCGTCGTCGGTCGGGGCGTCTTCAACCAGCTCCCGAATGAATCCACCAGATCTTTTGCCGACGCCTTGCTGGTGAAGCGGCCCGTGATGCTACCAACGGCTCTGCACAGGTCCAGCGCCCACGGAGCGACCTGAGTTCCTCCGGATGGCTTCAGGTCTGCCGACGAGACTGGATCCATGCAAAGGTAATAGTCTTCTCCATTTTCCAAAGACTCCAAAACAACTCTGGTGTCTCGGGCCAGATTTTTCTGCATTGCTTCTCGAAGTAATATCTGAGTCAACGACAGCGTCTTCTCGAAGTAACGGAGGGTATCCTGTCGGCGAATCGCAAATACCTCTTTCAGAGCAAATTTCCCGCGGCGAAAAATCCGCCCGCGGATTTCTGACCGCTCCCCAGAAAAACGCGCACTGGGCTCCGCGCCAGCCTGGGCGCTTTCGATGAGGAAAACAACAGAAAGATGAATTTGCGATTCGCCCGTCCTCTTGCAATTCTTCAACTCGCCAGAAAGCGCCATTGCGGTAATGGTAGACGCCGTCTGGGTGGGCTCTGTAGCGCGGCCCCATCATGATGGCGGCGAGGCGCGTCACCAGGTGGTCGTTCCCCACCTTGACGTGCGGCTTCTCGATTAGGAAGAGGCCCGACACAAGCAGAGCATCCCTGAATAATCCAGTTGGAGGAACTCCCCACGAATCTAGGATGCTGTTTGTTTCCTGAGTCACTCGTCTGATTGAGCTCCCCATGTCCTCTGGGCCCTCCTCTCGGTCTGCCTGAATCGACACAGAGCCTCGCATCTGAACCAGTTGCGCAAAGCGCTCTGGCTCCCAGCGTCGGAGCACATCGGCCCCATCGGCGCCAGTCGAGCTCCCCGCGACGCGCCCGTCGCGTCCTTGCCGAGCGGCCCTGGCAGACGCACTGGGCGCGCCCTCTCTTCTCGGTGAACGGCTCGAGTCCCGCGGCTCTCGCTTCACTGAGGCGCGCGCTCGATCGCTCTGTGCGCCGTCCTCCCGCTTGACGCGGAGAAGTCGTTGCTGCCCAGCGCGCGAGGCATGGGGCTCGAGCGCGTTTCCACCTCGGAGAAATCGGAGCTGCTGGGTGCCTGGGCGGGAGGCGACCTCGTCCTTGTCCAGGAACTTCCAACCGATTTCCTGCGGCAGGTTCGACTGCCAGGACGCTTCAAAAGGGATCTGGTACGTGCCAGACACGTTGTTCCACGCGGACAGCTGCATTCCGACGCCCAGGCATAGTTCTCCGGCGAAAACAACGGGGCGCTCCGCAGCCAGAGCAGAGTGCCCCCCCGCCTCACCAAACATAGCCGGCTCTGTGTTCAGGAGACGGAAGAAGTCCTCGTCGAGACACTTCACCGCGGCGTACGACCCCTCAGGCAACTGCGCGTCCTCGATCATAGCGAAGTCCGACCACGAGCATTGCGCAGCGCCAGGGCAACTCAACCGGCTGAATCTCGTCGCCTCAATGCATCCCTGGCGAAAGCGCGCCTGCACCATCGACAGACCGACGTTCGTCATGGGCGGGCTCCTCGCCATCTCCAGCAAGTTAGACGTCGCCATTGGTGCAGCGCGCCTTTGAAGTAACGTTGGGAAGATCTCGGGCTGCTCTCGCTTCACATCGGTGCCCACTTCTTGCTTGACAGTTGGGCGCCTTCCCGCTCCGCCAATACTGTCTTCTTCGCTCTCTGTGTCGCCCGCGCCCGCCTCGCGGCCAGTGCCGAGAAAGGCAGCCCCCCGATGACCCGCTGGGGGCGGCGGCGCAGCAGCGCTGCTTGCCGCGCGGCCCGACGCTACCCATGCCTGAAAGGCGATATCGAAGTGGTGCTCATGTACACGGAGAACACGCGAGGCTTCTTCCTCTTCCCGAGCCGCAGTGCCTGGTGGCGGAGGCGCCGCAGTGGTCTCCGAGGCCGCTACTGGATCCTTCTCTCGCTGGAGCTTCGCTTCAGCCTGAGCAGCTGTCTCCTGGAGAACGCGCGCGGCTTCTTCCTCTCCCCGAGCCGCAGTGCCTGGTGGCGGAGGCGCCGCAGTGGTCTCCGAGGCTTGGTCTCGTTCTTCGGCATTGGCATCAACGATTTGGTAGATTTTCCAACGCCACGTAGAGCTCTTCTCCTCCTCTGTGAAGGGCTTGAAAGAGCTGGCCTTATTCGTGTCCGCCAGGAGTAATTCACCATCCACTTTCTTGAGAGCCTGGAAATGCGCCACGGTGCCCAAATCAGTTCTCTTTGCAGGATCAAAGATAACGTACTTGGAATTGTCATCGACGGCCGAAATGCCACCGCTCACTTTTTGTATAGACTTGCCGAAGGGCGCGAGCATCTGGTTGCCGTGCTTCTGAGCCCAGTACGGCCCGTCGGCCACGTAGGGCACCTTGTAGCGGTGAGCTCTGAAGGCATCAACAAGGCAGACATCCTTGAAATATCCCTCGTTGGTCTCCTTTGGGGGACGAACAGATACCGATGCCGCTACTCCGCGGACCTCTCCAGGGGCGCCTTCTGAGCAGAATGCCGAAGCGAATCCAGCCGCGGCGACGAGGGCTCTCCAGGACGAGCAGCGGTACGGGCGCCTGTTCCTCCGAAGATCCTCGCCCTTGTCCGCAGGCGGCTGAACTGCGCGGCGGCGCCTGGTCGGACCCATCACCGCGGTCGGCGTGTAATCGGTGCCCGCGCAGCCGAATTCCAGGAGGATCTCGTCTATCTTTCCGATGTCTGAGGGAACGCCGCCGCTGGCCCCGCGCTGGCTGGTCCCCGTTGACCGGCGAGTCGCCTTCTTGCGGGGCGCGCGCGTCGGCTGCAGAATCCGTTTGTTGGTTTGCACTGTCTCAACTTCCTTTTCTGACGTACTCATGTGCGTCAGGCGGAATTTCGCTATCTCGGCCTCTGACGCAGGTCTCCAATTGGCCCACTTCACGCGCGTGCCGACGGGATTCTGCGTGAAGCCCCACGCAGGTGCACTGCGGTAGCGGCGGTTCCAATACTCGAGGTCGGCGGCGAGCATGTTGTACGTTTTTGGGTCCATCGGCAGCGGGCGGGCATTGCCATTCTCAGTCGGAAGACGCGGCGCCTCCGCCTCCAACCCCTGGATGGGGCATCATCGGAACGGCGCCCATGCTCGCGCGGGGCGTCTGGCGGCTCGCTGGCGGGGCCGAGGCACTGCGCTGCGAGGCCATCTGGGTCTCGCAAGTGAGGTTGATGAACGTGTTCTTCACCTCCACGCACGCGGGCCCCACCGACTGGTTACGAGCGGGGAAACGACCCCGGACAAACGCCATGGTTTCCACGAAAGTGCTTTGCAGTACAGAGAACAAGAGTACCTCGAATGCACAGAGCGTGGGCGAGTATGATGAGCACGACACAGATGTCTGCAAATCAGAACTTGGGCAAAAATGGTTACGGCGGCAGATTACTCTTCTCACAACGTGCAATGATGAGACAATGGTAAGCAGAACGCAGTATCGACCTGCACAGCTACCTGTCGTTGTCCCGTGGGCTGTCCCGCACTGACCCGCGAGGTCGCCGCGCGGGTTGTCCCGTGGGCTTGCCCCGTTGGCTGCCCCGTCTATCGTCCCATAGTTGTCCTGCGGATTGCCCCGCGGGTTGCCCCGCGGGTCGCCTCGTGGATTGTCCCGCGGGTTGCCCCGTGGATTGTCATCTGGGAGATGCAAAACGAAATGCGCATGGAACATGTAATCAAATTGCAGAGTGACATCTACATCGAAATGCACATCGTGCAATTGACGGTCGGGCCATTTTTGTTATGCTCACGCGACTACGGATATAACCCATGCATGGCAAATACGAAGCTGCCATCATGACTAAACACTCATCGCCGCAAGTCAACAATTATATTACATTGACCGCACGATCGTCCGCATGATGAAATCAATTTTGCTTGTTGTGCGCGGGTATCTAAGACGCTTCTGAGACCACCTAGGTTGCTTCCAAGACGGTTCCCAAGATGGTTCCAAGACGGCCCGTGCCCTTCAGCCCGAAGACGCCTTAGGATGGTTCCAAGACAGTCTAAGCGACTCCCAAGAGGCGGCCCCGAGATGGTTCCAAGACGGCTAAGCGGCTTCTGACACGGAGCCTAAGGTGGTTCCAAGACGGCCCTCAAGACGCCGTAAGTGGCTTCCAAGAGGCTGCCCAATACGGCTGTCATATTTCTAACGCACACCTCAAACACTGCGCGCAAAGCATCACTTGCGAGATAAGGGCGTTCATTCTTCAAGCGGGGTTGCGTTCCTTTTCCTTGATTTTGCTTGTTTGGAAGTAAAAATTACAAATAGAACAAAACATGTACAAAAACACTATTTTTCATATTCTGTAAAACCTTAAAACAACTACATGAAACGTATCACTTGCGAGATAAGGGCGTTCATTCTTCAAGCGGGCCTGCGTTCCTTTTCCTTGAATTTGCTTGTTTTGAATTAGAAAACTACAAATAGAGTAAAACATATATTAAAACATTATTTTTCCATATTATGCAAAACGCTACAAAAACTGCATGAAACGCATCAATTGCGAGATAAGGGCGTTCGTTCTTCAATCGGGGTTGCGTCTCTTTACGTTGAATTTGCTTGTTTTGAATGCAGAACTACAAATAGAGCAAAAAAAATATAAAAACACTATTTTCCATATTTTGCAAAACGCTACAAAAACTGCTCGCCCCCCCCCCCCCAGCGACCCCCCAAAACGGTCAAAACGTGATGCCTACTAGCACTAGTACTAGTCGTAGTGATGGCCGCACGTGTGAATGTAGTGGTATCAGGAGAGGCCGTTGTCCGAATGATAATATATCATAGTCGCAGTAGTGGTAGTAATAGTAGTAGCCGTACTAGTAGTAGTAGTAGTAGTAGCAGCAGTAGTAGTAGTAGTAGTAGTGGTAGTAGTAGTAGTCGTAGTAGTAGTAGTAGTAGTCGTAGCAGCAGCAGGCGCAGCAGGGGGCAGAAGGAGGCACACGGGAAGAGGAGATGAGGGGCGCGGCTCCCCAGGGGGGCATAGCAAAATGCGATGCCCCTTTTCTACCGCGCTCCGTGGCGCCGCTCGTTGGCTCTCCGCTGGCCAAAAGCTCAGGCCTCCCACAGCGCCACCTCTGCCTCGAGGTACCGGTTCCGCTGCTGGAGGCGCTGGCACAGCCTCTTGCTCGCGGTCACCTCCTGGTGACAAGCGTGCTTTCCACTGCCGCCGCGACAGGCCACGGGCGGACGACCTGCGGTAGCGCCCTGCTGTGCGAGATGCTAATCGCACCCACCAGTCGTTGCCGCACGTCCGCCGCCCGTGGTCTTCGTAGCATTTGTGAAAAATATGCCAAAGGGCCTTGTCGCGCACCAAGTTCTTGCGCAGCTTCTCTTTCTCCTTCGTGAGCGCTCTCTGCGTCGCGGCCCCCTTCTTCTCCGCTTCCTCGCACTTCTTTTTCTCCTCGGGAGGAGACAGGCGCGGGTCGCGATTTCTGTTGTTGCTGTTGTTTTTTTTTACGTTTAACTGTAGCAGGAATTACCGCCGCGATCCTGAAGGAAGCCGAGCTTCCAGTTCCTGGCCTCCTTCCAGGCGGTCTTCGCCTCGGCCTGCCAAGTCTTCGCCTCCTCCCGTGCGCTCTGGGCCTTCCGCATGTGCTCGTTGGAGCGTCTCCTGTGGACGAGCCACGAAAGGGAGGCGCCATCCAATGCCACGCAGAAGCGTCACGATTCGGAAGCATAGTATATCACTCACGTTGTATACTGTGCTTCCGAATCGCGTCGCTTCTGCGTGGCATTAATTAGACGCTGGGTTGTGGTATGGTGTTTTTTGTTGCACCATGGTCTTCAAAGCGTCTTCTTTCTTCTGGTGCTGCTCCGTCGCTTTGCGGACCGCCGCGCGGACCTTCTCGAGGGCCGCGCGGCGGAAGGTCGCCACCAGGCGCTTGGTCCGATCTTGTTGGAGGTAAGCTTCAAGCCTCTTTTTGGCTTGGTACTCCCGGTTCTTCTCAAGTTTCCGAAAGTACGCCTCTGTGCCTTTCGCTGGGTTGCCCATGCTTCCAGGCAGCGGAGTTCTAGCGGGGGCCTGAGCCTAAACATTTTTTTTTGCCAATGGCACAAGTTGCATGCGATTGCTTCCCATTTCCATGTTTTTCCTTCCAGTCCACTCCCCCGTATCCTCCCCCATCCTCCCCCTCCTCCCTCGTCCTCGCCCTCCCCGTCCTTCTCCTCCTCATCACCATCCTGTTCCTGCTCATTCTCCCCATGAGAGGCATGCGTACAAGCGGCCGCAGCAGGCGAGAAATATTATGAGGACGCCGCCAAATAAAGAACAGTGAAGAAGATGAAAAATGATATGAAGAAGAGTGGAACTGACAATCAGAATAATAATAAAAGGAATAAGAAGAATAAGAAGAATAAGAAGAATAATAATAACAACACGTACAAAATAATATGTATGATCATGTAGGGGGCAAGCTTCTTAGGTTCCTGGGTTCCTGGGTTCCTAATTTACTAATTCTTGGATCATGAGTTTTCTAGGTTCTTGGGTTCTTGGTTCCTGAAGTCTTGGGTTCTTAGGTTCTTAAGTTCCTGGGTTCTTAGGTTCCTGGGTTTCTTAAGTTCCTGAGTTCATGGGTTCCTAAGTTCCTGGGTTTCTGGGTTCGTACGTTCCTGAGTTCCTGGGTTTCTTAGGTTCCTGGGTTCTTAGGTCCCTGAGTTTCTGGATTATTAGGTTTCTGGGTTCCTGGGTTCTTGGGTTCCTGGGTTCTTAGGTTCCTGGGTTTCTTATGTTCCTGGGTTCCTGGGTTCCTAGATTATTGAGTCCCTGAGTTCCCCAACTCCCTTCCCCTGGATCTGTAGAGGAACAGTGCGATGGGTTGAGCCAGAACCTCGTCGCGGCGCGACAATGACGCGAAAGAGCGAATGACTGTGAGAACGGAGTGAGGATAACTAATGCTCTACCCCTTTTCCTGTATTCCTCTCGTCCTTTACTCCTCGTCCTTTCCCTCTACTCGCCCTCCTCTCCTTCCTCCTCATCCTCATCCTACTCCTCGTCTTGGGATGTCATTTTTTTTTTTTTTTTTTTTTTTTTGCCTTTTTTGCCTTTTTCGCATTTTCGCCTGCCCGCTCCTTGCGGCGCGGAGGGCCGGCCCAGCGCCAGGGCGCGAACGCGCGAAAATGCAAAAAACGACAGAAAATGCAAAAACAACAAAGAAAACTAAGGACATCCTAAGAAAACCATGCGAAAAAGCTGCAAAACCTAAGGAAAACAAAAGTTTTGGACGCCTGATAGCCACCAAACCTGTGCAAACACAAGGTTTCGGCTCATCGACGTCACGAAACACTGTGTTTTCACAGGTTTCGTGAGCACCAGCTTGCCAAAACCTTGCTTTTCCTTAGTGTTTGCAGCTTTTTCGCATGGTTTTCTTGGGATGTCATTGGTTTTCTTTGTTTTTTTGTATTTTTTTTGCCTTTTTCAAATTTTCGCCAGCCCGCTCCTGGCGGCGCGGAGGGCCGGCCCAGCGCCAGGGCGCGAACGCGCGAAAATGCAAAAAAAGGCAACAAATGCAAAACAAAAAAAAAAAACAATGACATCCGAGGAAAACCATGCGAAAAAGCTGCAAAACCTAAGGAAAACAAAAGTTTTGGACGCCTGATAGCCACCAAACCTGTGAAAACACAAGGTTTCGGCTCATCGACGTCACGAAACATTGTGTTTTCATAGGTTTCGTGAGCACCAGCTTGCCAAAACCTTGCTTTTCCTTAGTGTTTGCAGCTTTTTCGCATGGTTTTCTTGGGATGTCATTGGTTTTCTTTGTTTTGTTTGCTTTTTTTGTTTTTTTAGCATTTTCGCCAACCCGCTCCTGGCGGCGCGGAGGGCCGGCCCAGCGCCAGGGCACGAGCGCGCGAAAATGCAAAAAAAACAGAAAATGCAAAAAAACAAAAAAAACCAAGGACATCCTAAGACAACCATGCGAAAAAGCTGCAAAACCTAAGGAAAACAAAAGTTTTGGACGCCTGATAGCCACCAAACCTGTGAAAACACAAGGTTTCGGCTCATCGATACCGCGATACAAACTGCTTCCTTTTTGTAGAGAGAATACAACCTGATTCCTTTTGTGGCGGATTACAAATTGATTTCTTTCTGTCGGATTGACAAACAACAAGTTCCTTGTGCGGCGGAATTACAAAGACCCCCTCCCCCCATCAGAAAAACATGCTGAGGCGTTCTTTTCAAAAGCAAAACTTCACCATGCCGACCCGACAACTCGCGTCGTCGCATCTTCGTTTTCCGCGCTGTTGGTTGTTGTGATTTGTTACCCCGAGGGGACTCCCAGAACGCCCCGTTCCGGAGGTGGAAATGGGGGCAGTCATGTCTGAAGTTGTTCTCTATTCTGGACCGCGTGGCCATGGGGGGCCGCGCGGAGGCCCGCATCGGGGCAAACGCTTGCTATGACCTGATCGGGGGCGCCAGGAGCCTGGATCAGGAGGCGGCGCCATCCGCGCACCGCCCTCGCGACCCACAACCCTTCCCCCGAGTTCTGAAGATCAGCAGCGGGGGGCGGTCCGCGGTGGGCAGGAGGCTGGATTCCGACGGCCAAGGAGATCCATCCGCCCTTGTGCGCGCATCCCGAAAAGATCATGCACCATCGGGGCAACAGCGAGACCCTATGGTGGACGCGCGACGACTGCCAGACGCGTTGGACGAGGCCCCCGATCGACGGTTTCATCGGCACTGGCGCCCCAGAACACATGGAACGAGCGACATTCGGCTGGTTTGCGGGCTACGCCTTCAAGGAGATCTACAAGATGGACTTCCAGCGCTGCTAGTTGCGCGCGAGGATTCACGAGTCGGGCGACCCAGCATCACATCAACAGTTCCGGCGCTTGGCGACGTGCGCGGCCGAGCGCGAGATTCGCGAGAACATCGCGGACAGGGGCGGTTTCGAGACAGTCGTGCAGGGGCATGGCATCTGATGGACTCCCTGACATAATTTGTTTTTATGGTCGCAGGGCGCGTGTCTGAGTGCACCGGGGGCCCCGCGACACTCTCTGGGACCCGACCGAGTGCGTCGGGTTCCCATCTGCATGCGATTTTACCAACGAGCGGATGACAGAGGCTTTTTATTCAGATGATACTACCGAATTCATTCAGGACGCGTGGTCTGGGCAGTCTTCTGTTCGTTTTTGAAAAGAAACGGACTGGCCGCATGCCCTTTTATTGCAAGGCTGCTGCGAACGCGACGTTCGCTGGCGCATTGCCGGCAAACTCATTGTCCGCATGGCACTTGTCTCAGTCGGGTTGGGCAACTCATTCCTCGAGGTGCAACCCATGTAAGCGTGGCTGGTCCAGTGCGTGGTGAACCTGTGACCGCGCTCCGAGGCGTTCCAGACAGTTCCTGGCAGTCCGCTGCCCCACGGGTTTCGGCCGAAGCGGCCGAGGCGAGCAGAGGAGAATGGCGACATGTTGCGGCAGACCGCCAATGGGGCCCACATTTCATCTTCGGAGCTCGACGCGGGCGGCGTCGGAACGACCCCCATCCACAGGTCAAGCAGATCAGGCAGGCACTTTCAGTGAACAGTATCAGTCTCAGACATCCTTTGGTAGCAACTCCTGAAGTAGATGGGCCCGGAGAAATGCCCGCTGACCATCCCGAGGCCGAACTTGATAGCGATGGTGAAGTACCTGCTCAGCCAGACTGGGCGCCGACTGCTGATCAGTGGGCCGATCTTAAACTTGCCCATGGCAAATCTGGTCACCCTGGGAATCGACTTCGCTCGACTTCTCAGACGGGGAAGCGAAGAGCCTCAGGTAATTCGCACGCGGGGCACTGACGCATTTCATGTCCGACGCGCTCGATGCGCACGAGCGTCCTTGCGCCCGTCGTCCTGCAGCTGCTCCTAAGTCTTATCGCTTCAACCATGCTGTTGGTATTGATCTTGTCGGGGCCAAGTGCCCACTGGATGATGCGCCGCACGTTTGGGCCAAGATCATCTGTCGAGGCGCCATTTTTCAGCTTGCTGGACATGTGGGGACAGGGATACCAGCATATGTCGTATGGTAGGCATTTATACGCGCATGGGCACGAGTGTTTGGCGCGCCAGAAGTTGTCGACCGGAGTTTCAGGCAACGCTTGATGACAGCATGCAAAACAACGGTGCGTGTGTGTTTTTTTCCGACTGATGCCCGTTCACCACGGCGCAACCGTCGAACGTAACGCGCGGGAAAATCATGGAAACGACAGCTCCGTTTTGCCGTGCATCGGGTAGCTTCGGATATTCCAGCTGGGTGGTATGCGATGTGGGAGTTGTTGTTATGTTCGGAACCGTTGCCAGAATCGGAGTGGCTTCTGATCTATGTAACGTGTTTCGGTTCAACGCAAAGTCTACCAGCGTCGCTGCTTCCGGTGAATATATAGATCCTGTCTACCGGTCCGTTACAGGGCTTCCACCGAGCGGAAGAGCAACACCGAGCCGCTATGAGAACATGGACCGCCATGGATAGCCGAACTCGGCTACTCCGAGTCCTCCGTGCCAGACACCGTATACCACCGACTTCCACGGAAGGCCAGTTCGCGTTTGTCTGGAGACAAGGGCGAGTTGGTTCAGGCAAGTGGTTTGGACCTGGTGCGATCATCATGCCTACTGCTGGTGGGGCTTGGATTAATATGCGGGGGGCGCTGCGGCGTGTGTCTCACGGACAGATACGGAGCGCCACTCAAGACAAGAGAAGCGACATCGATATTGTCAACCGCTACCTCCCTGACCTCCAGATCGATCTCGAGCGCACTCGTGGAGCTCGTTGCTACGTTGACGTCGCCAGAGAAGAAACCCCACTATGCCCTGGAGACGAGCTTTTACTCGACCCTGAAGGTACGGAGGCCGATGACATTTCCGACGACTCCGACGTCGATGCCGATCAGGGGCCGCGATCGCCGCCGCCCGAAGAACCAGCAGCGTTACCAATGGCGGAAATTTGCAACGAACCTGGACTGGCACGCACCGCGCCCCGACCGACAAGTTCGACTTCGTTTAGACGCTGCCTCCTCCGCTGAAGCGCAGGGTGAGCCAGGATCGAGCCAACCTCTGTGGCAGGGGCCCCGGGGGGGACTTCCAGCGCTACCCCGCAAGGTTCGAGTGCGCCTTGGCCCGCTACTGCGTTGTCCTATCTACCGCCTGCAGCAACGACTGCGATAGCATCCCCTGTTTTTTTTTTCTTCGCCGATTCCTCAGACGAGCTGGTTACTTACTGCGTGGACAGCAGCCATGCTGTTCATGTAACAGATGATTTGCTTTTTGGGGGGGCGCACGTGGCCCACAATCTGGAAAACGTCTACGCAGCCTGTCAATCAGAAGTAACCTTCTTCAACGCCTCCTATGCGTTCTTCATTTAGGAAGATCGGGCTGCGGATGAAACTGTCGTCCATCCGTTACCTGATCATCTTAAACAGCGGTAGATTGGCCCTACCAGCGGCCGCCATAAAGAATGGTTTGATTTTCGCGCCGCTGGACCTGGCGGCACCAAAGCAGCGCGCGCCCATGGAGGCGCGGCCGCCGCAGAGATCTACCACGCATTTCCTCGGCGAGTGATTTCTTCTCAGTGGCGCGACGAATGGAAAGATAAATAACCCTGCTGCCCCAAAGAGTGACAACGCTATACCGCGATGGATAGTTCAAGGATTCCATGGTCACGACACCGCCGTGTTGAATCGCACCGTGCCGACGCCTCCACATCAGACGTGCCTGGTGCTCTGTAATGTTTGTCCTCTATCAAAGCATAAGCTCGGGCCAGCGACGTCATGTCGGCCTTCGCTCGTGGATTTCGAAATCAGCGGGGGGAACTTTTTTCTGCCTCGCGTTTGGGGGTGGCACTCCTGGCCAGGGCCCCAAATAATTGCGGGCGATTGAACTACTGACAGAAGTTGACGGACTCGTTGCCGGCCCTCCAGGCTGACGCAGAATTTTTTGGGCAGTTTTCAAGGAGCACGGAATCACTCGCCATCCTCTGGCACCCTGCGTCATGTTCATGTACGAGGCTCTCGATGGGCGCCCCGGGCAATTTGCGGGTCTCGTTGTCACCGACACGGATGGTTTGTTGGGGGGCGGCATTGGATATATTTGGCGATGTCATTTCTCTCTTGCGGAAGCGGTTCGCATCGGGGAAATGAATTGAGCTCATGGAGGGCGTTGCTGAGTGCGGCGGGCGCGCGCTGCGACGGCGCGCAAATTTCGATTCCGCCACCTCCATGGCGCCGCATCTTGCAGAACGGGCTCGACCTATCAGCCCCCCGCGGGGGCGCGGCAAGAACGTCGCCGCCATGCGCGGCCTGCGCGGGGAACTCGCTTGGACGAGCCGAGAGGGCATGCCCAATGGCTCGGGGGGCGCATCTCTCCCGAGCAGCACTCTGCCCAACTTCGGGGCGAAAGACTTCGTCGACGCTCAGCCTCGACAAGATGAATTTCCAGCAGATCCTTGGTTGCAGCCTGGTCAAGATCCCTGGGCAGGAGCTGGGGTGCGACATGGCGTGCCTTGGGAAGGCGATGACGGCGTGGGCTGATCAGATCAGGACTGGGCCCGCTGGTTCTGACTGCCATGGGCGGAGACCCAGCCCAATGCGCAACAATTCTCGCCGGTTTGGACTGGGCGGGGGCGCGGCTCGCCGGCTGCGCCAGATCGACAGAACGCGCCTCCGCGGGGACAGGCTATGCCTTCTTATCACTTGTTCCCCGACCTAGTGGGGAGATGCCTCTGCCCGATCGTCTGATCGCCAAAGGGGCAATTTCCTGAATAGTCGGAGGCCCCAAATATACCAAACGACCTACCTCCCACTTGGGATGGAGAAGATCGGGATATTCGCTTAGACCCCACATGCAGGAGCTGCAGATGTGGCTCGCGACTACCATAATTTGGAAGGCACAACGTGGGTGCCTCATCTACCGCCATGTCGAAAACGACCCCACTATCACTACGAACGAACTCACTCAAGACCAGTTGTTTGCCGAGGACGGCGGGCAGGCTGCGATGAAACGCATCCAGCAGGCTTTTGCCGGGCACCAGGGCCGCAGGATGCCGAATGCTTCTGAGAGGCTTTTCAATTCAGAAGACACCAAGCGCAAGCAAGAGGAGCCCCTGGTCAATTCTATCGCGCGTAAGCGCGTGCTCTCCCGAGAACTCGAGAAGCGCGTGATCTTGCCGGGGGACTTGGCAGTGTGCGTGCTTCTGAGAGACTGAGGTTTAATGACGCTGCTTGGGATGCCGTCGAGCACTGGGCGGAGGATCATGCGATTCTGAATTTTTGGCGCGATTAGGTTCGGAGGCTTGAACATGGCGGGAGTCCATCCGCGCATTTTGTCGGATATCAAGACAATGATGACGGACGCGAGGACTCGCGACCAAGTCTATTGGATTATCATGCATCAGTTTTGTTTATTTTGCCAGAGGCCTATGAGGAAGAGGAGATCATGAACAAGGCCATCAAGTGTGCGGGCGATGACGAGGTCTTCTTCGTAGCTGGAGATTTGCCCGGCGATGTTGTTCTGGGAGAAAATGAGGCCATCGCCATCTGCGCTAACTATAGTCAGGTACGACAGCACTTACACGCGCGGAAGGTTGGGCGATTATTTTTCAAACAGCAACCCCCAAATGGAGAGTTCACAGGCTCCCGAAATACAAAACGTCGAGGAAATGGCGGGGGCCATGCCCGACCAAAGCGGTGGACCAAAAGCATGTTGAGGAGCCGCTCGAAGTGCGCCCGACGCGGGAAGATGGGGCACTGGGCTGGAGACTGTGCGAACGAGCCGCGCGAGCGAGGGCGCAAGCGACGAGCGGGTTTCGGCGGCTCCCAAGCAGTTCCTCTCGAAGCAGATGATGCTCTGCATGGCGTTTGCCAACGGGGACTTCCGATCCACTCTGGAGTCAGTTTCTTCGCCTTTTCCACGTATCTATGTTACTACCGACGCTGGAGGTCACGTCTTGTCTCGTTGAATTCAGGTTCAGATGGGTTTCGGTTTGGCGGGTGCCGGATCTCTGCGCGGCGTGCGTGGCCGAGAGCAGTTCGAGGGCATGTTGAAATATATTGGGGGCGCCTACGGGTTGAAGCCCACCCTGCTGGACTCGAAGTCGCCATCTCCACTGCTCGCGCAAACATCCCGCCCACCCACCCGCGACTTGGTTTGCAAAACCTCTTAAGACCGACTGCGACGACACCGACGACAACGACTGCGACGACACCGACGACGTCTCCGACGACTTCGACGACGACAACGACGCCGACGACGACGAAGACGACGACGACGCCAACAGAGGCGACGACGAGGGAGGATGATGGACGACGACGGCGACAACGACAACGACGACAACGACGAGGGAGGAGGGAGGACGGCGACGACGCGAACGACGAAGAAGGAGGAAGGACGGCGACGCCGAGGGCGACGACGACGAGGGAGGAGGGAAGACGACGACGGCAACGACGACGACGACGGCGACGAAATAGGAGGGGCGACGACGACGCCGACGACAGACGACGGACGGCGACGAGGGAGGAGGAGGAAGGACGACCACGGCGACAACGACGACGGAAACGACCACGACGCCAAAGTGGACGATGACGACGAACACGAGGAAAGACCGAGGACGACGTAGGCGACGACGACGACGACGCGGGAGGAGGGAGGGCGCCGACGACGACGACGACAACGCAAGAGCGCGCGCGCACGCTTTTGTTGAAAATCCGTGTTGCGAAACCTAGGGTTTTTGTAAGTTTCTTGGACGCGCGATTTTGAAATTTTGGAACCCTTCCGAAACCGATGGGTTTTGAAGGGTTTCAGCATGCGCGCGCGACGACGCGCGCGTCTGCACTTCGTCCTTTTTTGCAGAGGGTTCTCGCGACGGCGCGCGCGCAAGGGCGTTCGACAGACTTCGACATGCGCGCGCGCGAAGCCCGTTTGGTAGCATTTCGTGAAAAGCTTTGGAAACACTGTTTTCTTAAGGTTTCGCAAGAGCTCGCGCGGGAGTTTTTAGCAAATCAGCGATGCGCAACCATGTGTTTGTATGTTTTTTTTTGGGGCTCGATTGCGAAATCCTTCCAGCACCGAAGGTTTTTGAAGGATTTCGGCACGCGCGCGCGACGACGCGCGCGCGCGTGCACTTCGTTTTTTTTTCTCTGCAAGGGATTCGTAAACAAGTGTTATGTTGGAGCAAACAATGTCTCCGCATAATGTTCTTTTACAAGGTGCCCTCAGGGGGGGGGGCGCCCCCCCGGGGACAGTGCGAATTCATACTTAGGATGAACATGTGGTCAGAACCATACATCATTCACATACCCGAAAGGGGGGCCGATAACGCGGGGGGGGGGGGGGTAGAGCTTATTTTGTCTAGAAAGGAGAATCCATGCAGATACCCACCTTGGAAATGGATGCTATGGGCATTTGAGGATCCACCAAGTTTATCTCCGGCTGGGCACTACCTATCGCGGTGGCATGGAACTGCGGTACTCTCACGGTGGATTTGATCGCCTGTGATGTGATCTTAATGCTCAGACAGCCTGGCATGGTTCTTGATTTACCACTTGGCGTTGCACTCGACGGCAGCCAGACGAGAGTCGATGAGGTAGGGGCAGGCGCACGCATTGTGATCAATAGTTCTGATTTCCCCGATGAAAGTCGGCAGAGCAATTGGAAAGCCACGACGTATTCCCCCGAGGCTCAGGGGCGCTGCCGGGTGGTTGAGCCTGAGGACTCTGTGTTCCACGCGATTCCGCAGGCGCCCTCGGCTCAAACTTGTCCTTCCCCGTGGAATGCCTCGCCGCGCGGGGCGCGTCCTCGCATGGAGGGGCCACAGCCGGGGCCTCCGACGAGGTCCAGTCAGCCCGCGATGACGCCAGACAAGCGGACGTGGAAATTGGGGCAGTTCTGTATGAAGTTGTTCCCGATTCTGGACCGCGTGGCCATGGGGCGCCGCGCGGGGGCCCGCATCGGGGCCCACGCCTACAAGGACCTGCTCGGAGACGCCAGGGGCCTGGCCATTCACGCACCGCCCTCGCGACCCGCGACCCTTCTCCCGAGTTCTGAAGATCGGCGGCGGGAGGTCGTTCGCTGCGGGCAGGGGGCCGGGGCCCGACGGCCAAGAAGACCGCCCCGCCCTTGTGCGCGCATCCCGAGAAGATCATGCACCATCGGGGCAACAACATGACCCCGTGGTGGACGCGCGACGACTGTCAGATGCGCTGGACGAGGCCCCCGATCGATAGTTTCATCAGCACTGGCGGGCCCCAGACCACATGGAACGAGCGACATTCGGGAGGTTTGCGGGCTACGCCTTCAAGGAGATCTACGATGTGGATTTCCAGCACTGCGAGTGGCGCGCGAGGGCCGGGCGACCCAGCATCACATCAGCAACTCCAGCGCTTGGCAACGCGCGTGGTCGAGCGCGAGGCGCGCGAGAACATGGAGGACGGGGGCGGTCTCGAGACGGTTGCGGAGGAGCGCGACATCTGATGGATTCGCGGGCAGAAGATGTTTGGAACGGTCACCTGGCATATGTCCGAGTGCATCAGGAACCCCGCGACACTCTCTGGAATCCGACCGAATGCGTCGGCCTCCCATCTGCTCATGATTTTACCATCGAGCGGATGACAGAGGCTTCTTACTCAGATGATACTACCGCAGGATGCGTTGTCTGGGCCGTCTCCTGTTCGCATGTTCATCGCCGTGCTGCTGGCGCGTTGCTGGCAAGCATCTGTCCCCAGAGTACTTGTCTCAGTCAGGTTAGGCAACTCATTCCTCCAGATGCTACCAATCCAAGCCTGGCTGGTCCAGTGGACCAGGCGCCAGGCGGTCCCCGGCAGTCCGTTGCCCCGCTGTTTTCGCCCGAAGCGGCCGAGGCGAGCAGAGGAGAACGGCGGTTGATGTTGTGGCAGATAACCACCTGGGGCCGACGCTTCATCTTCGGAGCTCGACGTGGACGGTATTGGCACGATCCCCCATCAACAGGTTTAGCAGATCCGGCAGGCACTTTCAGTGAACACTACCAGTCTCAGTCTTCCGCTCCTGAAGTCGATGGGCCTGCAGATGTTCCTGTGGACGATCCAGGGGCCGAACCTGATTGCGATGATGCAGTATTTGCTCAGACAGACTGGGCGCCGCCGATCAGTGGACCGACCTTAAATTTTCCCATGGCAAATCTGGAAGTCTGGTCATCCTGGGAATCGAAACTCCGCTCGACTTCTGAGACGGGGAAATGTAAAGCCTCAGGCACGTTGGGCGCTGGGGAATTTTGAAGTCTTACGAGCTCGATGCGCGCAAACGGCCTCGTGCTCGTTGTCCTGCAGTTGCTCCTAAGTCTTATCGGCTCAACCATGTTGTTGGCATTGATGTGGTCGAGGTCAAGGGCCCACTCGATGATGCACCGCATTTCTGGATCAATATCATCTGTTGGGGCGCCATATTACAGCTAGCGGGACATGTGGGCACAGGGGAGTCAGCAGATGTACCATGGCAGGCATTTGCACGCACATGGGCACGAGTGTTTGGCATGCCAGGAGTTGTCGCAGTCGGTCGTGGAACGGAGTTTCAGGGGGCGCTCGCCGACGACATGCGAAACAACGGCGTGTGCCTTTTCCAACTGATGCCCGCTCACCACTGGCTAAACGGTCGAACGGAACGTGCGGGGGCAGAATGGAAACGACAGCTCCGTTTAGCCGTGTTTCTGGTAGCTCCGGATACTCCAGCCAGTGGTATGTTATGGGGGAGTTGTTGCTCTGTTCGGAAACGTTGCCAGAACCGGAGTGGATTTTCACTTGTGCAACGTGTTTTCGGTTTTACGCAACTTCTACCAGCGACGCTGGCTTCCGATGATATTATAGATCCTGTGTGCCGATCCGGTACAGGACTTTCACCGAGCAGAAGAGCTACGCCGAGCCGCTATGAAAGCATGGGCCGCCATGGATTGCTGAACCCGGCTATTCAGTCCTCCGTGCCAGACACCGTATACCACCGCCTTCCACGGAAGGCCAGCTCGTGTTTGTCTGGGGACAAGGACGAGCTGGTTCAGGCAAGTGGCTTGGACCTGGTGTGATCATCATACCTACTGCTGGTGGGGCTTGGATGAATTTGCGGGGGGCGCTGTTGCGCGTGTCTAATGGACAAATACGGAGTGCCATTCGAGACGAGAGTAGAGGCATCGAGATCGTCAATCGCTACCTTCATGACCTTACGTTCGATTTCGAGCGCACTCGCGGAGCTCGTCGCTACGTTGACGTCGCCAGAGAAGGAAACCCGATATTCCCTGGAGACGAGCCTCTACTCGACCCTGAAGCGGCGCAGGCCGATGAAATTCCCGACGATTCCGACATCGATGCCGATCAGGAGCCACGATCGCCAGCGCCCGAAGAACCAGCACTGTTACCAATGGCGGAAAGTTACACAACGAGCCTGGACTGGCACGTACCGCGCCCCAAAACGACGATCGACATGTTCGGCCTCGTTTCGACGCTGCCTCCTCCGCTGAACCGCAGAGTGAGCCAGGATCGAGGCAGCCTTCTGTAGCGGGGTCGCCGGGGGGGGGCCTCCAGCGCTACCGCGCAGGGTTCGAGTGCACCTTGGCCCGCTACTGCGTTGCCCTATCTACCGCCGCCGGCACCGACTACGATCGCACCTCCTGTGCGCTTTGGTCCGCCGTATCCTCAGACGAGCTGGTTATTCATTGCGTGGGCAGCAGTCATGATGTTCAGGTAACATCTGATTTGTTTGGGGGGGCGCGCAAGACTCCCGATCTGGAAAACAGCTACACAGCCTGTCATTCAGAAGTAGCCTTCCGCAATGCATCCTAGACGTTCTTCATCGAGAAAGAACGGGCCGAGGATGCACTCAGTATCATTCCGTTACCTGATCGTCTTAAACAGCGTTACGTTGGCCCTACCGGCAGCAGTCATAAATAATGGCATGAGATTCGTGTTGCTGGACCTGGCGGCGCCAAAGCAGCGTTGCAGAGATCGACCGTTAATTTCCGAAGGGGGTGATTTCTTCTCGGTGGCACGATCAATGGGGAGATAAAGGAGCGGTTTACCACGACAAGCTCAGTAAGCTTGCTTTCCCAAGTAACTACGGCGTTAAATCGCGATGGATTATTCAAGGATCCCATGACCCCGACACCGCCGCGTTGAATCGCACCAGTCCTACGCCTTCCTTATCAGACGTGCCTCGTGCTCTGCAATGCTTGTCCTCTATCGAAGCAAAATCTTGGACCGGCGACGTCAAGTCGGCTTTCGCTCAAGGACTTCGAAATCAGCGGGAAGAACCGAATTTTGCTTCGCGCCTTCGGGCGGCATTCCTGGCCAGGATCCCAACGAATTGCTGGATTGCTGGCAATTGAACTACTGACCGAAGTTTACGGACTGGTTGCCGGCCCCCCAGGCTGGCGCAGAAGTTTGCTGACAGCTTTCAAGGAGCATGGTTTCACTCGCCATCCTGCGGCACCCTGCGTCATTCTCGTGAACGAGACTCTCGATGGACGCCCTGGGCAATTTGCGGGTCCCGTTGTCGTCGAAACAGATGATTTGCTGGGAAGCGGCATTACATATATATATATATATATATATATATATTTCGATGCCATTTCTCGCCGGCGGAAGCGGTTCACATTCGGAAAATAAATTGAGCTCATGGAAGACGCTACTGAGCACGGCGGGCACACGCTGCGACCACGCAGAAAAATCGATTTCACCATCTCCGTGGCGCGGCATCTTGCAGAACGGGCTCGACCTATCAGTCTCCCACGGGGGCGCGGCAAGAACCTCGAACTATTCGCTGCGCCACAGGAGACCACCGCCGCGCGCGGCTTGCGTGGAAATTCCAAGTGGACGCGCCGAGGGGGTATGCCCAACGGCTCGGGGGACGCATCTCTCCCGAGCAGCACGCGGTCTGTGCCGCGGACAAAGATCTCCCGGTGGGAAAGGAAGCTTTCGTCAGTACTCTTACTTGGCATCCCCACAAGACTGAACGCATTGGGAGCTCCACTCTGGTGGTGGAGGCTAATGCTATGTCCGGGGGCTCAGCAGATGCCGCGTGGGTTACTTCGTGGCTCTTCACCTTAAAGTTTTCCAATGGGAACTCCGAGATCGACGCGCTATGAACCGAGAAATCCGAGTGACGACTACTACGGAGCCAAATCCCGACCTGGACATTATCACCATGACCGACGCGAGATCTCTACACAATTGTTTCAATCGAGAACAGTTCGCCTCGACTGAGAAGCGATCTGCCCTGGAGATTGCAGTGGCTTGGGGTTCCTTGTAGAACCTTGGTGGCCAGTGTCGCTGGGTCCCACGCGAACTGAACTAGGCGAACGGTTTGACGAAGCTCAAAGGGAACGTGCATTCTTTATTGCACCGTATGCAGACGGCAAAGTACGCATTACTGGAAAAGGAGGAGATGGGACGGAGGAGAGCATATCGATTGGTCACCGGGAAATGCAATTCGAGGCCGTGTGCGTCGAAGAACCGTCCCCCGTCGAACACTCATTTCCCTGGTGCGCCTCCGAGGCGTTCCATTCCTCCTATCCAACCTGCTGCAGACTCATCTCTTTCTGTGTGCGATTATCTGTATTGCGGTCCTCGTGCAGCGGATGTGTCCGCGCGTTGTCGTGGTGTGCCGCCGGCTACAGTTTGCAATTTTGGCGGCGTGACTGGGGCTTTTCCTACCTGTGGAGCCATGCCGCCCAAGGACCCAGAGCATGGATCCTTGGTGCATCTACTCGACGGTCAACCCGCCTCTGGAGGAGAACAGGGTGATCTCGCCGACGTCGACGGCGACATCTACATCATGGGCGGCGCGTTCTACGGTTGCGCAGACTACGACGAGAAGATGGGCGTCGGCCCAGGCGGCTCAGCGGCTGCATCGGCCGACGGCCCCTGGGCTGCTTCCCACAGCTCGGCGCCCGTGGCGCCCCCTGAAGGCCATCTGCGCGCACCTCTGCACCGCGGTCTTCAGGAATGTCAAGGAGCAGGCGAGGCGCAGGAGACCAGCCGAGGATTCCTCCAGAGGGCCCCGGGGGGGACTCGCCCCGACTCAGACTTCCGGGGCCCCATGGGCGCGGACGGCGTGGGAACCGTTGAAATCGACGAGGAGCTGCGTGGCGAGCAGCGCAGGGCCACCGACGCGCGCGATCCGCACTCCCTGGACCGTTTCGAGTCCAGCAGAGGCATTGCCGCCATCGCGTATTACGGCGGCGACAGTGATGTCGTGGACGACGCGGCCAGGGAGGACGCCGACAAGGAGCCCCTGTCATCCGATGCCGAGGAGAAATGAGATGAGAAGATGGCGGGTATTAACCAGGGGACCATCGGACGCAGAGTTGGAGAAAAGAAAAGGAAAAAAACGGTACGCCGCGTTGACGACTACAACAAGACCCTCGAGGGCTACGCCAGCCGCCGCGAGCTACCTGGGGAGGCCCCGAGGGGGTGGATGCCATCAGGCTCGGTACCATGTGTCCACCACGTCAAGGCTCACATCTCACTCCTTGCGGCGGTGACCCCGAACTGGAAGTTCGTCGTCTGGAACAGCCGAGATGCATGATGCCGAAGGTGGTTCGCTGGTCCGCAAGAGGAGGATCGTTCAGCTCCAGGACGCGGGAGAGGAGTCTCGAGCGGAAATTCAAGGGGTCAAATTGCAGCGGCATCGCGACTTGCAGCAGACCCAAACAGCACTGACCAAGCAGCGCGTCGAGGCGGAGAACGGACTCGTGCACGCTCAACGCCGATTGGAGAGGCTGGAGCACAATGCATTCGACCCAGAGACCGCGAGCCCCGCGGACTACATTGCGGGGCCCACGACCTTCCACTATGAGTTCGCGGTGCACTCGGAAATGCAACGCATCCAGCGTTCCATAATGAACCAGATCGCGCAGTCCTCTTTCAAATTCCACACCTGGGCCTCTTGGAGGAACCGCGACTTCAAGAAACAGCTGCGGAATCGTCTGCGTGGGATCAGGCGCGCCTCGAACGACTAGGAAGGCAACTTCAGCATGATGGCGGGCCCCGGGGGAGCACTGGACACACCGGGAAGGGGTCCGAGAACCGACCAAGAAGAAAATCTGCCGTGCGCGGGCTCAACTCATGACCGAGGAGGCTATCCAAGCAAGAAGGGATTAGCACCGGAGGCGTCGCCGGAACAAAAGGCCAAGCGCCAGACCGAGCAGTGAGGAGATCGAGGAGGTCGAGGACGAGGACGCAGACTCGAACGAGGGCGGCGACGAACAGGGAGAAGTCATTGCGGAGTACGTGGAGCCACTTGGTGGGCTCCCTGGCGCATCATCGGCGGGCCGCGTCTACGGCGACAAGGTCCCACAGCTGTGCGAGGTGCCCTCCGAGGCCTGCATCGAGAAGAGAGGTTGCCGATGGTCTGGCCAGATCGGAAGAGGGGGAAGAAGAAGGTCTGGAGCCGACTCCAGAGGTGCCAGAGGGCAAAGCTCCAGCGGCGAGAGGAACCAAGAGACTTGTGACAGGAGCACAGCGTCCTCGCGTTAACGTTTACCTCGCTGACCACGCGTTTCAGGAGACCGCTATGGAGACAGCCAAGGAGGACCCCGAGGAGAACGAGCGAATCCTCCCGAAACCGAAGTACGTCGGGACCGTCTGCATCTACATCTTGTTCCCAGACGTCAACAACAACGTCGATGTCTTGCTCCATCGTCGGAGCCCCACGGCGAGCTATCCGAACGTGGTCGCCATTCCAGGAGGACAAGTTGATCGCGCCGATCTGAGCGTGGCTCACGCCGCTTAAAAACGAGACCTGGACTGCGATTGCGCTGCCAGGTATGCGGCAAGTCGAGAATTGAGCGAAGAAGTTGGACTGTGCTTCCTCGTGGAAGATTTGGTGGAGATTCCGAGCGCGAGAATTTCGGGCACGTATACTTGGTACCGCCAGAGGAGCGGGGGCCGCAGCATAGCTATCGCAGGGGAGTGGTCCACCTGGGTGTTCTGAACCTGGGTTTTCCTGCCAGCGACCACTACTACGCCTGGGCCACCATGGGGGATCTCATCGCTCTACCAGGTTTGCAACCAGCATTCAAACAACAATTGGACCACGTGTTGATGATAGAGAAGGAGAGGGTCTTGCAGATGAGGCAAGGCCTGATGGGACATGCGGAGGTGATAACGGACGAACCATTTGAGTTCGAGAGGAACGGACGTTGGCCAACCGACGATATGATCTCTTGTTATCATTAAAGAGCCGCTCTTAGTCGCCCGCTCAGAAATCGAATGTTTGCGAGACCTTCGACGACCCCACGTCGGAGATCATGGCCGTGCATCATCTGTGCCCGGGACTGTTTACTTTCCGCGTTTGGCTGAAGTCTGAAGTTGTTAACGGAAATGCCACTTAGAAGCGCTCAGAGTCTGGTCGAGTCGTGCAGCGCGTTCGAGTGCGAAATCGTGCAGGACGACTTGGAAAACAACGGAAACGAGACCAGGGACTACGACAATCTCTACGCATATTTCCAGGTGTACACAGATTCCGAACTCAATGATCTTTCTGATCATCATCATGGTGTCAGAGTTCGTCGCGACGCCTTTCCACGACCTGCTTCGCTGGGCACCTGCAACGCTAGCCATTATTCTTTCTGCGAACTACAACGACCTACCGATGATCGGCAGAAACCTATGGCATGGCCGACGGGAAATCAGCAGATGATGGCCGACAGCTGGGCGGAGCTGGCGGAAGAGGGCGAGGGGGCCGTCGTGGACATCGCGGGCCAGCTCAGGGCCCTCGGCGAAGCAGGCGGTGGAGAATACATGCCACGCAGGCAGGAGAACCTCAGTGAGTTGAACGGCGCAGCGGGCGCCTGCAAGGATTTCGCCGAGAATCCTCCGCCGCTGGGGGGATCTAGCACCGAGGCCATGAAGGCTGTTGCGACTATTGATCGCTACGCCGCTGCCCCAGGACTGGAAGCACCTCCCGCCGAGCAGATTGCGATACTTCTTGGACCCAAGAAAACATCAGCGCCCACTGGAGGAAGGGCCCCCCCCAGGAAAAAAAAAAAAAAACAAGAAGGTCTTCAACAGCAGGATTAGCGAACACTGCAAGACGAGCCACAAAGTCGACGTGGCGAGAGACCGCCTACTCGACGCCCACCTTGGTCGCGCTGGCTCTGGAAGCTCAAGCTGGGGTCGAGATCATCGTTTAACCCGCGAACGCATCTCGGAAATTCTCGACGGGCCCCATGTCCCGGAACCAGTGGCGCATCCAACTGGGCAGCGGTGGGTGATGGACCTGGCGCCGACGCGTGCTTGGGAGATGCAGTGCGACGAGGAGCTCAGCGAGAGGGAGGCCCAGATCGAGACTGCCCATCGCGGCGCCAACTTGGCAGCGTCGGCATCGATCTGGAGCGGCCAGGGGCCGTTTGAGCTGAAGCCAGCACCTTCGGGCTGCGAGAGCGTCTGCGGCATTCTCTGCGAGAGAGCGTCTCGCCGCGCCTGTTGCGCTCACGGCGTGGTGCATGCTTCGTCGGGCGTCAGCCCAGGGATGGACCTGCGCCATTGCATCATCGAGTGACAGGTGGATCGCCGCCGTCGCGCAGGCTGCCCCAAGCAACGCGTCCACAAGCAATGGTGCCAGACAGAAGACAGCCACTACATCGAGGCTCGCTGGGCCCACGCCACGACGATGACGGAGATCTGGGACAATATACAGGCGAGGGAGCATGTCTTTGGACGGCACAAGGTTTGGAATTGCACGGTCAGGACCCATCTCGCGGCAAGGGCCGCCCTGACAGCGTTGCCGAGTGTACGCGCGTACCCTGATCAAACGAACGAGGACTCCGTTTTCCCGGTTTTGCGAGGTCAAGTTGGCTTCCATGGGCGAGAGGTGAGTTCCTCAGTGGACCAATTAGTTCAGTGCGGCAGGTCGGTTCTTTGAGCGCACCCGCAAAACATACGACCACCGTGGAGCAGATCCACAGAGTTTCATGGACTACGTGGGGCAGGCTACGGACGCAGCGAAGTCGGATGAACTCGTTGTCATCACGGACCTCGGGTCAGACAATCCGTTCAAGGATCTCTCATAGAGGTGCTCTCGAATCCTACGTTTTCGTGAAGCTGTACCAGCTGCGCGTCACTGAGGCTATGGTAGTACGTGGAATGGCCACGGTATCTACTGAGAGAAGAACTTCACTGTCTGAGGCGAGGCGGCGTTTCGGCTGCAAGAATGGTAGGAGCTGTGGTTGCAGAGCCCCCATATAGCCTCTCCTCATTCTGCGCCTCTCTCTTTATTATATTTTGCGCCGCCATGTCGGCTCACAAGGGCCTTTGGGCTATCATGGCGCGCTGGTGGCGGACGCGCCCACGCCTCCGAAACTGGAAAGAGAACGTGCTCTCTTCTAGCACGGGTGCCCTTCTTTGTACCTCGTGTTTCTCAGAATCCATGCAGCCACACCTGTGCAATCCACATCGTCACCTGGTGAGCAGGCGTTCTCATTATCCCCCTTCCTGCTCCTCGGCTTGCAAGACAGGCCAATTTGAGGCCGCCCTCATCGCCCAGGATCGGCCTAAGGGTGGGCGCGTTCCACATCGTTGGCCCTGGAGTCGTGTTCGCTGTAGTTGATCAGGTCAGTCGGAACCAAGTTGAATCCGTCCCTCCTTCTCTCCTCCTCCTCCGCCTTTTCTCCTCCTCCTCCTTCTCCTCTTCTTTTTCTTCGTTGCTCCTTTCCGGCGCCCCCCCCCCTCTCTGTCGCGAGCGACAGGCGCGCCCCTCATGGAGCGCCAGGTGTCCGCCTCCTCCCTCGACCGCGACCGCGCGGCGCGGCCCCGGGCGCGGACTCACAGTTCCCAGGCCCGTGGGGGGGGGGGGCTTCGGTCAGGGACAGCGCTTAAATCGGGCATGTCCCACCACAGGGGGGATCCTCAAGTATGGGAGCGGTTTTTCGTGCTCGTTGGACTATTTTCCGTATTTCTGACTATGCATCACGTTTCTTTGAAAATCCGTTTGTAGGAGGACATGGCTGACCTCGGGAAACGTCAGGAAGTCAAGGGTCGGGTCAGGCGCCTCAGGGCTGACCTCTGAGTCGCAGGAGGACGAGGAACGGGGGGGGGAGGGGGAGAGGCGGGGAAGAAGAGGGGGAATGGACTGGGAGAGGAGGAATGGGGAGGAGGAGGAGGAGGAGGAGGAGGAGGAGGAGGAGGAGGAGGAGGAGGGGAGGAGGAGGAAGGAGGAGAAGGAATGGGGAGGAGGAGGAGGAGGAGGAGGAGGAGGAGGAGGAGGAGGAGGAGGAGGAGGAGGAGGAGGAGGAGGATAGGAGGAGGAGGAATAGGAGGAGGAGGAGGAGGAGGAGGAAGAGGAGGAGGAGGAGGAGGAGGAGGAGAGGAGAGGAGGAGGAGGAGGAGGAGGAGGAGGAATGGGGAGGAGGAGAGGAGGAGGGAGGAGGAGGAGGAGGAGGAGGAGGAGGAGGAGCTCTACAACTTCCTCGGGCGCCTCCGAAACACAACGGTGCCGCCAGGGGCACGTGCAGCCCCAGGGGGGAGGGCCTCGTTCCAGGGTAATCGGGAGCTTTGAGACGGGGGTCAATGCAAAGAGCGCCGGATCTTGCAGGATCCTGCAGGATCTTGCAAAGCCTGACTGGCCCGGGTCTGGATTGAACCCGGGCCAGTAGATTCCTGAGGTAACGACAGGACAGTTACCCGGGGCAAGACACGGGGGGGAGATGGGCTCCGGGGCAGCGTCAGGGGGAGGTTTTCGGACGTCTTCGTCACTTCTCGGTGGGCTTCAGGCCTCGGGATGTTCTCTCAGCGGCTCGTCCCGAGCGGCCGCCAGAGGCCCGACGTGGTATGGCCCCCATCACTGTCCCACCGTCCCCACTGTCCCCACCACTTTCCCCACTGTGCTGCTGTCCCACCACTGTCCTCACCACCGCCTTCACCACTGTCCCCGCCACTGCCGTCCCCACCACTGTCCCCACTGTCCCCACCACTGTCCCCACCGACCATTATCGTCCCCGCCACTGCCCGCACCACTGTCCCCCTGTCCCCGCACCACTGTCCCCACCACCACCGTTCCCACCACTGTCCCAGCATCCCAACCATTGTCCAACTGTCCCGAGGAGCGGGAATCGTTTGCCGGCGGCGGGGGGGGGGGGGGTCGAACCGGTAGTGACCCCCCTTGTTTTCGAGGGGTGGGCAGGGTTCGAACTGGCAGTGACCCCACCCGGTTTTCGAGGGGGGGGTTCGAACCGGTAGTGACCCCCCCCTTTTCATGATGGACTGGGGGGGGGAGGGGTTCGAACCAGTAGTGACCTCCCCCCCCCCGGTTTTCGAGGGGGGGGGGGACGGGTTGGGAACCCCCAGTGACCCCCCCCGGTTTTCCGCCAGCAGCGGTAGAACACGCTCTTTCAGGAACTGGGTCGCCAATCCTTCAGCCAACCCCGACTAACCCGTCTGGTGTCAGCGGGACCTAGAGTTGAGAAGATGTCCAAGACGAAACGATCCCAGCCAACATTCCCAGCCAACCCCCAAGGGTTCGGCCAATCCTACGCTTCGCCCGAGGTGGTGTCCTCCGAGGACGAATGGGGATGCACAAAGGTACCCATACCGCTACACCCCGGAACTCTCCTGGGGTGCGTGCTGACAAAGATTTCGAGGCGAATTCAGCCGTGACGACGCAGGCCTCCCACGAGGCCCAACAAGTCGAAGACGAGAAACAGATAGCGGTATCGGTAGTTGTTCATTTCGACCCCCCAGAGGAGGGGCATCCCCTTGACTTGAGCGGGAGCGTTAGGGGGGGGACTGGCTAAAAGGGGAGACGTCGACCTGGAATCGGCGATACATCACCGATAGATCGGTGGCGTGCCCCTGATAGCGGATCCGCAGATGCCTGGAGAGGTTGCGGCTACCAGGCCCCCCTTCTCGGCGGTCAGTGGCGATTGGAGGTCGATGCGTTCCCCTCTCCCCTCCTCCTCCTCCTCCTCCTCCTCCTCCTCCTCCTCCTGGTTCCTCCTCCTCCTCCTCCTCCTCCTCCTCCTCCTCCTCCTCCTCCTCCTCCTCCCCCCCCACACGTTGCCCCTGGTGGTTTTCTCAGGCCACACCTCGGGCCTATGGCGGCCGTTCGGGACGATCTGTCACCACCCACCAAACCACCCCAACCCAACCCGAAGGCCCAAATTTATACTCGATTTCCAGTGGGGGGGGGGGGTCGGGGAACGTTGAAAAAACACATGGTATCCGTACCCCCCCCAACCCGAAATTCGGGTCAAATTCGGGTCTTCGGGTTGGGTTGGGGTGGTCTGGTAGGTAGTCAATCTGGACACCCCAGGAACGATCTTGGCGAGGCGCAGCTGCTGGAATGCACCCTCCGGCTGGAAAACCACCCCAAGAACCGACGAAGACGTCCGAATGCCTCCCCCCTACTAACGTTGCCCCCGAGCCTCTCCCCCCGGACGTTGCCCCCGACTCCCCCTCCTGACCTCCTGCCATTCTGGGAGGGGAGGAGGAGAGGAGGGGCGAGGGTACCAGCACGAACGCTCTTCTGCACCCTGAGGTGGGGCCGCCCTCCTTCTTTCTCCTCCGCCTCCTCCTCCTCCTCCTCCTCCCCGAAGCGGGGCGAACAGGCTCGGTCCCAGCACGCTTCGGCGCGACTCCTCCCTCCATCCCTCTTCCTTATAAGCAGCTCCTCCCTGTCACGACCCTGGGCGTGTCGGTAGGGCGGGCCAGGCGTGTCGTCTCAGACTCCCTCGCCACGTATGCTCCTGACACTGGACATGTGCAATCCTCCTCCTCCTCTTCCTCCTCCTCCTCCTCCGCCTCCTCTTCCGCCTCCTCCTCCTCCTCCTCCTCCTCCTCCTCCTCCTCCTCCTCCTCCTCCTCCTCCTCCTCCCCCTCCTCCTCCTTCCGCGCATGGAAGCCCAGTCCTTGCTGAAACGTGGCTCTCGCCTCAGCACCGCGCACAGTCGTCTTCCACGTCTGCAGCGGTGGAAGGGTCGAGGGCGCCCCTTCTCAGCACGTGGCTCTCGCCATCGCGCCGCGCACATTCGTCTTCAAACATTCCAGCGGTTTCACCAGAGGAGGGCGGGTGGTTTTCAAAATCTGGCTCTCGCCTCAGCGCCCAGGACATTCGTCTTGGAAGTTCGCAGCAGCTGGTAGGATCGAGGGCGGGTCCTTTCCAACACGTGATTCTCGACTCAGCGCAGCGCACATTCGTCTTAAATGTTTGCAACCGTTTCAAGGATGCATGCGGTCGCAGTCCCGGAACCGGCGTTCTGGCACGATTTAGGGTTGTCAGGACCCCAGCCAGGACAACGAGGCCGGCACGTTGGAGTCTCGCGGCCGGGATACTCGGCGGCACCAGGGGCCCAACCCGCGTCAATGGCCAGAGCCCAAGGACCCCGACACGGGACAACAGCTGTACAAAACAGGAATCAACAACGTCCAGTGGGACCTCGCGCCAATCACCTGAAGCCGCTGTGTTGCAGTCCCAGGAGCGTCGTTCCGATGCACTTCAGGATCGCCAGGACGCAGCAGCGACGTGATCCGCGGCGTTGAAGTCCCAGGAGCAGTGCTTTGGCACGGCCGGGGATTCCCCAAAAATTGTCCTCTGATGGGCCACGTCCCGCAACGAGCACACTCAGAAGGGAAGGAGACACACAGACACAATGAATCGTCGATCCCCCAGAAAATGTAGGAACTTTTGGCAAGGGGGGGAAGACAGAAACGCATAACATATGGAAAAGTACGGGGGATCCTTTTATTTGTGTGTATTTGTTTGTGTGTCCTGGGGCCCCTTCACACACATTCTTCCAAGGACGAGGGAACCTAGAGGGATGTGTCTTGCACAATCGTTGATGCGTCTCGGGTTTTTCCACAGATAGAGGAGCAATACACGAAAGGAATATAAATGTTAGGAGGTCCGCGCGGATTCCTGACATCCGTGCTGGACCCCCTTCCCTGGCGCGCGGAGCACTCCAGGGGCGGCGCTGGACGCGTCGCCAGGGGGGGGCGTGACCCGATCCAACAAATCCGCACGGAGCTCCAGATATTTAGGTTTATGCAGTGGTTTGCTCTTAGAACTGGTCCTCGCAAATTTCCGAGGAATTGCAGGAGCACGGATCGATATTATTTGTTGAACAGCGGGGCTCAGTGCACGCTCCGCTTGATCACTTGAGCCGAACAGCGTCGGTAACGACAATTGTCCGACCAACTCACTAGCTCATCCTGCTCACCCGGTCGGAACAGTCCTCTTTCCTCCTCTTCCTCCTCCAACTCTTTCTCGAGCCTCCTCCCCCTCCTCCTCCTCCTCCTCCTCCTCCTCCTCCTCCTCCTCCTCCTCCTCCTCCGTCGTAGGGGCAACGAAACGGGGGGACTGGCAAAGGGGGGGACACATCGACCTGGATACGGAAAGACATCACCGATAGATCGGCGCCATGCCCCTGATAGCGGATCCGCAGGTTCCTGGAGTGGGGACAGCGAGACACTGGTGGGGGGCACTGGTGGGGACAGCGGGGACAATGGTAGGAACAGTGGGGGCAGTGGGACAGTGGTGGGGACGGTGGTGGTGGGGGCGGTGGTGGTGGGGACACTGGTGTGGGGACAGTGGGAATGTGGCGGACACAGTGGGACAATGGAGGGTACAGTGGTGGTGGGGACAGTGGTGAGGGCGGTGGCGAGGACGGCGGTGGGATAATGGGACGGAGGTACAGTGGGGACGGTGGTGGGGACAGTGGGGACAGTGGTGGGAAGAGTGGGACAGCTCAGTGGGACAGCGGCGGGGACAGTGGGACAGTGGGACAGTGGGACAGTGGGACAGTGGGACAGTGGTTGGGGCCGTGGATAAAGTGGGGGGAGTGGAACCGTGGTGGGAACAGTGGTGGGGACACTGGGGACAGTGCGACAGTGGTGGGGGCACTGGTGGGGACAGTGGGGACGGTGGTGGGAACAGTGGGGACAGTGGTGGTGAGGACAGTGGTGCTGGGGACAGCAGTGGGGGATGTGGTGCGGACGGTGGTAGGGACCGGGGAGTCGTTTGCTGGCGGTGAGCGTGGGGGGGGAGGGGTTCGAACGGTAGTGACCCCCCCCGGTTTTCGAGGGGGGTGGAGGGGTTCGAACCGGTCCGGAGGGGAAGGGGGGGGGGGTTCGGGGAGGGGGGGGGTTCGCCGGGGGAAGGGGGGGGATCCAGCAGGGGGGTGGGGGATTTTGGAGGGAGGGGGGGGGGACCCTCGGGTTCTGGAGGAAGAGGGGGGGGAATTTTCCACAGTAAAGCGGCGGTGGACCACGCTCTCTCCAGTTCTTAGATAGCCAGTTCTCTCCATAACATCTAGCTGGGGCGGCCACGAAACATGTCCACTATGCTACGTTATGTTTGCGCACCACTTTGTGGCAAAAGGCGTCCAAAACATTGTATATATATATATATGCTTAATTTGCTGTCGCATGGAGAATGCCCTGTGACGTTTCTGCGACGCCCCATGGCACAGGAGGAGGAGGAGGAGGAGGAGGAGGAGGAGGAGGAGGAGGAGGAGGAGAGGGTGAGAAGGAGGAGGAGGAGAAGGAGGAGGAGGAGGAGGAAGAGGAGGAGGGGGAGGAGGAGGAGGAGGAGGAGGAGGAGGAGGAGGAGGAGCTGGAGGAGGAGGAGGGGGAGGAGGAGGAGAGGAGCGGGAGGAGGAGGAGGAGGAGGAGGAGGAGGAGGAGGAGGAGGAGGAGGACGAAGAGGATGACGAAGAGGAGGACGAAGAGGAGGAGGAGGAGGAGGGGGAGGATCAGAGGGGAACACGAAGCATTCGCGGCGATTCAGATCGACCCCCTGCTCGAAGCTCCTCTGGCGCCCTCCGCCGCGCCTCGCCGCTGCTGCCCCGCACACACGCCGCGCGCCCGCAGGACGCCCCCGACGAGCGGCCCCCGCCGCCCGGCGAGGCATCCGTGGGCGACGCGCCGTGCGGCGCAGCGGCGCCTGCTGGCGCGGAAGCGGAGGACCGCCGTCGGGGCTCGAGAGACGAGGTGAATGGCAATCCTCCTCCTCCGTCTCCTCCTCATCCTCCTCCTCCTCCTCCTCCTCCTCCTCCTCCTCCTCCTCCTCCTCATCATCATCATCATCATCATCATCATCATCATCCTCGATCTTGCAGGGTCCTGCAGAGCCAGGGGTGCATTGACCCGGGCTTGGGTGCAGGAACCTGCAGGATCCTGCAGAATCTTGCAGGACCGCCGTCGGGGCTCAAGAGACGGGTGCCAATGCCAGCGACGGCGACGACGGCGGCGACGACGGTGACGGCGACCACGACCACTACGACGACGACCACGACGACCACGACCACGACCACGACGACCACGACCACGACCACGACGACGGGTCTGGATGGACCCGGGTCTGGATGGACCCGGGTCTATTGATCCCCGGCGCCGCGGCTTCGCGTGCCGCCGCTGGCCAGGAGTGAGGAAGAGTTGCATCTTTGCGAAAGAGCGGCCACGCGCAGAGGCTTCCCAGACAGGATCGCGTCGTGAAAAAAATCACGGCGCGAGGGATAACGACGTCGCTCACAATGCCGCGGAGACGGAGAAGGAGAAGAAGAAAAAGAAGAAGAAGAAGAAGACGAAGAAGAAGAAGAAGAAAACGACATCAAGACGGGAGGCTTTCTATATCTTCGGCCTCCGGGGGCCTTTGCCGGGCCCAGGACCGTCAAAAAACGGCTCAGGATGAGAAACCTGTCCCAGGGAAAGGGTCGGGACTTCCAGGGGCCACGCAGCAAATCTCAGAACGTCACAGGTTAGGAACCTGGGGAATTAAGCGGTGGAGCCCGAGGAATCCCGGGAAACCCGAGGAACCCGAGGAACCCGAGGAACCCAAGAAACCCGGGGTGCTTCCGAGGAACGGGCAAAGTAGCCTCCCGAGGCACCAACTTTTCACCAAGTCTGAATCCCTTAGGCAAGCCCAATGGAATGGGGGAACAAGTGCCCCAGGGGAGGCGGTCGGGGTCACGAGGGGGCCGCGGATTGAAAAGATCAGAGCGGCGGATGTCAAGGGGGTGGCGACGCCGGGAGACCTTGAGAGCCAATCCGTTCAAAATCGGTTCCAGGACCCCTCTCAGGGTCCACCTTGACGAAGTTTCCGACGCGGATCCAGCCGTGGCGACGAGAAACCTCCTGGAGGCCTGCAAAGAACGGAAAAGCTCCAGGGACCATTGAAGGAACATATTCTGCAGCAAACGTGTGGGGGAGCCCTTTCGCATGACTCCCCCCTCCGACCCCCCCGCCTTGATATCGAAGAGGCGTTCCGCTCCCCTGGAAGAGGAGTCAGCAGAATCTCCAGCAGAGCATCTCGACTGCAACACCTGCCAATGTCCTGGCATGGGGGGGGTGGAGGTTGGCATGCTGCAAAGGTGTGTGGTCCGGTCTGGTGGCGATCTGTCATGCTCCTTTTTAGTCTGTGTGTTGGACCGTTGTTGATGCCGTTCCTCCAACATCCGCCTGTGGGAGGCCATGCCCGACCTAAACCCAGCAGCGGGGCGAGCCCACCTTTGGGGGCGATCTCGACCTGATCGATGCGACTCCTCCTCCTCCTCCTCCTCCTCCTCCTCCCTTTCCTCCTCCTCCCTTTCCTCCTCCTCCCTTTCCTCCTCCTCCTCCTCCTCCTTCCTCCTCCTCCTCCTCCTCCTCCTCCTCCTCCCTCCTCCTCCCTCCTCCTCCTCCTCCTCCCTCCCTCTCCTCCTCCATCTTCCTCCTCCCTCCTCCTCCTCTCCTCCTCTCCTCCTCCTCCTCCTCCTCCTCCTCCTCTTTCTCCTCCTCCCTCCTCCTCCTCCTTCTCCTCCTCCTCCTTTCCTCCTCTCCTCCTTTCCTCCTCCTCCTCTCCCCTTTCCTCCTCCTCCTCCTCCTCCTCCTCCCTTTCCTCCTCCTCCTCCTCCTCCCTTTCCTCCTCCTCCTTTCCTCCCTTTCCCTCCTCCTCCTCCTCCTCCTCCTCCTCTCCTCCTCCCTGTGGCTCCTGAGGCTTTTTCGCCGTTCTCGGGCCCGCGGGGCCCTCCGCGGGCCCCCCCCCCCCGGCCGTCAGGAGACGGGCCCGGGGTGAGAAGCTCGTCTCGGGAGAGATGCACCAGGGTCCTACAATCTTGAACAAGCATTCCTCCTCCTCCTCCTCCTCCTCCTCCTCCCTTTCCTCCTCCTCCTCCTCCTCCTCCTCCTCCTCCTCCTCCTCCTCCTCCTCCTCCTGTGGGCCAGGATCACTGGCCCAGGATCACCCTGGGCCCAGGATCGGCGTATATGCCGCATCAAGGCAGGAGGGCGTATACACCGATCCTGGGCCCAGGGTGATCCTGGCCAGGATGAGCTCGTCTTGGGTGAGATGCACCAGGCTGGGTAGTCGAAGACCAGACTGTCAGATTGGATTGGGCCCCAAGGGCCAATCTGGCGCGGCCAAACTGGATGATTTGGGTTGTTCGCCAGACTGGATTCGCGTTGGCTCCCTCGCCAGATTGCCCCCGTTTGCCAGATTGGGCCTGCCAGATTGGCGCCAGATTGGCTTCGACTACCCAGCCAGGGTCCAGGATTAAGTCGGGCCTGTCCCTCTACAGGGGGACTCTTCAAAACTAGTGTAAAAGATAGTCCGGGGACGATGTTTTCAGTATCTTGGGCATCTGTTGAGTGCCCCCGTGACCGTCAGAAAACAGGTCAGGGTGAAAAGCTCGTCTTGGGAAAGATGCACCAGGGTCCAGGATCAAGTCGGGCCTGTCCCTCTACAGGGGGAATCTTCAAACATAGTGTAAAAGATAGTCCGGGGACGATGTGTTCAGTATCTTGGGCATCTGTTGAGTGAGTGTTTTTTTGCTATTCTCCATATTTCGTCCAAAATCCTGCTGCAGGGGGACAGGCCCGACCTAAGTCCAGGACCCGTTTCCCTCAGGACCCGTGTCCCCCATGCTAGTCCGATGCTTGCAGAGCGTCTTTGCTGTGCATCTCGGAGAGAGTTTTTGTTTACCCGCTGGGTCATAACGCGCGCTATGCCCACCCCAATCACCCCCCCCCCCTTCCCTCTTCCCCCCTCATAACGTAACGCTCCCTTGCCCCCCGTGCATCCCTGGCACTGCCACAGTGCGCACGCCACCCCAGTCTGTGCTGCTGGACCCACACGGCTGGTGGGGGTACGTTATGGACCCCACCCACCCACCCCCCTTCCCGCCCCTCTAACGCTTGTTATCGGCACGAATGAACAAATATTCTCTCTGCGCAGCCGATCCCGATTCGTTCTTGAACTCCTGTCGATGCAGCCCGATCCGCCGCACACTCCGACCCGATCTCCCGATTCGATGTTGACTGATCCGACGCACATTCCAACGCACATTGTGGATTCTCCAATTCGATGCACATTCCGAGACCCTATCTCCCGACCCGACGCACAGATGCAGTCCGATTCCAGATCTTGGCCGATGCAGCCCGATCCGATCCAGTTTCCTGATTCGATGCTGACTCCAGGACCCCTTAAACTGTATGATGTTCTAACCTACGTTAGCCTTGATCACCAGAATGAACCTCAGGCACCAAGACAGTGCCGACACTGGAGGGTCTTCACGTATCGGGCCTTGGGAGGGCAATGCTCGTTCGGCACTTCGCCGGCGTGTCGGGCAGTTGTTTCGGTACTGTCCTGGGTGCTTGAATTTACTTTTGGGATGTGGTCCTTTCGGCTGTGGACAGAACCCTCACCCTGACACGTCGATTAGTCAATTGTCCGTTTTCGGTTCTCGAGAGGGGGCCGCGGCCGTCATTTTCCAGGCTTGCGCCCGCCAGGTTTTGGCCCGAGGTCGTTTTCACTACACCACGTTTTACTAAGATGGTTCTGTCCATTCCCGATCCTTAAGTACGATGGAAACAACATAACCCTAAACGGGGACTCCTTACTTCTTGGTAGGCCAGGACGTTGGCGCGCCTGGGAAAAGACTGCAGCCGCGGGTCGAAGCCTTCTCCAGTCGTCGTTCTTTCGTGGTGGGTTTCTCAGGGGGCCACATGCGAACCCTACCCCTATCCCCCGCGATTTCTGAGGGGGTAGGGGTAGGGTTCGCATGTGGCCCCCTATTTCTCCAAGAGTCCTGGCTGGCAGTCCCTGAGATCCGACGCTTCAAACAAAATTGCAACAACATTGCGAAACATCGCGATCCGAGCCCTAGACACACTCTTCCCACATCACTTCTCGAGCCAGAGACCAGACGAAAACACCTGGCGCTCAAAAACCTCACAACCGCCTTTCATCCCGGATCCATTGTCAAGATGGCCCCGAAGACCGAAAACGGCCACCCAGGGCAGAAATCGAGAACCAATTCCCGGAAGAATTCGGGAACAAAACGCCCGATGCGTCAAAATATGCAACACCTGGATCTCATGAATGTCCTGGTTTGGGGGGGGCGCTGGCCGATTGATCCCGCCCCATGAGCGGCGGCGGATGAGATTGTTCCTGACGATTTCCTGTAACGCTCGTTACTCGGGGAGGTTGAGTCCCTAGGCAACAGTAATTAACGCCCTGTCGTGATGGGGTCGGACGGTGCTAGGACGAGGATAACGTCAGTTCCAGAGCCGTTCTGGAACGCTCTCAGAGCGCTCCAGAACACTCTGAGAAGGCCGCGGCGCCCGAGAGATCCTCCAGAGCCGCCGGATCTCATAGATTTTCGATTTATTTTCACCCGATCTTAATCCTCGTCCTGGCTTCGTCTTACGGGGCACGTCGGGGCGTGGGTGACCTGCGATCGCCACAGTGCGCGCGCGGATACCAGCATGTGGGGGGGGGGTCCAGGCCCCCAGCCTACGTGTACGACCACTGCCGTCCGTTACCGGGGGGTGGGGGGAGGGAGGGTTTGGCCAGTGTAGCGACCGGTAGCCTTGTAGGGTCTTCCATGATGCACTTCCACCCAAAATTGTCGGCTCGAAATTCAACTCGTTCTTGTCATCCTTGTCCTTCCCCTCCTCCTCCTCCTCCTCCTCCTCCTCCTTTTTTTCCTCATCATCATCATCATCATCATCATCGTCGTCATCATCATCATCATCATCATCATCATCATCATCATCATCATCATCATCATCATCATCATCATCATCATCATCATCATCATCCGTAGCCATTCTTGGCTCAAGCGGTTTGGGATCGTCCCTAAGTTTATTTCCTTTTGGTCGTTGCCATGCGCTTCTCGGTTCGACATGGTGCTTTCAAGATCAACGTTCGCTGTATTGGTGATCTTCGCGATGTTTTGAATGAGCTGTATTCTAATGGACCTTATCGTGTTTCTGCAGTGCGCAACAAGGCACAAATTTCGACACCGCCGCAAGATTCTTCTGGCCTTGGTTCGGAGTGCAATGTGTATGACGCTGGGATTTTTTGCCACAGTCTGGATTTCTTTTCTTCCTATGTCAGAGGTGCTGTCTCCACACATACGGATATGCCGTGCCCGACCCTGTCTAGAGCTCATGGTGTTTTGAGGGAAAGACGGATTTTGTGTCCTCGCGATTTGAGGAGGCTACGTCTTAGTATTGCCGAAGCTGGGCAAAAGCATGAAACCCTTTCTGAGATCAACAAGTTTCAACACCAGATTAGGTCAATTCTCATTGGAGCCAATTCCTCTTCCTCGCGTATTCGGTGCCCTCGGTATCAGTGCAAATCTCTGTCGCCTTGGTCTACTGTTAATATTTCGATTGGCGGATAAGTCTATCGCTATCAACGTGGCCTCCAACACCGACAACACATTACCTGGAGGTGGATTGGATGGGGCCCTTCCTTGCCACATCCTTGAAAAACATATGTTGAGACGTCAACTTCAACTACGGCCTTGTATTTCTTTGGCTCTGAACGATCTTTTTCTTCCTGGTGCGGAGGATCGCGCTGATGTTCTGCTTAGTGGAATGCCGACGTTCCCGCCAGACGCAGACAGGAAAGAAGTCAATCGATTTGGAAATGGAGCCGGCTTGGTTTCAGCTAGGTACACCGCCTCGCTGATGGAGCGACGTGCCCCCCGTGCCGAACGCAGACATCTTCGCAAATATATGGTGGATGTGCTTGCCCGTAGTTCAGTGAAAGCCGATTCTAATCGGCAGCGTATTCTTGATCGGATTGTAGAAATGTTGCACGAATTTCGGCGTGAATGCATGATGTTGCTTGGTCTTTCGACTTCAGATGCAGGAGTGCCGTATATGCAAGATTCTATCGCATGATATGCTGTTCCTCGCCATCTCTAGCTTTGTCTGTGCTCGCTTGGACTTGTTGCCCTCTTCTCGCGTCTTGCCCGCTTGCCCTCTTCTCGTCTTGCCCTCTTCTCGCGCCTTGCCCGCTTGCCCTCCTCTCGTCCCTTGCCTTCAACGTGAGTATTGATCATCATCATCATCATCATCATCATCATGATCGTCATCATCATCATCATCAAATTAGTCATGATCATCAACACCATCACCATCCTCATCCTCATCCTCATACGCCTCCTCAACCTCATCCTCGTCGTCGTCATCCTCATGATCATCATCATCGTCATCATCATCATCGTCATCATCATCATCAGCGTCATTGTCATCTTCATCAGCATCATCATCATCATCGTCAGCATCATCATTGCTATTGTCATTGTCAGTGTAAGTGTCATTATCACCATCAGCCAACAGGGTGCTGATCCTCCCTTCTATCATCAGCGGTGGCCGCCGGGGTTCCAATCCGTCAGTAAGCCCGTGGAACAAAAAAGTAATTTCCCTTGAGTGGGAAGTTGATGAACCGTCCTTTCTTGGGCGACGTGCCAGAAGGAAAAAAACAAACAGGCACCTGATGAAACAAACAACCGCAATCGGTGGATGGTTTGAGACATCTGGCAGGTACCATGGCTGGCGTCACTTTCGCCGTATGGCCCAGAACCAGCAACCGGGAACCCGGAAACCAGGAACCGAGAACCTGGGAACCCAGTTGGCTACCGCAATCGACCCGGGACATTGGCCAAATTTGCCAATATCCGCTAGGACCCCAATCAGTGCAAGCCATTATGGGGGACTGCGGTAAAACACAACTCATAGTAAGGCCGCACGGATGTCCTTCGGGTAGCTTTTTGTCCTTGCCTCTGCGGCCCGTCTTCCGCAGTTTTCACTGGAGAGCCTTCCAGGGTGTTGGCAGTCCGCCGCCCGAGAAGTGACAATTTCGACGTCCTTACCGCCCGTCCTTGTTATAGGTGTTCGACTGTAGCCCCTCGCGCGCGCGAGGACCAAACACAAGACGTTTGGTAATTCTAGACGCTTCGCGGAACCCCGCCAGCCTTGTCGACTCTTGCCTTCGACCCCTTGGACGGCGCGCAGCCATCTGCGTCGCTCGCGAGCAAAAAAGTACCCCCACCAGCCCATCCAGAAACGATGCCCTTTGCCTTGATCAGGGAAGTGGGCAGCACACAGAGGAAGGGTCCCCCAGTGGAGGCCTCTTGGAGCGTCTTGGGGGCCTCTTGGCGGTCCCGGGCGCCTCTTGGAGCGTCTTGGGTGTTTCGGAGAGCTTCTTAGGGGCATCTTGAGCTTTTCTTGGGAGCCTCATGGAGGCCTCTTGGGCGCCTGTTGTGGCCTCCTGGGCGCCTCTTGGGGCCCTCTTGAAGCGCTCATGGGCCTCGTGGGAGCGTTATCGGGACCCTCTTGGGCCTTCTTGGAGCCATCTTGAGGCTTCGGATGACCATCGGAAGCGAAATGGCGAGAAAACTAAACACATTGATTGTCCGAAGGACTTGGGCCTCTTTGAGGCCTCCTGGGGGAGCTATTTGGCCACTTAGAGCCGTCTTGGAGCGTTCTTGGGGCCTCTTTTGGGCATCGTAGGAGCCATCTTGGAGGGATTCTTGGGCTCGCCCACGCGCTCTTGGAGTCATCTTAATCAGTGCCCCCCACCAGGAGGCCAACATGTGGCTTACAGTTTTTACCTAACAGCTCTTGCTGATAGGTTTCTAGTGGTCTCAAAAGAAAGCATCATGACTCCTCAGGGGGGTCGGGGCGGGACCCGGACAGGCTGCCGCCGAGGCTGCCGCCGAAGCCGAAATCGCTTGGGACATCCTTGCAAAATCGCTCTTGGTGCTCCCAGAACTCCATTCCCGGCGTACATTTTGGATGCCCGGAGCCAACTGTAGGCCACTTCGTGCTCTTCGACTTCCCAGAACTCCATTCCCGGCGTACATTTTGGATGCCCGGAGCCAACTGTAGGCCACTTCGTGCTCTTCGATTTCCCAGAACTCCATTCCCGGGCCACATTCTGGATAGCCGGAGCCAATGTAGGCCACTTCGTGCTCTGCAAGTTCCCAGAACTACATTCCTGGGCATGATTTTGAATGCCTGGAGCCAACTGTAGGCCACTTCGTGTTCTTCGAGTTCCCAGAACTCAACTCCTGGGCCACATTTTGAATGCTGAGGCAGGCTGATGCTGCGGCCGAGGCAGGCTGACGCTGAGGCAGGCTGAGGCTGAGGCTGAGGCTGAAGGCAGGCTGAGGCTGAGGCTGAAGCAGGCTGATGCTGAGGCAGGCTGAGGCTGAGGCTGAGGCTGATGCAGGCTGAGGCTGAGGCAGGCTGAGGCTGAGGCCGAGGCTGAAGGCAGACTGAGGTTGAGGCTGAAGCAGGCTGAGGCTGAGGCTGAGGCAGGCTGAGGCTGAGGCAGGCTGAGGCTGAGGCTGAGGCAGGCTGAGGCTGAGGCTGTGACTGCGACTGCCGTTGCCGCTGCGACTGTCATCGCGAATGCGACTACGACTGCGAGAACAGCAGAATTCGACAACTGGATTTTCATCTGAATCTTAAGGGGAATGCTTTCAGATATGCTTCTACACATCGCTGTTAGGTTGCTTTGCCGGGATAATTTACCTAACAGCTTTTGCTGATAGGTTTCTAGTGGTCTCAAAAGAGAGCAGCAGATGACTCCACAGGGGGGTCGGGGCGGGACCCGGACAGGCTGCCGCCGCGGCTGCCGCCGAAGCCGAAATCGCTTGGGACATCCTCGCAAAATCGCTCTTGGTGCTCCCAGAACTCCATTCCCGGGCCACATTTTGGATGCCCGGAGCCAACTGTAGGCCACTTCGTGCTCTTCGACTTCCCAGAACTCCATTCCCGGGCCACATTTTGGATGCCCGGAGCCAACTGTAGGCCACTTCGTGCTCTTCGATTTCCCAGAACTCCATTCCCGGGCCACATTTTGGATGCCCGGAGCCAACTGTAGGCCACTTCGTGCTCTTCAAGTTCCCAGAACTCCATTCCTGGGCATGATTTTGAATGCCCGGAGCCAACTGTAGGCCACTTCGTGTTCTTCTAGTTCCCAGAACTCCATTCCTGGGCCACATTTTGAATGCTGAGGCAGGCTGATGCTGCGGCCGAGGCAGGCTGAGGCTGAGGCAGGCTGAGGCTGAGGCCGAGGCTGAAGGCAGACTGAGGCTGAGGCTGAAGCAGACTGAGGCTGAGGCTGAGGCAGGCTGAGGCTGAGGCTGAAGCAGGCTGATGCTGAGGCAGGCTGAGGCTGAGGCTGAGGCTGATGCAGGCTGAGGCTGAGGCAGGCTGAGGCTGAGGCCGAGGCTGAAGGCAGACTGAGGCTGAGGCTGAAGCAGGCTGAGGCTGAGGCTGAGGCAGGCTGAGGCTGAGGCAGGCTGAGGCTGAGGCTGAGGCAGGCTGAGGCTGAGGCTGTGACTGCGACTGCCGTTGCCGCTGCGACTGTCATCGCGAATGCGACTACGACTGCGAGAACAGCAGAATTCTACAACTGGATTTTCATCTGAATCTTAAGGGGAATGCTTTCAGATATGCTTCTACACATCGCTGTTAGGTTGCTTTGCCGGGATAATTGTATAGTCGATGGCTTTGGCATTCTCGCTGAGGCTTCTTGGAGCGTCTTGGGTGTTTCTGGGAGGCCTCTTGGGGCCTCTTGGGGGTCTCTTGGGCGCCTCTTGGGGGCATCCTGGGGGCCTCTTGGGGCCTTCTGGCCACCTCTTGGGGCACCCTTGGGGCACACTTGGGAGCCTTGGGAGCGTTCGTGGGGCCGTCTCGGAGGAGATCGATCAAGGTTCCTTACTTGGCGCCGCCCCCCCGAGAGGCCAAAATGGCGCCAAAACCATAGTAAAACCAATGATTTGGGATTGCTCGCCGAGGCCGTTTTGGACGCCCTGACCGCTCGCGGGGCGCCCCGCCCAGGTCCAGGGGAGGGGGTAGGGGGAGGGGTCAAGACCTCCTCCCCGCCCCCAAACCGTCCCGCACACTCCCACCCGCCCCCCCAACACATACGTAGCACCCGAGTGTGGCCCAAGCCTCAGCATATTCAGCAGTCGTTTTTGGATGGGCAGCTACTGGGGGCCAATCCGCCGCCGCCTCCGCCGCCGCCGCCGCCGCCGCCGCCGCCCCCCGCTGCCAAACCGCCGCCGCCGCTGCAGCCGCTGCCGCCACCACTACCGCCGCCGCCGCCGCCGCCACCGCCGCCTCAGCCGCCGCCGCCGCCGCCGCCCCCGCCGCCCCCGCCGCCGCCGCCGCCGCAGCCGCCGCAGCCGCCGCCACCGCCGCCGCAGCCGCCGCAGCCGCCGCCGCCGCCAAGTGTACTCTGTATTGTTTTTTGACAGGGATGGCGGGGGGGGGGCCGCATCGGGTTGGCTGCGCATGTTCCGAATTTGGAGGCAGAGTGTGCTTTGTATGTTTTTTACCAGGGATGGTGGGGGGGTATCGTCATGGACCTTGGTTGGCCCCCAGTCGCCTGGGGGAGGGGGTGTTTACTAATAGGGAACAGTGATTAACCCCCATCCCCGAAGAGGAAGAAAGGGGGGTGGAAGAGGAACACTCTAAACCACCTACGCCCAGAGGGTTGGCGGGATTACGACGGGGAGCGAGGAGGAAGAAAAGTAGGAGGAGAGCGGAAGACGAGGAGGAGGGGGGTAGGAGGGAGGGAGGCACGGAGCAGACAGTGCTCGATTCAAAACGAGAACCCAACATAGGATTTGGACGCCCGAAATGGGCACGGGGAAAAAAGGGTACAATGCCCAATAACAACTGTTGTCCCAAACCAACAGCGGCCGCTGTTGGGCACGCGGCCCTCTGTCTCAAATGGACACAGTCCGCGGCGGCGCGGACAGCGCTCAAAATGAACAGGAACTGCTGTTGGGCATTGCGCCCATTGTTTCCGTACCCGTTTCGTTCATGCCGATTGGGGGGTTGGGACATAGCCCCTCGCGCGCGCGCGCGAGGACTCCGGCCCCCTCCGCGAGGTGCCGGCGCCGCCCCCGGGCGAGGCGGCACAGGCGCGGCGCTTCGCCGCCGGCGCGGGGTCTGTTTCCGGCTTGTGGGCCCCGACTTCGGACCCCTCGAGTTAAGGCGGGCCTTCAAGCAGTGGCGAAGCGTCCTAGCTCGCCGGTAGGCCTACCAAACAATGTTCTAGGAACCTCTCGTGGTTTCCACGAAATGTTCTTGGAACGTGTCTTGTTTCAACACATCGGGTCTATGTTCTAAGAATATGGTTTTCGTTCTTAGATCGTTTTTGGGCTCATTTCGTGGTGGGCCTATAGAAGTGCCAGGACGGTCGGTCCCTGCTCAAGGCATGTCCCCATACAGGAGGACTAGTTAAAAAATTCGGAAAAAGTAGTCACGAGACGATTTTTCCATGATTTGTTGTTTATGTTTTTTTTTGAGCCTACGTTCCATTTGTCTTCCAAGATCCGTCTGTGGGAGGACATGCCCGACTTAACCTTCGAGGCCTCGAGCCTCCGTTCTCGACCCTCCAACCCCAAGACATGCAGGAGGGTAAACAAAAGCACGCAGACACAATGAATCGTCGACTCCCAGGAAGATCTGGAGAATGTGGTTGGAGAAGACGAAAGCCCAGAGAGTATGGGAAAAGATGGGACATCCTGGGATTTTGGTCTATTTATTTGAGTGTCCCTGGGCCCCTTGAGACATGCTTGCGTCGAGACGGAATATGGACGGGAGGTTTTGGGCCATTGTTGGCCTCTGGGGCCCTCGCCCGGCTCCAGGACCGCCCTCAAGAACGATTCGGGATGAAAGACCGGCCCCTTGGAAGCGGTCGGGACTTCTGGGGAGCCCGTGCTGAAGAGCAGAGAGCGTCGCGTCCGGGTCCGGGAGATCCGAGGCTCCGAGGAAGCCGGAGCGGCAGGTTGCTGTGTGCAGATCTGTTCGGCTTCCAGGGGCCCTCCACGAGCGCCGGGGCCGTCAGCAGAGCGGCTCGGGAGGAGATGCTGGCCCCGGAGAAGTTGCCCAGACCTCCGTCGGCGCACGCACAGAGAGGATTGGAGCGCTGGATGTCTGGGTCGAGTCTCGATCCTCGATCGTCGGCCGCGTAGGTTTAAGTCGGGCGTGCCCCTCCTCAGGAGGACAATTAAAACATAGTCTGGGGACGATTTTTCGATTATGTTTTGATTTGTTGTGACTTCTGCTTGCGTCTTCTCAATTGTTCGTCCAGGATCCGCCTGCAGGGGGACACGCCCGACCTAAGCGTAGGCGTAACCTTTCGCCTGAGTGACCTCTGATGCGGGCCCCCGCAGGGATCCCCCCCGCCTCTGGCTGGCCCTCTTGGGTGGGGCCGCCCCGCGGCCCCCAGGGGTCCCTCTTGCGTGAGCGGCGCAGCGAGAGGGGCTCGACTGCTCCCCGCTGTTCGCGCGCGCGCGGGCTCCCCGCGTGAGCGGTCCATTACGAGTCATGTTTGTGGTAATGTGCCCTTCTCCTCGCCCTATCCCCCGCTTCCTATCCTTTCTCTCTATCTTCTGCCCGCTTCTGCCCGCAACCGCTATCTCTGAAACAAGGCCCTTGGCCTTAGAGCTACGCCAGTTGTTCGAGCCGCGCTCACAGCAAAACTATCCCCGGCGCTGCGCGCCGATCCATATCACAGTGGTAGCTCGGAGCGGTGTTCGCTGCCCCGGCCTTTCGACCGTACATATCAACGACGGCGTCTGCGACATGTCCAACGAAATCCAAACCCAGCGGTTTCCTCGCGTTATTTCTCAGCGCCTGCGCCAGCGTCTGCGACGCCAGCACCAACGCCTACAACGCGTACCCTGCCAAGTCGTACGCCAGCGTCAGCGACGCCAGCGCCTACGCCTTCAGCTACTGCATTTCCAACAGCAGCGTCAGCGACGCCGCAAGAGACTACATATTTTTCCCGACCTATATCCCCGACGGCAGCTACTTCCTCAGTGCTCTCTGTCAGGACCGCGTCTTCAACGACGCCCACTACGATAAACCCTACATCAGCAGCGTCATCGACGCCGCATACTACATCTCCCACGCCAGCGTCAGCGACGCCAGCTACTACATCTCCTACGCCAGCGTCAGCGACGCCAGCTACTACATCTCCTACGCCAGCGTCAGCGACGCAAGCTACGACACATCCTACACCAGCGTCAGCGACGCCAGCACCTCCTTTCTCATCAAGATGACGGGCAATTCCAGTTTCGGACAGTCAGTGATATCAACGTGAAATGGAGATCCTCCGAAGTGGAGGGATTACACGCGAGAGGTGAAGTTGTGGAAGCTCAGCGAGAACCTTTCAGTAACGCAAAATTCAGCATCGAAGCTCGTGCCCAAGCTCACTTGGACGGCTAGGAGCGCAACATTAAATATAACGGAGGCGCGGCTGCATCCTGCTGCTGGTCCCAACGTCGAGGAGGGGCAGGTGGAGGAGAGAGCCGGACGAAAGCGAGGAGGATGAGGAGGATGACGACGACGACGGCGAAAGAGCAGGACGACGACGACGACGACGACGACGACGACGACGACGACGACGACGACGACGACACGACGTCGACGAGGCGAAGAAGCCCCACCCCTCAAGCGGCCGAGGCCGCCGCGCGCGGGGGCGCCGCCGTGGCCCCCGAGGAGGAGCCAGAGGAGGTGCCTCCGGAGGAGGACGGCCCCGCGGGCGGGCGGGCGGGCCCGCCCTGCGAGACACGGCCTGGGCGCCGCAGTTCTCACGCAGCACCACGATCGCCATGAAACTCGTCGCTCGCTTGCTGGCTCGCTCGCTCGCTCGCTCCCCCTCCACCACCTCCTCCTCCTCCTCCTCCTCCTCCTCCTCATGTTCCTTCTCCTCCTCCCGCGTGCGTTTTGCACCGTGTACTTCCGGGACCCATAACTCCTGCTCCTCCTCTTCCTCCTCCTCCTCCTCTTCCTCCTCCTCCTCCTCCTCCTCCTCCTCCTCCTCCTCTTACATCCTTTTCCTCCTCTTCCGTCTCTTCCTCCTCTTCCTCCTCTTCCTTTTCCTCCTCCTCCTCCTCCTCCACCTCCTTCTCCTCCTCCTCCTACCTCCTCCTAGCTCGTTCGCTCCTCCTGCTTTCCCTCCTCCTCCTCCTCCGTAGCCATGTTGTCTCAGGCCTGCCTGGGCGCGTGGCGGGCGGTGCGCGGCGTGTCTTTCCCTCTATAACCCTGTCATCCCGGCAGGCACCACGAGCGGTTCAGTCGCTTTCCCCCTTGTCCTCGCGGCTGGCAATGGCCGCGGCTGGCTGCACGGCTGCCCCTCTGGCAGCGGAGCAGCCGCGGCACGCGGCGGCGGAGCTGCCCGTCGGCGACTCGGCCTGGCCCGTGCGGCGCGCCAAGCAGGCGGCGGCGCGCGCTGCCTGCGACGGGCGGTTCCAGGCGGCCCTCACCCGAGTGGCCGACCTGGAGGCCCAGTGCGCGTGCCTCCAGGCGGACCTGGACCACGCGCGGGTCGCCAGTCAGGCTATGGTCGCGGCGGCCGCGCCTGCTGCTGCCCAGGAGGCCGACGGCGTCGTGGCCTCCCCCGAGGGCTCTGGCGTCATGGACGGCAAGCGGGACTCGCTGCTGCGCGCGGACGTTCCCGAGGTAGTCGCGAGGCTGGTCGCGCCCGTCACGGCGGCGGACCTCTTCAACGAGCCTGCGGCCACCCTGGACGTCGGGCGTCGGAGCGTGATCTGCCACCACCTGACGGCCTCGGCGGCGGAGGTGCGGAGGCTTTCCCAGCGCGCGCTGAATCGCCTGCAGCGCGCGTCGGCACAGCGCCTTCGGCGTGGACAAGGAGGTCGCGGTCCTGGTGTTCGCCATCGTGTTGCTCTTCCTGTCCCTCGCCCTGCCGGTGCTGGTCTGCCGGTGCGGCAGCGCTCGGGCGCGCGTCGTGCTCCTCGGAGGAGTGCCGCGCCTGCCCCGCCGCGCCGCCTGCCTGCCTGCGGCGCGCGCCGCCCGCGAGGCGGCCCCGAGCGAATGGGCCATCGCTCAGGCCCGCCGCGGACGCAGTGCACTGCCAGGCGCCGTCTTCGCGCTGGCCGAGCGTGCGAGACGGGCCACCGCGCCGAAGCTCCCGCCCCTGGCATTGGGAGTGCGCCGGTGGAAGTGGAGCGCCGGGGCGCGCAGCGAGGCTGGCGACGCCTCGTCTGACGCCCCCCTCGGCGCCCAGGTGGGCGAGGAAGGCGGCGCCGCTGCCTCCCCCGACGCCCGCCCTCCCGACCCTGCCCCCGTGGTCCTTCTGGGCGTGCAGGCCGGGAGCCTGCCGCAGGAGCTGGAGTGCACCGTCTACCCGTCTTCCAGCCCGCCTGTGAGTGAGCTGCTGCACGAGGTGTCGCCCGACGCCCAGCCCAACGGCCAGTCGTTGCGCAAGCCCAGCGATGGCGTGCTTCTTGATGCCGTTCGCCCCCTGGCGGCGGCCGAGGCGGACATGCGGGTCTCCCTCGGCAGCGGCGGCGCCCCCGTCGCGGCGGAGTGCAGCGTCAACCTCTTCGACGCGTACGACGAGCGGAGGTGTTCGGGAGGACCACTGCGGCTGCTGGTCCGTCAGCGCCAGTTCTTCCAGACCGCGTGCCTCGACGAAAAGGCCGTCGACCTGGCGGAGTTCCACCGCGGGCTGCCCGAGCTCGAGCAGCTCCGACCGGCCCAAAGGTCCGCCCAGAGGTCCGCCGTCGTCTCCAAGGCCAGGCGGGCCAGGCAGACGCTGCGCGGGAGGTGAGGGGGCCCAGTCCGGCCCGCTGTGTCCCCCTCGGAATTCTGGCTCGTGCGGCGCTCCTCGGCGTGGGTCTCGGGGTGGTGCCGCCTGGGTCCCGCGCCCCGCGCGGTTTGGACGGCCGCTGGCGGCTGCCGTGGTTTTGCCCGTTTTTGTCCCCGCAGGGGTGGACTCCGCCTGGCCTTGGTCCTCCGGTGGAGGGCCGCGGTCGGGGCGGAAGCCTGTGTGGGCTTTGGTCTGGGTGTTCGTCGTCGCCACGGCTCCCGTGCCTCGCGCAGGTCGGCGGCGCGCACCTGGCGGCGTACAGGTCGCCCGCCCAGGCGCCGAGTTGACATCTGGGGCCCTGGTGGTTGTCAGCGTGCTGACGGCCGCCAGGGCCTCTCTGATGACGTCCCATCAATCCCTCTTCCCTCCTCCTCCTCCTCCTCCTCCTCCTCCTCCTCCTCCACATGCCTCCATTACTCCTCTTCCTCCTCTTCCTCGTATTTCCTCCTGGCTCGCTCCCTCCTCCTGCTCCTCCTCCTCCTTCTCCTCAACCTCCTCGTCCTCCTCGTCCTCCTCCTCCTCGTCCGCCTCCTCCTCCTTCTCCTCCTCCTCCTCCTCCTCCTCCTCCTCCTCCTCCTCCTCCTCCTCCTCCTCCTCCTCCTCCTCCTCCTCCTCCTCCTCCTCCTCCTCCTCCCCCCCCTGCTCCTCCTCCTGCCCCTCCTCTTCCTCATCCTCCTCCTCATCCTCATCCTCATCCTCTTCCTCTTCCTGCTTCTGCTATAGGCTATTCCTGCTCCTGCTCCTCCTCCTCCTGTTTCTCCTGCTCCTGCTCCTGCTCCTCCTCCTCCTCCGCCTCCTCCTCCCCATCTTGGTCCTCCTCCTTCTTTCCTCCCTCATCCTCCTCCTTTCCTGCCTCCTTCTTTTTTTCCTCACCATCCCTCCTCATCAGCAGCAGCAGCATCATCAGCATCATCATCATTATCCTGCTGCTCCTCCTCCTCCTCCTCCTCCTCCTCCTCCTCTCCTCCCTCATCCTCCTGTTTTTGTTTTCTGCCTCGCCTCCGTTCCTACTCCCTCCTCCGCCCCTTCCTCCTCCTCGTCCTCCTCCTCTCCTCCCCTCCTCCGCCCCCTCCTCCTCCTCTTCTCCTCCTCCTCTTCCCTCCCTCCCGCCCTCCCTCCCTCCCTCCCTCCTCTTCCCTCCTCCTGTGCGGCTCCACCTCGCAGTAGGCCCTCCGCCGGCCCATCGCCAACCCTCCTCGCTCGCTCGGTCGCTCGCTCGCTCCTGAGCTCGCTCACTGGTTTCGGGCCTTCGGGGCCTTCCCTGGCCCCAGGACTGGCCAGGGAACGTCTCGGGACGACACCCAGACCTTTGACGACACCCAGACTTTTGACGAATTACGGTCGTTACGCCCGCGTTTCGTCCTCGATTTCGGTTCCCGGTGGGCGCCCTCGGGCCTCAGAGCAACCAGAAAAGGATCCGGGGCGAAAAAACTACCCCTTGGGAAGCAGGCGGGACCTCCTGTGCAGACGGGTCCTTCTGGAGGTTTTTGGAGATCTGCGCGGGGTTATGGCGTTTGCGCTGGGCCCCTGGCGTTTCGGGCGCCACCCCTGGCGCGTCCCGCGCGCCAGGGAAGGAGGCCCAGCGCAGATCCAAGAGATCCGCGTGGACTTCCGCAGGTTTCTCTGCATGCTGTGCTGTTGTTTGTTCCTCTAAAGCCTCCCTCCTCCTCCTCGTGCTCTCCTCCTCCTCCTCCTCTTCCTCCTCCTCCTCCTCCTCCTCCTCCTCCGCGTCCTCCTCCCCCTCCTGCTCCTCCTCCTCCTCCTCGTTCTCCTCCTCCTCGTCCTCCTTCTCTTCCTCCTCCTCCTCCTCTTCCCCCTCCTCCTCCTGCTCCTCCTCCTCCTCATCCTCAGCCGCACCGGCCTGAACCACTCCTCCGCGGCTCCTCCCACTTCAGAGGCAAGAGATTCCGCGACAGCGGTACGATGCGTCGTTCGCGGGGTCTGCCGAGCCCTCAGAAATGGTGGCGGATGGATCTGCAAGCGCTGGCTCTTCGCCGTGGGCACCTGCAGCTGGTGATCATCCTTTCTGTTTGAGAAATGACTAGATCACCGGGCCAGCCCTTCCAACCGAGCGGACACACTCATATCAGGGCTTGCACATACAATCCTATGCATTTTGTCGGCCCGATGCGACGCAATGACATCTTTCAAGACATTCACAACGTGGGTGTTTTACTCCTGCCAGGTACACGTCGGAGAAACAGGGAAGACGACCACCAACCATCACGACATGTGAAGCACTGGGATATCTCTTTCGTTTGGACGCACGCGAGCAACAAGTCGTGCTAGGTTTCGATCACGTTACACGACCCTGTCTTCCCGCCGCGGTGTATACGTTGGCTATACGCCCACCGCCCGCTCTTGCTGGCCGCGCTGGTGCCGTCCGCTTGAGGACCGCGACGGTCGATGTCTTGCATGTGGTTCTCTACTTCCCATGCCAGCTGCAGGGACAGGGACAGGGGGCGGAGTATCGATGGGTCTTCCAGGCACCGATCGCATGGACACGTTCTCTGATCGAGTCGGTTGGCGCCCGCTATACCCCAGTGATTGGATGCGACCTGAACGATTGATTCGGGGCCGTACCCGAGATGACGATAGACGAGGCTGCGCTGCGCTGCGCTACTGGGAGAAAGAGGACGAGGATAGAGCCGCGGGGACGTCCGAGCCCTCAGTTGAGGCATTGGCGGGCAGGCTATGGCATCAGATGCTCAAGGATTGCGGGATGGTGGCGCGCAGCACCTTCTACAATGCGGGCCCCGCTGGCGGCCCCACCTACTGCGGCAACGTGGGCAAGAGCTCGAGGTTAGATTTCATTCACATACCGCAGGGGTTGATCGCATACGTCACTAAATGTCGGGTACTTGAGACTGCGGGTTGAAGGCTGCAGCCGACCCAGACCCTGACGACCGCGACCACGGACCAGCGCGCGTGGCTTTTGCATACTGCTTCCAGGACCCTGTGGGGAGCTCTCCTGGATGGGATTTCGATCGCATCATGCCGGCGGCGCAGAGAGGGGAGAGTCGCGCGGCCTTGTTAGAGGAGATCCAAGCGGAGCTGCCGATGATTGATGAGCCCGAATGGGTCAGGATGTGCACGAGACCCACTGCCGACGAGCTCTGGAATTCGACGGCGACATTCTTGGCCAACAAAGCACGCGAGGTCTTCTGCGAAGCTACGCCAGCCGAAACTTTGAGGCGGACTTGGAAAGACAACGCTCTCAGTTACTAGATCGGGGAAGGCTTCTGATGAACCCGCATACGGGCATATTCTCGGAGTCTTGGCAAGATGTCGAGCCGGGGCCAGCCGGGCTGACCTTCCGCATCCGCGCCGCGACAAAACAGATTGCGAAGGAGAAGACGGCGGAGTTGGCGCAGGAATTAAACGAGGCATGGACGGCCCACGATCATAACGCAGCACGACGTCTTATCCGCGGACTTGCCCGACGCGGACGTGGACCTCGGCAGCGGCGTAATCATTTCGCTGCAAAGTCCGAGCAGATCGACGCTGACCAGATCTGCGCCTTCCTTCGGCAGGCGGCGGCCGACGGTGGCGCGAGCGGAGCGCCCTGCGACCTGCAGGCGGAGCTCGCTCTGGGATTCGATCGGGCTCGCACCTGCGATTGCGACGACGAGGGCCGGAACTTCAGCTCGGACCAGGCGAGGTGCGACGCCATGCAGCTTGCGGACATCGAGCAGGCCCAGGAGGATCTGCAGGGCATGCTTATGGTGTTGCGCCCCTCACGTCCGCGCTAGTTTATGCCGCGTGAGCTGCGGCCGCTACTGCTGGGCGAGGGGGTCTGGGGCACCTTCCAGAGGGGGCGAGGGCGCCAGCGGGCGTCCCTCGACGGCGTCTGCCTTCCTCGAGCGGGCGGTGGACATCTCTGCGCGTTTCAGGCGCTCTCGCCAATCGCCTCTCCTCTCCGGCAGACCGTTTCGCATCGGCCTGGACAAGAGGAGCGGCGAGTTGGGGGCGACTGGACAGAGATGGATTCATTTGTTTTGCCCGATGGACAAAGCCTGACATTCCTACCAGTGGCGCCGAGGTCGGAGCGCGCGCGAGAGTTTACCATGTCACTGCCGCGGCTTCGCCCTCAGGCGCCGCCGAGAAGATGCGATCGCCGTTGAAGCGCGTGCATCATGGCGCTTGGAGCAGGAGGGCCCGCCCCGCGCCATTGTTGACGAGGATGCCCCGGGCGCGTTCGCCAGCGCTGACAGAAATGCGATATTCGATGCCCTCCCCTCGCTGCATCTTCCTGAAGATGTCGTCTTTCACTTCGTCGCGCAGTGCAGGGGACATTGCAGGTCGAACCGCCGACAGGTGCCCTTCGACCGTCCACGGGGGAAGTGATGGGCCATCCCAATTCAGCTCGAACCCCCTCATACTTCTACGAGTTAGGTCTTGCTCGATTTCGCGACCGCAGGCCAAGGGCGACTTCGGGGCTATGCGCCGGAGCGATCGAGATCGACGGTGATACGAGCGATGTCGGAACGACGGTTTTCGCCGACGACATCGCGAAGTTGACGATGCCAGGTCGGGGGCCAGAACCGCGCGCCAACGGCAGCGAGGCGGCGCCCCTGGCGGCGCTGGCGGAGTCTAGCAGTCGCAACCTCGGGGGGGCTCTCCTGGAGATAGGCTTTTCTTTGAACCCTGACAAGAGGGTCGCGCTCGCTCGGGTTTTCGCCAGGGGTTGCACCGTTCAGCGCAGGATTTACCACGGCGGAGTTTTCAAAATATTTGGCATTCGGGGACGCCGCGTCAGAATCTTGGGGGGCTGGTTTACTTCGACGGGGTCCAAGGCCGTGGAATTGGCCAAGCGTGTCCAGGCGGGAAAAAAAGGCCAGGGGCTCGCATCTCGCGCCCTTGTCAAGCCCGCGGCAAGAGGGCGGCGATCATCTTGTTTGCCCAGTCGGCCCTCCTCTCGGGCATGGAGGCCCGCGCGCTCGACGCCCCCTTCTGCGGGCAGGCGGATTGCGTTCTGATGCTGGCGATGCGCAGGGGCTTGGGCCCCCAGGGGGGCCGCCGAGGGCGGGGGCGGCGAGGTCCGAAGATGGCCATTGAAAACGTTTGGGAATATAGGAAAATATTGCCTGCTTCGGAGGAGCATGGAGTTCGTCGTCTACGTCGGTTGCAGAGTTGGGTGCGCCTCCCAGAGGCCCATCGTCAGGTTAGGGCGCGCATCCTAGGGTCCTTGGGGAGTTGCAACGCGACCGGCGAAGATTGGATGCTCTCGCCGACGGCCAACCCCTTGGCCCGGCAGCTTCTGGAGGACATCAGGCACGCACATGAACGCTGTGCGGATTTCCGCGGGTTGGTCCCCACGGGCTACCCCCTTCTTAAACTGCTGCACGTCCAGGAATACAGAAACTTGGCATTGCTGGACTTCGCGGTCCCGAGAGCTGCTGCCCACGCAAAGTCGCTCGGCCCTCCAGAGCACCACCCCGAGGCTCCAGGGCCCCCTGTGGCGGGGGGGGAGACGGCCCAGGAGGGCCGGTGTGTTTGCAACGTGGCGCTCAGCACGGGCGCCAAGTGCAAAGAACAGTTCCGCGCCATGATGGCGTTCCTCCCCCGCGCGGGCCTCGCTCGCCGCGCACGAAATGAAGCGGCACTTTTAGCGGTGACGAATCAATGTTTCCGCTGCCCACATGCACTGAGAACGAAAGAGAGCGCGGAGAGACGCGTCATGCGGTCCATCAAACGAAACATATGCTGCCGTGGGAGGAGCCTTTTCTTGGCGCAAGGTGCGGGGATCCCAAGCGACGTGCCATGCCCTGCATGAAGTCATTGGGCCCAAAGTCTATGCGAGATGCAAGTGCACGTGCGCGCTCGCTGTTCTCTCCCGCAACCTGAAGGTAGACATAGTAGAACAGCGCGCCATCGGCCGACGAGGAGAACGCGATGGACTTCTCAGCTCTCGTCGAGGTGGGCAAGAGAAAGTGGGGGGCCCCTGGTGGCGCCGAGGGGCGTCGGGGGCGCAAGGGGAGGCAAGGCGGCGGAGGCGGCGGACGAGGCAGAGGACATGCCGCAGCAGGTGGAGGGAGCGCTCCGAGGAAAAGACGTCGCAGCGGCGCTGAGCCTCACCCGAAAAGGTTTCTGCCTGCGCTCGCAACTTCCCCGAGACATGGCAGCTGTTGCCCGGGTAAGCGTGATTCTGACGAATATATATATATATATATACATCACCGATTATCGTGGTTTCCAGGGCCGCTGGGAAGCTCTACGCAGAGGCAGCTGGACTCTAAACAGCGAAAGACAAGTTTGGCCCGCCACATCTACACATGGCGCACGCAGGGTACAAGTGCTGAGTGGAAGCGGAGTCGGGCATCGAGATCGGTGGCGAGGCTCTGGAAGTGGCGCGCAGGTTCTTCATCACAGTCGTACAGAATGGACGGATGCAGCAGCTCGGTTTGTCGATCTGACACTTCCGTTGCCAGAAGTGCTACAGCGAAGACGCGACGAGGCTCCAGTCTGTCATCGTAGACGGGGTCCAGCTGCAAAGCGACATGGGCGGCGAGCCAGTGACCTACACTAAGCTAGTGATCGAGAGCGCGACGGAAATGCTACTCAAGGGCATGGGCGGGGCACTCAAGCAGGGCACGGCGCCTCAGGGCCACCTTGAGAACCTCGCTCAGAAGATGCTTGGCAGACACAAGCCCGGCGGCAAGGGGAAGTGCAAGAAGTGGCGGAGCCTTGGATGTCCTGACTTCAGCACAGAGGGCCCGCGTTGCAGCAAATGAGGTGGCCGCCCAATCCTAGACATGGCCTAGGTTCATACGTCGCCATAGGTTTTTACTGGATGCAAATCTTAGGCATGGCCTAGGTGCGTACGTCGCCATCGTGGTTTGCCGGATGCAAATCCTAGGCTTGGCCCAGGTTCACATGTCGCCATGGTATGTGCTGGATGCGTGAGTGTCCATGACGTTATCTTGGGATTGATTGTATTGTTTTTTCCATATCTTGGCCGTCGCGGACTCTGTGGATGACCAGCTGACCTCCGCAGAGACGCAGAGCAGGATGCCATACAGTAACCTCTTGTACTGGTCCCTCCTTGTCTCGACGGACATGGTAGTGGTCATCGCCGAGTTCGCTATCGCGCCGCCGATGTCCGACCCATCCTGAGTGATGCCCTGCCCGACGCGCCCGCCGAGGCAGGAGCGTCCGCTTTCAGTAAGTACAGATGTGTCTTTTCGTCCTCATCGGTTCCGCGACTCCCGAAGGGGCCGCTTCGTCGCTAGCCAATCGGTCGCACTCTGGGCCCGAGTGTCTGGCGATGGAGGGGCTAACTCGACAGGGCCACCGATCCGACCTTGCTTGTGATGTTCTTCTTTTTGTTTTTTGGGCTGGACGGATGCCTCGGGAGCCTGCCTGGCACACGTATTGCCGCGAGGTTTCGGCCCCAACGGGGCCAGAGGGGTGTCCCCCCCCAGCTCGCGAGTGACACTGATTATTGCGTACGGCCCCGAGACACAAGTGTCGAGTGCCGCGCGGCGCGCGTAACCCATAACCTCGTAAACGGGATCTGCGATTATTTGAGGTTGTAGCTTGCACGAGTGTCACACCACGTGTATAGCTGCGTCGTCCCAGCATGCGCGCAAGGCCGAGCCCTATCCAATCCAATCCAATCCAATCCTATCCAATCCAATCCAATCTTCCTCCTCCTCCTCCTCCTCCTCCTCCTCCTCCTCCTCCTAGGGTCCTTTTCGATCCTTTCGGTCCGAGTCGGTCTCGATTCCAGCCTGGCCCGGTTCGATTTCCGAGTTTCAACCGGCGAGGCCCGATGCTTGCGTGGTGCGTGGGCGCAGCCGATCCGATTCGATTCCGCTTCCCTGCCTGTGCAGCCCTATCCGACGCACACTATGATTGGATCCGCTCCCCCTGGTCGATGCGGATTGTTTCCGCCCGCGCCTGCACGTTCCCATCGGGCGCGCGCGCGGCAGGGGCCGCGCCCGCCTCCGAGAAATACGCAATGCCAGAGTGTATATATATATATATGTATATATATATATATATATGTATGTATGTATGTATGCATGCATGCATGCATGTATGTATGTATGTATGTATGTATGTATGTATGTATGTATGTGTATATATATATATATATGAGCGAGTGTTCCTCGCAGCTGCGCAATGGAAAAATCGCTGCCAATTACATGCCCGATGTATGGCACGGTGCAGCAGTTGCCCGCTTCGCATGATGGTAGTAAGTAGATCGTTGTTTGGGGCGTCCAGTTTTGCATTGCAGCTGTGCCGTTGCCACATGGCTTCGCGAAGAGGTCGTTGTTGCACTGTGGGCCTTGGCTAGTACACGTGAGCAAGGCAATGGCGCCAGGGATGGGTATGGAGAAGGTTGCATCGTGCTTACTGGGTTTATTGTGTGAGTGCACTCACGCATGATTCGCTTGAATTGGTTTCGACTTCGCTCATGCGTTGCACGCGCGCGTCAGCACAATGTGAGTATAGTTATGTGTTTGCGTGTGCGCGTGAGCTGGCCCGACCCGCGCGCCTTTCTCTGCTCGATCTTCACAGGACCGCGCCGCCGCCGGCGTGGCCGCGACGTCCAAAAGGTATGTACGTGTGTGTGTGTGTGTGTGTGTGTGTGTCTGTGTGTGTGTGAGTGTGAGTGCGTGTGCGTGCGTGTGTGTGTGTGTGTGCATGCCTGTGTGTGTGCGTGTGTGTGTGTGTGTGCGTGCGTGCGTGCGTGCGTGCGTGCGTGTGTGTGTGTGTGTGTGTGTGTGTGTGTGTGTGTGTGTGTGTGTGCGTGTGTGGGGGGGGGGAGGGGAAGGGGGTGCCCCGGGGGGGGCGCGTGCGTGCGTGCGTGATGTGTGTGTGTGTGTGCGCGTGTGTGTGTATATGTGCGTGTGTGTCTGTGTATGTGCGTGCGTGTGTGTGTGTGTGTGTATGTGTGTGTGCGTGTGGGTTTGCGTGTGCGTGTGTGTTTGTGCGTGTGTGTGTCTGTATGTATGTGTTGTGCGTTGTGAGGGGTTTATGTTGTTTGTTGCGTGTGTGTTGCGTGTGTGTTGTGTGTTGTGCGTGTTGTGCGTATGTGCGTGGCATGTGTGAGTGTTGTGTGTTGTGTGTGTGTCGTGTTTACGTATTTATGGACGTGCACATGTAATGACGCATGTATTTTAATGGTGTGCACATACGCTTGGCAACCGAGCAGGTATCGCTGCTCATGGGCATGATTCAGCACATAGCGAAGGTTTCAGCTGAAGCTGCGTGGGCATATGCACGGGCACGTGCTGCGCACGATCGGACGAGCCCCGGCATCACGTGTCGATACGGAGTGGGTCGACGGCGCGTCAAAACGTAGGGGTGGTCAGGTTGAACGCCAGGGGGGGAATACGCTCAGGAGGGGGCGCATCGACCCCCAGTTGCCCATGAATCACCCGGGTCCTGATGGCCCGCTCCACCCAGGACCGTACGGACTCGCTATCGGCAGCATGTCTCTGATCCATCGGCGATGTACCGCCGATTCCAAGGCGACGTTTCCCCCTTGAGCCGGTGCCCCCCGGACGTTCACCCTCGAGCTGGAGGGTTCCAAAGGGGGTTTTGGGGGAGGGGGCTTTCCAGGAGGGGTCCCCCAGGGGCTCCTCCGAGGTTCTGACGAGGTTCCCAGGCCCCTGGGGGGGCTCTCTGGAAGACCCCCTCCCCCAAACCCCCCCTGTGGAACCCTCCTGTCGAGTGTTGTCGGACGAGGAAGAGAATCGGGGGTGGACAGACCTCCTACCCTGACACGTCGATTAGCGAGTTTGCCGTTTTCGGTTCGCGAGAAGGCGTCGCGGCCGTCATTTTTGCGGGTCCAGGTCCGTCGGTTTCGGTCCCGAGCCGTCTTCACTAAAAGGAGGTTTACTACAGGGAGGTTTGTCCACCGCCGAGAGAAGAGCGGATCTGCGGAGTCCGCCTCGTTTTGATGAGACGGGACTGGGGTGGGTTTGCGCAGGAGGACGCCTTCCGGAGGCAGGCCTTCCGTGCGGTCGTCCAGGACCGGGAGCTGCTGCCTCCGAGCGGGGCGCTGCTGGTGTCGGTGCGTCCGTCTTGCTCCGTGCGGCACGCGAGCTCGACCCGGAGCACAAACCTGCAGATCTGAGCGATGCAGTTCAGAGGAGGAAAAGGTACCCATACCTCTACCCTTCGGCCGTGTTCTCCTTTTTGGGCCTCTTGGGAGGCCCTCGTCGCCACCGCTGGATTCGCCTCGAAGCTCTGGTCACAACGCACCCCGGGAGAGGTCCAGGGAGTCGCGGTACCGGTACCTACTCCTTTCCCCAGCAGTTTTTTCGCACGGGCCGCGCTCGCCCGGCTTCGCGCCCCGTGGCCATCACAGATCGGAGGGGCTCGACACGTGCAGCAGAGAGATGTGGTCCGAGGCCGTGGTCGTCATTTTTCGCGATGCTGCACTCTGTGCACATACCTGGCGCGAAGGATTTCGGGATGAGAATCGGCACCCTGATGACCCCAGTGTTCATTTAGCGCGGTCGAAGTCGATGGGGTCGGAGGATCGCGCCGCATCGCCACTGCATCGGCGATGCGGCGTTATGTGGAGCCCAATTTTCTCCACGCAGACGTCGCCGATGCATCGGCAAAGCGGCGCGATCCTCCGACCCCATTTGCTCGGACCCCATCTTGGAGGCCGCTATTGAACGAGGGCGCGAAGCTGTTAGCGGCTCGCGATTCCTCATCTCTACAGTCAAAACGCAGAGCAAGGATGAGCAATCCAGTCACCTACGGCAAGTCCCGCCACCGTGCTTGGGCTACGAATTCTAAGCCTAGTTGGTCGTCGTTGGAATTTCGTGGGAAGCCTCTCGGGGGCCTCTTGGAGGGAGGCAGGTGTAAAGCCTCTCGGGGGCAGTTTTGGGGCATCCTGGGGCGTCTGTCGGGCTTCTTTTGGGGCGGATCATCCGTGTCCTCCTCTTCCTCATCTTCCTCATCCTCATCCTCCTCGTCCTCCTCGTCCTCTTCATCCTCCTCGTCCACCTCGTCCCATCCAGCAAGGCAGTCGCGGCTGATAGGTTTCGGCCACGACGCTGGGCCATCGTCTTGAATGGCGCGCTCTCCCTCCTCGGCTTCATACTACACCGATGCGAAACCTGGGGGGTATGGCCAGATCTGTTTCGGGGAGTCTACATTATTTTAGTTGCCAAACCCGCGGGAGGTTATCGGCCAATCGCCCGATTTAACTCCGTGTACCGATTGTGGGGGAAAGCCAGGCTTGATTGGGTGAGGAGTTGTGCCAGTCGTCTTGAGAGGCCGTATCTTGCCCTGGGAGCCCAAACATCGACCACGGATGTTGTTGCGCGGCTGCTGGTTCAGGCAGAAGCAGCGGAAGCAGGGTCGGAGGGTCACACCATTATCCAGGCCATAGTTGACGTCGAGAAATGTTTCGATCGCATTTGTTTGGCGCCTCCTGCTAGCAGCAGCAGCACAGCTCAAATTTCCAGGCCGCCTGGTGGTGCTAGCCTTGCGTGTGTATACCCGCAGGATTGCATGGGATTATTCGTTTTCAGGTGAGATTTGGGCCACCAGAAGCGTTCTGCCTGGGTGCTCACTAGCCACGTTCTGCTTGCCGTGCGTGATGATAAGACCGTTTGACCTCATGTACGACCGCATAGAGCACAACACACGCACAGTTGATCCAGATGCTGATGACATCACCATCGCCATCATGGGTCGGCTTAAGGAGATTGTCAATGTATCGATTGATTTTTGGTCGAAGCTCGTCGGCACGTTGCATAGCATGGACTTAGCACCAGCTAAGCACAATCTGATTGTTGCGTGTTCGTCTACGCCGTTCGGCAAGTAACTCGTTCGTCGAGTCGGGCACATGGGGTATCGTTACGCATCGGTTCTGGAAGTCCTGGGTATCGATGTGGCCGCTGGTAGACGTATTAAACTTGTTCGCTCTCGACCGAGGATCGCTAGGACTCGGACAAGGATGCCCCGACTTCGGTTATAACGAAAACAGGAGCTGTGGTGGCGCGGTTCTCTCGACATGCCTTGCCGTCAGCTATGCAGTATGGAGTTGGGGTTCATGGAGTACCCCCGCAACTTGCCCAACAAATGCGAAGCGTCATGAGGGGAGCCTGGGCGCCCTTGGTCCAGGATAAACACATGGTTCATGACGTGTTGCAAACGGCTTGGCACAGGCAAGTATTTCGAGTCCTACGGGCGGCCAAGCCTTGGGACCAAGTCGCAGGCACGACAGGTGCTATGATGCTTGCATTGCGCGACCTCGGATGTCTGTTTGTTTCAGCGTTTACCATCGTCACGGACCTAGGTGACAAGGTTGATGTTCGTCGTGCGGTTCCCAGAAATGTTCGCGATTTGGCAAGAGCTGTTGTTGTTCGTAGGATGTGGTGCTCTTGGGCAAAAAGGAGCAATCCCGCCGACGACGGGATGGACCCGAAGGAACCCATTGGATACTGGTTGGAACCGATCATGGGTTTGCTCAGTGGTACCGCTCATGATCCCGACGAAAGTGAGAATGATCCTGAGTACCCCCCAGAGCTGGCCTCCAAATGGACCCCCACGTATCAAGAAAGTGTTATGTTCCGTATTCTGTTGTTAGTGGCTTTTGGGCATGTAGCAGGCACTATCGACATGGGTACGCACACACATCAGGTTGTCCGCCTTGTCCTGACGAGTAATGCACACCATACCACAGTGTCTGGGAGTGTCCAGGGCGCGAACAGCAGAGGCAAGCCAGACTAGGATGTACATCCATGCGAGGCTACCCGTCCCGTTCCCATGGCTCGTGGTTTTGGACGAGAGGCTTGGCCCCGCGTTCGTGCTTCCGGCCGCTACCTGGACGTCACGATTCAACGGCACCGTAACGGGTATTTACTAACGGGTACTTTGAAATTTCGCCGAAAGTTGTCATTTTCTGGCCTTTTTCTGGCATTGCAGCGTTGCCCACATCGGGAGGGGTTGGGTTCGCTGGGTCACTGGCCAAAGTACCCGTTAGTGGAGTCCCCGTTTGAGGGGCGCTGAACAACAGCGACCGTTGGCATGTGGAATGCGGAAGCTTAGATTGCGTCACGGGCGACATCTACATTGACGGCGCGTGCAAAAAGGCATGGTTCTGGCCAGAATCATCGAGATCGGGGTGGGGGTTCGTCAAGTACACCAGCCATATGGAGCCTATGATATACGGAGCACTTCCAGGACCCATTGAGAGCCCCCTCAGGGCTGAACTTTACACTTTCCGTAAGGTTCTAGAAGTTTGTATCACCCCAGTGCACGTGCATATTGATTATATGGGTATTGTGGACGGTTTGTCCTGGGGTCCCGCCTACACTTGTGGGCCTAGAAGACCTGATGCTGATCTTTGGGCGTCAATTTGGCACAACATCGAGGTTCATGGGCGCCTGGGAGAGGCCCTGAGAGTCTCGCACCTGAGAGGGCATCAAGTAGGAAACTCCCAGGCTGCCAGAGCTAACCCGTGGGTCCAACTGGCGGTTCGTGCAGGGAGGGATCTGCATGCTGCGACCACGCAGCAACAGAAAGCCATGCGCCTCGCTCTGAAAGCGATTAGAATAGCGTTGCATGGGCTTGTTGAAGCGCATTTGCATCATCTCTCCGCTGGCAGGATAGAAGGACGTAGGCGAGAGAAGGCAAGACCCGTCCGCAAGAAGTCGAGAAAGACCGAGTCGCCTCCGCCTCAACACATACGCCACCATCTTCCCGGGGGGGAAAGTTTTGTCCGATGCAGTTTTTGTAAAATAGGAGTTAGGACCTTCAAAACACGGAGGCGCCTGGCGATTGAAGCGTGTGAGGCGAGAGTCAGAGCTGCCTTCGCTCCTCCACCAAGCTGCTGACTGTTTCCGACCCGACGCCTCAGCCTGAGCGTTCCAGGCGCTTTCTGCCTCGTTAGCTACCGAGGGGGGAGGTCATGCTCACTCCATTCAGGGCCCTTTCGTGTCCTCAGGGCAGGCTCCTAGGAACCAATCCGGAGAAATCCAGGAGGAACGAAGACAAGAGCCTGAGTTTGACATTGAAGCTATCGAGTTGTCTCACCAGCGCCCACATGCCTCGCCTAACAGCTCAAGAGCTCGAGAAGAGTCCCGAGACCAGGAGCACCAGACGACCCGTTGACTTTAACCCTGCTGTATCCACCTCTTCGGTGGATGCTAGATCTGTTGCCGCGGCTGTGAAGAGAGTTTGCCTTCCCTCGGAAGTGTCTGTGATGGGCCGTGACGGGTCGGGTACGGTTGACCTTGACATTCCGATGCGTGAGGGGTTCGCTTTTGTCCCAGATCGCAAAGGGCAGCGCACGGGCTTGGGGCGAAACGACAGCCCAAGGAAGCTGATTTTATTGTCCTTGCGGCCATGGTGCCCCGACGGGGCACTGTTCCAGCTGCTGCCGCCAGGGGACACAGATTTTGGGTGGCATCAGGACACAGTGTCCTTTGCGTGTCGTGCGGATTTTTCTCAACAGGACGGCATGGCACCTGCTAGTGAACTGTGAGGCCGACGAAGGCGGCCTCTCAGAACGTGCTGCCCGCAATCGCAGATTGTTTTTGGCTGGGAGGCACCCAGCTGCTGAAGGAAGAGAGGGGTCCAGGACCTTTTCGGCCGCCAGGCCGCTGGTGTCCCAGGATCCCATCCGGAGTTCACTGGCTGCCGCTCCCTGTGGAGCCGCAGTAGACCTCAGGCGGCCTGCTTTCGAATCCTCACAGTGTGAGGCGGCCTTCCATAATTTCATAACAACTTTTTGCTCCGCGCCCTAGCCGAGATCCTGCTGGTGGTGGGCGAGGGTGCGCTCTGGAGCTTCGAGGGTGGCTGATATGTAGCCCTCAATCTGTTGTGCCCGCCGGTGCTGACGCGCGGCGGCGCCAGGCAGAGTCTTATCCTCGTGCACCTCGTCCTCCTCGTCCCTCTCGCCATCATCATCATCCTCCTCATCCTCCTCATTCTCTTCGTCCTCCATTTCCTCGTCCTTTTCATTATCCTCATCCTCGTCCTCCTTGTCCTCCTCCTCATCTTCCTTATCCTCCTCATCCTCGTCATCCTCGTCCTCCTCGATCGCCTCGTCCTCATCGTCTTCCTCACCCTCTTCATCATCTTCCTCCTCCTCATCATCCTCATCTTCGTCGTCATCTTCGTCCTCCTCGTCCCTCTCGTCCTCGTCATCCTCCTCATCCTCCTTATCCTCCACCTCCTCATCCTCATCATCTTCCTCATCCTCGTCATTCTCGTCATCCTCATCATCATCCTCCTCGACGTCGCCGGTGCATCGCTCATGCATCGCCGATACATCGGCGATGCATTGACAATGCGGCGCAATTCTTTGACCCTGTCTACTCGGACCTCATATAGGAAGCTTCTATCCTCTCAGCCACGCGCAGAGGGAGGTATGGGGGAGGGGGAAAGTCTTCTTAGAAGCTGCCCTCCTTTCTAGAAAGCGCAGGCATTATCTGTAGATGCAAGGCCGGCGCCTTCTAAGAAGCAGACTGCTTCTAAGACTTCCCCCCTCCGCCGACCCCCCTCTGCGCGCTGCCAATCCTCCCCCTCCTGGAAATTCGCTGGGGCATCTTTCCTCCAGTTCGACGAGCTCAGAGGTCTTGCTGGTGGCTCGCGCGGGACCAGGGGCGACGCGCCTGATTCCTGCCTTGATTTTGGCAGTGGCCAGGCTTGACCTGGTCTTCACAGGTTTTTGAATCTGAATCTTCCCCCTCTTACGATGCAGCTTCAGGGATGTCGAATTCGGCATCGGCGCTGGCATATCCGTTGTCGAAAACAGGAATGATCCGGCACACTTCCGATTTATTCCGCTTCATCCGGCTGAATGCTGGGGGCTTGATCTGGATTAGTCTGGCCCCTTAATCGGGTTTGCTAGAACGTCGCCATCAGAAGGGGCAGCGCCGCTCACGTCGATGCTCACACGTCTTCCCCCCTCGCAGAGTCCCTTTTTCGGGGGTGGCCAAGAGGTGGGTGATGACTAGGGGGGGGATAACATGGCTTGGGCCATGATTTCATGGCGCTCCTTCTTATTTCATTACGTCCCCGGCCTCCCCCTGGGGCCGCGCACGTGCCGCCAGCCATGATTTGCGCCCCCCCTCTTGGACGCCCCCCTCTTGGCCGCCCCTGACGTTCGATCCGATCGATCCGATTCGATCTCGATTCTGGCCTGCCCGATCCGCTTCGGTTCCGGTATACTGCAACGAGGTGATTCGGCCCGATTTTCACTTTGGCGTTACGCATTGGCGTTGGTAGTTGCAGTGGAGACCCATGCCAAGAAGCACCCTGCTTGCCTCCAGGGTGCCCTGGGTTTCTTGGGTTTCGAGGTTTCTGCTGTGGAAGGCGCAACGTTCCCACACAAGAAATCGATGGACGTCCTGGGGTCTGAGGGATGGGTTTCTTGTGGAAGGTTTCTTGTGGACTGGCCTCGACTGTATGCATAGTATAGTGGCGCGGCCGACCCACTTCGAGTTCGGATCCGTTCCGATGCAGCCCGATCCGACGTACACTCGATGTTGATTTGTCCCCAAACAGGAAACAGCGCCATAAACATAAACTTGTTGGCGCTCGCGCGGAATCCTCGGATCTGCGCTGGGCCACCCTGGCGGCGCCGCCTCCGCCCGGTCGCGCTCCGCGCGCCAGGCAGGGGGGTCCAGCGCAAATCCAATAAATACGTGCGGAACGCCAAAAGTGAATGTTTACGGCATTGTTTCTTCTCCTCCTTCCTGTGTTTCCCGCCCGGTGCTTTTCCGTGGAAGGGGTTGCCTTGAGAGCAGGGGGGCAAGTTGTTTCCTCTCTTCTTTGAAGGCCAAAACAGCAGGTTCTCAGAGCCTGGCTTGACATCTTCTGGCAATTATGGTGTGTACGAAGGAGTCCCAGAATACAGCCAGACACAGTTTATCTTTGCATTCGAAAGGTACGCGTGGTGTTTTCGCACAGTCGGAAACAGAGGGCTCGTTCGTGACAGCGTCGGCCTGCCCCGTGTGGATGGTTGTGGCAGGTCCTGAAGAGGATAGCCAACCACACGCCGAAACGCTGGAGACGGACTGGACCAGGGGTGCCCGAAAGAGTGGGCATATTCAGTCGTAGACCAGAAAGAACCAAAGGAAGTTGCGCAGTCAACTGCTTCTCGGCGACCCTGGCGCGATTGTCCGTTGTCAGGCGAGCCTGAGGCGGGTGTACCAATTATGCCTTGTATGTTGCACGAGTGTGGATATGCGTGGCGAGTGAGTGGTTATCAGCCGAAAGTCTCTCCAGGAACTCGTCTTCGGCGGTGCGGCCTTTTTCCCAACAGTCAGAGAGGTAGCAATGGTGGCTTTACCAAAAAGGGGGCTTCGCAGGTGCGCTCTGATTATCCACGAGCGCATAACGCGGGGGTCGGGTGGCTCACACCCCTGGGCCGTGGTTAGAGTCCGTTCATGGAAAAAGGGGGCAGTCGCCCGTCTTACCTGCGGTTGCCGGCGGTGTCACGAAAGAGGGGGGAGTTGCATTTTCCATTTTTGTTAAGGCCAACACAGCAGGTTCTCAGAGCGTGGCTTGACATCTTCTGGCAATTTTGGTGTGTACGAAGGAGTCCCAGAATACAGCCAGACATATTGTATCTTGACATTCGAAAGGTACGCGTGGTGTTTTCGCACAGTCGGAAACATAGGGTTCGTTCGTGACAGCGTCGGCCTGCCCCGTGTGGGTGGTTGTGGCAGGTCCTGAAGAGGATAGCCAACCACACGTCGAAACGCTGGAGACGGACTGGACCAGGGGTGCCCGAAAGAGTGGGCATTTTCAGTCGTAGACCAGAAAGGGAACCAAAGGAAGTTGCGCGGTCAAGTGCTTCTCGGCGACCCTGGCGCGGTTGTCCGTTGTCAGGCGAGCCTGAGGCGGGTGTGCCAATAATGCCTTGTATGTTGCTTTCGTATGGATATGTTTGGCGAATGACTGGGCAGCGCGCCGCCCGTTCTCTTCAGGCTCGCGGTCGCCGTTGGTGGTGGGTCGGCATTTGCTTGGGCCGCAGCCGCCTCAAGTCTTGTATTAGACAGGTTCGCGCCGCGCTGACGCGGAGGCGTTGGAGAGCCAAGCCTGCCTGCTTCTAGAAAGCAAACGTCTGGGGCCGATGCCAAATACCTTTCTCACGTCCTAGCCAAGAGCGTATATCGAAAAAGAAAAACGCTATACACATAAACTGTTGACGCCCCACGCGGGTTTCTTAGATCTGCGCTGGGCCATCCCGGCGGCGCCTCTGGCGCCGCCCCTGTCGCGTCCCGCCCGCCAGGGAGGGGGTCCAGCGCAGATTCAAGAAATCCGCGCGGAGCGCCAACAGTTTATGTTTATGGCGTTTTGTCTTCTACTATACGGACGCATTGGGTGCCTTGACATCCACAGACACTTTCGGGGTGGGTACGTCTATGGACAACGTGGCCGTTGCTTCCGGCGCGGTGCCAGGTCGGAGAAAGGGTATATCCGTCTACGGTACTTTCTTGTTCTATAGTAGGTCCCACATGGTAGTCCAACGGCGTCATACCCACCAACTCGAGCGTTCAGGGTTGAACGCCGCCAGCGCCATGCGCTAAGCAAGGAGCGAAAACACCATGGCCAACATCAGTGGCGCCTGCTGAACAGTGTTGGGCGTTTACTGAATGGTCCTCCCTTGTGACATTAATCCTATCTTGGGCGCGTTTGCGAAAAACGCTCCATTTGTAACTCGGGCTGCTTAGAATGAGGGTGGCCAGTCTGCCTTCTACTTAGCTCAACCAGAATTCAGCGAACTGCGCTGTCGGCAAGTGGCGATTCGTTCAAGGCTGAGCGATCTGCGCGTTGTCGGGACCGCCTTGGCACGAGCTTGTCATTGCAGTCGTTTGCCGAATCATTGCGGATTTTTTAATTCAGCCAATATCGTTTTCTCTCACGTCGATGTCCATCGCTGGTTCAGGATGATGAGGACTCTCTGGAGCAGCTGATGGGGCGCGTCCCATCTTCGCAATGGAGAAGGCGACTATTGCATCGCCGCCAGAGGGATTCATGCATGCCTCTTGCCCACAGGTCCTTGCAGCAACACGATCCAGCAACAGTCCGTGTGCTCCCCACAATAGTTGTTTGCCGGCCGATCCTTTGCGTTGCGATGTCGAAGTAACCAAGCCTGCTCTACAGTTCTTCATGGGAGTCACAGACAGCAGTTCACATAGGTCACAAACATGAGTTTTGCATCGTGCAGTTCAGTTGTGAACACCACGTGTCTCAACACGTGTATATACATGTGTAGTTTCCAATGGAAGGTATCGTCGACGGACCATTTTTCCGATATGACAACCCTTCGGGTAATGAGGAGGTTTGGGGGGGAATGGCATCATCTGCGATGCGCCTTGGAAACGCGATTCAACTGACGAGTGGACGTAAATCAGAACCTCAACATAGTTTTGTGAATGCGTCCATTTGTCTATATCGATCGACCTGTCTAGCGCCTAGTTTTCATTTGTTTTACTATATTTGTAAATATCTATATCTATATCTATATATGTATATATATATGTATATATGTATACATATACACATAGATGTGTGTGGATGTTTGGATCGGCTACATGGTTCCCAGTGGTGTATCACAGATGTGTGTTGTTTCAGTTTGTATTTATTGTTGTGTCATACAGCTTGTTGCTGGTGCACTTGCGTTCATTGCTGCTTTATTGTTCGTTGCCTCGCAGTTCGCATACTTTCAATGTTGTGTTGCCCTGCAGAGCACATGTTTTGCATGCATTGTTCTGCAAGGGCGCATTTCTTTGTTCGTGATGGCTTGCAGGGCATGGTATATTTGCGTCTGTCGCATGGCCTCGCTGAGCGCATTTTCTTGCAACGATTGCCTCACAGGGCGCATGTTTTGTGATGTTGGCTTGGAAGACTTTTGTTGGTAGTGCGGCCTCGCAGAATACATGTTACGCGACTGTAGCATCGCAGATTTTGTTTGCGAGCGTAGCCTGGCTGAACCATCGGGACGACCATTGGGACAGTTGTCACGCAGCGGCCGGGGTCGGGGCGCCCCTTTTATATTCGACGTTTCCCTAACCAGTGGACTACCTTGCGCACTTTTGCCTCGCGCACACGCTCGCCACGCACGAAACGAAACGATTTCCCCGTTGGGGCACCACACGGTTCACTCTCCCCAGCTTCCGTCATTTATTTTGATGGAGATGTGATATTTGCCAGCGTGCGATGTGACATGATTGGTGCACATTGCGCAGAGTTTCTTTGCCCATGCTGGCAGGTTATTGCGTTGACAATGTTTATGCATCTGTATGCTTCGTTCCCGTCTGTGCTTACCGGTGCATTGGGCATGGCTCGCGTGCAGAAGATATCGAATTGGTGGACAGCCCAGCATGCCAGGTGGGAGAACAAGGCAGGCAAGGATTTGCTCACGTTGTCACAGGCAGCTTGCATTGTAAATTTCTCGCGCTATCGATTGTATCTCCCTCGCGCCACCGATTGTGCCTTCGTCCACTTCAACAGCATAAGGTGGACAGTCAGAGTGGTGTAGGGGTAGTTGTTGACGGCTCGTGCCATACTGTGTTCGTATCATGTCTTTTGTAGTTTTCGAGCTTGTTATCATTCGGTGGCCCGCACGTTGCAAGATTGACCCGTTCCAATGCTATCTCGGTCGAGTTGTGTCTGCTGCATTTCACTTCGACATACTCAGCGCAGGAGGTCTTCAATGTTCCACAGAGACCCCCCCAAGCTCTGGCGTGGCAATCAGGTGCGGGGGTCGGCGGCCGAATCATTTGCCCAGTATTGTTCGCCATGTTGTTTTTTGTTGGGCGGTTATTTCTCGTGGCGGATTTCACCCCCTGTGCTACCCGACATGAGAGTGACATTCCGTGCCTGTTCTTACAAGTTTTGTAGTACCAGTCCGTACCCTTCCCGTCGAGCCGTTCTTCGTAGTCGTATTAACGCTCGTCGTAAGAGCCGTAGCAGGAGGCGTCGTAGCACTGGTAGTAGTAGTAGTTGTAGTAGTCGTCGACATCGTCGTCTTCGCCGTCGTCGTCGTCGTCGTCGTCATCGCCGTCGCCGGCGTCGCCGCCAGAATGATTACTTGCCGAGTCTTGTTGGGCGCCAGCAACTCTCAATTTGCCCCCGGAGAAAATCATCATTTGCTTATTTGTGGGGGGCCTCGGGGACCTTCAGAGGTTCATGCGACGCAAGCCTAGCGCGCGAGGTGTCGCCCCCCTCGGATGACGTCAGCCACACACCAGCACCAGTCTTGGCCAGGCCGATCTCGGGCCCAGGATCGGCGTCCTGCCCTGGCCCGGCCACGAGGGCGCACACGCAGACACACAGGGCTCATTTCGATTCCTCCGATTCGATTTGATTCGATTTCGATGGCTTCCAACTCCGATTCGCTTCGACTTGGGATTCCGATTTGGGTTCCGACTGCGAAGGCCTTACGGCCGGTGCCGCCGACCCTGAAGACGACGAATCTGATAACGAGGGGGAGAAGGAGCAGGAGGAGGAGGAGGAGGCAGAGGAGGAGCAAGAGGAGTGGGAGCAAGAGGAGGAGGAGGAGGAGGAGGAGGAGGAGGAGGAGGAGGAGGAGGAGGAGGAGGAGAGGAGGAGGAGGAGGAGGGGAGGAGGAGGAGAGGAGGACAGGAGGAGGAGGAGGAGGACAGGAGGAGGAGGAGGAGGAGGAGGAGGAGGAGGAGGAGGAGGAGGGGACCGTTTGGGCGCCTCTTGGAGCCTCTTTTGGGCCTCTTGGGGGCCTCGTGGGAGTCTCCTGGGGCCTTATGGGGGCCTCTTGGGGCCTCCTGGGAGCTTTTTGGGGCGGAAGGCTCGGATTTTTGGTTCGGGCTCCCCGTCTTGCCCCTTCTTGGGGCCCTCTTGGGCCGTGTTGGGCGCCTCTTGGGAGCATCTTGAGCCGTCTTGAGGCTTTCTTCGGGGCATCTTGGACCGTCTTCAACGCCGTGAAGGCCGAAAGCTCGTATATGCTAAAAGTTTACGTTTTCTTATGGAACATCAATGATTGTAGCTTCTTGGGGCCTTCTTGGGTTGTGCTCTTGGAGACTTCCTGGGACGTCTTGGAAGCTGATTGGATCGTCTTGGGGCCATCTTGGGCGTCTTGGTCCGATCTTTGGGCGACTCGGGGCCCTCTTGGGCCATTTTGGGGGCCGTCCTGAGCATTCTGGGCTCCTTCTTTTTGGGACTTTTCCAGGTTTCGGGGCCACCCGAGGGGGAAACGAATCTGGGTGGCGACCCCCCCCGGGACCCCCCCGGAACCCCCCCCTCCCCCGCGGAGAAGGGATCAAAGGGAAGGGGCTTCCCTTCGACTCCACTGCGACGTTGTTCAATTTCGCTTTGGATGGCGCGCTTGAGGAGGAGGGCCCAGGGAAAGGGACGGGGGACGACGGAGACGGCGAGGAGACGACTGTGACGACGACCCAGACGACGAGGAGACGACGGAGACGACGATTCGAACGGAGAAGGCCCTCACACACGCCGACAGGGTCGGCGGATTTCTTACTGGAGGCATGCAGTCCTGCCGATTTCCGTCGATTCGACTTTTCTCGACTCGGCTGCCGATTTCTGCCGATCCGATTCGTTTCGATCGCCGATCCGACTTATCGATTGGATTCTGGGCTCTCCTGCACACACAATTCCTGGACCTGGTCAGGATTGGTGCTGGTGTGACGCAGGGTTCGACCAAAGCGTTGTTTTGGTAATCTCGCCGATCGGTTTCGTTTCCTCTTCGTGGTCGTGCTGTTTTCATTCCGCAGCTCACCATTGGCAAAACACGCGTTCGGATGGATGCTAGAGCGCTGCTCTGGGGCAATCGGGCGGGCCGCTTTCGTTTCAAAAACAGTCAAGACGAAACCGACACGAGCACGCAAAACGCAGTTTTCGATCGATCCCTGACAGGTCAGGGGCGCGAAGATGATCGCGCTTCGCGTGTCGCGGCCTGGGCTGCAGAGGCGCCCTTCTCCAGGGCGGCGGCGCAAGGGCGCGACCATGACCGGGCACCGCTGGGCGCGACACCCGAAGCTAGGCGACCCAGGATCCCGGAGATCCGCTCATGTGATTGCTGCCATCCGCGGCCCCAGAGGCCCCGACCGCTGCCCCGGGGGGCAGTTTCTCGCCCCAGATCCATGTCTGGTGGTCCGGGGGGGGGGGGCGGGGGCGGCCAAGATGGGTATGATGACCAGCGGGGGTGGGATAGCATGGCGGGGGCCATGACATCTCCCCAGATGTCATGCCGCCTCGCCCTTTGTCAGTGTGTCTTCGGCCTCCACGCTGGGCCGCGCACATGCCGCCGGCCATGATTTGCGTCCCCACCTCTTGGACGCCCCCCTCTTGGCCGCCCCCGGGGGAAGCCGAAGCGGCCCCCGAGGGCCGACGGATGTGAAGAAGCGCCCGGGGGGAGCAAAAGCAAAGCGTCTTCGGTAGCAACCCATGGGAGCTTTGCACAGTCAAAGTTCATCGTAGGGCTAAGGCGGGCCTGTCCCTCTACAGGAGGAATATTTAAAAATAGTCAAAACATAGCCTCGGACATAGTTTCAAGAAAGTTTAACAATATGTTCCTGCTATTTTTGAACGTTCGCTCAAAATCCGCCTGTAGGGGGACATTCCCGACATAACGGTAGCAACTCATGGCGCCTTGCACAGTCAAAGTTCATAGGAGGGACGTATGGGTGTCCTTAAGGCAGGCACCCTTGCGTCCTTGCCTCCGCGGCCCGTCCCTCGCGGTTCTCGCTGGCCAACCGCCGCCTAAAACGTGCCGATCTCGGCGTCCAAGGTCTTTGCGTCCTGACAACCCGTCCTTTCTGTAGATTTCCACTGCATGTCCTCGAAATTCCGTCTCTCGCGTGCCGTCGCGTGCGCCAGCGTTTGGTGAACGACGGGAGGGAGCAGATTTTAGAGGCCTACGCCACATCCGCCGACCCCTCTATACACTACTGCGCCTCCAGGACTGCATTCCACGACGCTTGTCCGAATCATGACACGGCGCTCGACATCGTTCCTGTTGCCTCGTTGTTGTTATCGTATTCTCCGGGACCCACGCTTCGTCCCGATCCGTTCCCTGGCGGCCCCCGGTGGGCTCCGAGACGGCTTCCCGCTCCCTCGCGGGCCTCTTCGAGGCAGTTTCGAAGGGTCTTGGGGGCCGTTGTGGGGCTTTTTGTTGGGCCTCTTTGGGGCTCCTTGGGGCCTCTCGGGTGCCTCGTGGGGCCTCTTGGGGCCGCTTGGGGGCCTCTTGGGTCCTCAGGAGAGCTTCGTTGGGCGGAGCGCTGGAATTCGCGGTTCGTGGTCCCTGTCTTGCGCCCTTCTTGGGGCCGTCTTGGAACTCTCTTGGGCCGTCTAGGGCGCCTCTTGGGCCACGTTGAATTTCTTTTGGGTTGTCTTTGGGGCCTCCTGGGGGCCTCTTGGGCCGTCTTGGGGTGGTCCTGGGGCCTCGTGGGTGCCTCGTGGACGGTTTTCAACGCCGTGAAGGCTAACAAGTTGGATATGCTGAAAATGTACGTTTTCCAAAGGGAAGTTCAAGATTTTGGTTTTCTTGGGGGCTTTTTGGGAGGCCTCTTGGACGCTTCGTGCAGCTTCTTGGGCCGTTTTTTGAGCTCATCTTGGGCGTCTAGGAGCGATCTTTCGGCGACTTGGGGTTCTCGTGGACCGTCTGGGCGGCTTCTTGGGAGGCGTCAAGTGCAGTCGTGCAGTTCAAGAGCGAGCCCAGGGAGCCCAGACCGCCGCGGGTGACTTCGGTCCGGGGCCACCCTCGGCCAGGGGGAGGGGGTCAAAATCCCGGTTTGGGGTCCGCGGGGGGGGATTCTGGGGGGGGAACAATCTCACACGCCTGGAGACCCACAGGGGTCGGCGGATTTGCTGGCGTCGATGTGGCGTCGATTAGCGTCGGCGAGGCTCGGCATGTGTCGACCCAGAGGAGCCAGCAAGATGACTCGGCGGCGAGCCCGGGGGCAGAAGTGAGAAGGGGTAGTCCCGCCGCCTTCTAAGAAGGCCTTCTCTTTCTCATTCCCCCCCTCGGCGCGCCGCCGACTTGGGTTTTGGGGTCGTAACTCGGGTGCGGCCGTTCGGGACGATCCAGGCACCCCCGGAACGCCGTCGGCGAGGCGCAGCTGCTGGCAAGCATCCTGAGGCTGGAAAACCACCGAGAACCCACGAAAATTGCCGAACACCTCGAACTCCGAGCCGCCTCCTGAACGACACTGGAGGCGCCCGCGAGTTTTGCCACTGCAGATCGCCCGAGGTCCGAGAGCCCAGGCCGGGCCAGGGTCGGCGCTGCTTCCGCGCACGGGGCATCGTCCCGCTGCTCCGCCCCCTGGGGCGCGCACAGGCCGGGGTGGCCGCCTCGCGTTCCATGACGAACGAACAACACACACCCATACCCATAGGGAGGTCGGAGGGAGAAGGACTGGCTATGGGTATGGGTGCGGGTTGTCGGACCCTGGGGAACGCTCCTTTTCGAGCGGGGACCCCCATCCGACAACACGCACCCATAGCCCTCTCCGATCCCCCTATGGGTATGGGTGTGTGTTGTTGGTTCGTCATTCCAGGGCACAACGCTAGGGTCAAGCAGTGGCGAAGCGTCCTGGCTCGCCCACAGGCCCACCAAATCATGTTCTAATAACATTACGTGGTTTGCACGAACTGTTCTTAGATCATTTCTGGCTGATACCGTTTTGTTTTGATGCATCGGGTGCAGGTTCTAAGAAGCTTGTTTTTGTTATTCAGCCGTTTTGGGGGTTCTCAAAATAAATCGTGGTAGGCCGGTAGGCCTATAAGAATGCCGGGACGGTCGGTCCCTGCTCAATCGGGGGGGTAGGCTCAGGGAGGGATTCACCGACCCCCAATCCCAGACCCCTTCGAGTCATACAAAATCACGACGTCAGGTTTTTGGCTATTTTCGGCATCTGGGGGCTTTCGTGGGGCCTCGGGACCGTCAAACGACGACTCGGGATGAAACACTGGTCATGGGGAGTGGGTCGAGACCGCTGGGGGGACGACGTCATGGAAAAATCATGACGTCGGGGGCCTGGGATCGCCCATTCATCGCCGATCCCTGAGATCTGGGCGTTTGATTTTGCCCAACCCTCCTACGTTGGGTTTTGGTTTTGAATAGAGCAGCTGCGGTCGCGACTCCTCTCCTCTCCTCTCCCGCCCCCTCCTTTCCTCTTCCCCCCTGCTTCCTACCTCGCTCGCTCCTGCGTGCCAGTTTGTCTCCTACCTCACCATCCCTGCGGGCCTGCGATCTGCGAAACTGTCACCACTTTCGAGGGCTGCTGGGGGGCCCAGCGGAGTGGGGTCATACGCAGATTCAGATTAGACCTCGCCATCCCTGGGGGTCTGCGATCTGCGAAGCTGTCGCCACTTTCGAGGGCTGCTGGGGGGCCCAGCGGAGTGGTGTAATACGCAGATTCAGATTAGACCTCGCCATCCCTGGGGGGCTGCGATCTATGAAACTGTCCCCACTTTCGAGGGCTGCTTGGGGGGCCCAGCGGAGTGGGGTCATACGCATATTCAGATTAGACCTCGCCATCCCTGGTGGGGCTGCGATCTACGAAACTGTCACCACTTTCGAGGGCTGCTGGGGGGCCCAGCGGAGGGACGTCATACGCAGATTCGGATTAGACCTCGCCATCCCTGGGGGGCTGCGATCTGCGAAACTGTCACTCACCACTTTCGAAGGCTGCTGGGGGGCCCAGCGGAATGGGGTTATACGCTGATTCAGATTAGACCTCGCCATCCCTGTGGGGCTGCGATCTGCGAAACTGGCACCACTTTCGAGGGCTGCTGGGGGGCCTAGCGGAGTGGGGTCATACGCAGATTCAGGTTAGACCTCGCCATCCCTGGGGGGGCGCGATCTGCGAAACTGGCACCACTTTCGAGGGCTGCTGGGGGGCCCAGCGGAGTGGGGTCATACGCAGATTCAGATTAGACCTCGCCATCCCTGGTGGGCTGCGATCTGCGAAACTGTCGCCACTTTCGAGGGCTGCTGGGGGGCCCAGCGGAGTGGGGTCATACGCAGATTCAGATTAGACCTCGCCATCCCTGGTGGGCTGCGATCTGCGAAACTGATACCACTTTCGAGTGCTGCTGGGGGGCCCAGCGGAGTGACTTCATACGCAGATTCAGATTAGACCTCGCCATCCCTGGGGGGGCGCGATCTGCGAACCTGTCACCACTGTCGAGGGCTGCTGGGGGGGCAGCGGAGTGGGGTCATACGCAGATTCAGATTAGACCTCGCCATCCCTGTGGTGCTGCGATCTGCGAAACTGTGGCCACTGTCGAGGGCTGCTGGGGGGGGGGGGCAGTGGAGTGGGGTCATACGCATATTCAGACTAGACCTCGCCATCCCTGGTGGGCTGCGATCTGCGAAACTGTCACCACTTTCGAGGGCTGCTGGGAGGCCCAGCGGAGTGGGGTCATACGCAGATTCAGACTAGACCTCGCCATTCCTGGTGGGCTGCGATCTGCGAACCTGTCACCACTGTCGAGGGCTGCTGGGGGGGCAGCGGAGTGGGGTCATACGCAGATTCAGATTAGAACTCGCCATCCCTGTGGGGCTGCGATCTACGAAACTGTCGCCACTTTCGAGGGCTGCTAGGGGGCCCAGCGGAGTGGGGTCATACTTACGCATATTCAGATTAGACCTCGCCATCCCTGGTGGGGCTGCGATCTGCGAAACTGATACCACTTTCGAGGGCTGCTGGGGGGCCCAGCGGAGTGACTTCATACGCAGATTCAGATTAGACCTCGCCATCCCTGGGGGGGCGCGATCTGCGAAACTGTCGCCACCTTCGAGGGCTGCTGGGGGGCCCAGCGGAGTGACGTCATACGCAGATTCAGATTACCCTCCATTCCATCCTTCTCCTGCCCCGCGTTCCTGTCCCCGTTATTCTTCGAGCCTGGGGCCTCAATCCTCGTTTTTTCGATCGTCGTCCTGTGAGTCGTGCAACGCATGCACATCCCATGTAGTTTGCGCAGCAATTCACCGCGTCTACACTGTCGTTGTTCTTGCTAATGTTGGCCTACTCCTCTCGCCACTTGATGCACATGGGTTGGGTACGTCGCAGGGTAATGTTTCGGATTGACCCGGCTCGAAAACACGCAGCAGAAAGATGGAGTCCAGAGCTCTTGTCGTGGTGTCTCCCAGTGTTGCATGTGTTTCTGAACGTCGCATCTCGGGGATAGGGGCTTGATAGCCCACCCCGTCAAGGAACGTGTGGATCCATTGTCGGGGGCCTATCGGCGATGCATCGCCGATTCCACTTCGATGTTTGCTCACTTGAGCGGGTCCCCCCCGGACGTTGCCCCTCAGAGGAGGCGGGGGAGGAGGAGGAGGAGGAGGAGGAGGAGGAGGAGGAGGAGGAGGAGGAGGAGGAGGAGGAGGGAGAGGAGGGGATGGAGGACGAGGAGGGTGAGGAAGAGGAGGAGGACCAGTGTAAACCCAAGCGTACTCAACGATGCTCGAATGAACCATCCTTCCAAAGTCCCTCTTCATAGGCCCGAACGGTTCATTTCCATTGGAGGAACTGCCTCTTTGGAAGACAACCGTTTGAATACCCTGAAGCATGTCGAAACATTGTTCTCGGGATTCCAAAGTCACGGATCAGCCTGACTGTTGCATCTTGACAACCTTGATCGTGCCAGAACGCCATTATTGGGACGTTGGTGATGAGACTCCATGAAGCCCTTCCAAACACTTCAAACGAATATGCGCCGCGCTAAGGCGAGAGCCACATTTGGAAAACGACTCCCACAAAGTTTCAAAAAAAATATGCGCCGCGCGGAGGCGAGAGTCACATTTTGAAAACGGCCCGCACTCAATCCGTGAAGCTCTTGCAAATGGTTAAAACGAATGTGCGCCGCGCTAAGGCGAGAGCCACATTTTGAAAACGACCCGCCCTCAATCCGTGAAGCTCTTGCATATGTTTGAAGCGAATGTGCGCCGCGCTAAGGCGAGAGTCACATGTTGAAAACCACCCGCCCTCAATCCGTGAAGCGCTTATGCGAATGTTTACAGCGAATGTGCGCCGCGCTAAGGCGAGAGTCACATTTTGAAAACGGCCCGCCCTCCATCTGTGAAGCTGTTGCCAGTGTTTGAGCTTCAGAGTCAGAACAAAGGTGAGGAAGTCTAAGGCGAAACGCCCGGCCCGCCCTAAAAACTGGCCTCGGGGTGCGACAGGGAAAAGTTATAAGGAAAAGGAATTGAGGAGGAGGGGGAGGAGGAGGAGGAGGAGGAGGAGGAGGAGGAGGAGGAGGAGGAGGATTAGAGGAGAGGAGGAACATTTGAGAGGAGGAGGAGGAAGAGGGCGAGGAGGAGGAGGAGGGTGAGGAGGAGGGGCGAGGAGGAGGAGGAGGAGGAGGAGGAGGAGGGGAGGAGGAGAGGAGGAGGGAGGAGGAGGAGGAGGAGGAGGAGGAGGAGGAGGAGGAGGAGGAGTGGAGGACTGGACTGGAGGGAGTAGGAAGAGGAAGGAGGAGGAGGAGGAGGTGGAGGAGGAGGAGGAGGAGGATTGGAGGATCGAAGGATTGGAGGAGTGGAGGATGGGAGGATTGGAGAGGATTGGAGGGCTGGAGGATAGGAAGGGGCGAGAGCGGAGCGGAGCACCAGTCGCTCTCCCAGCGTTGCCCCCCAGCCCCGGGCCCAGGAGCGCAGATCCACGAGCGCCTACGGCATGCTCGCGAAGGCGGCGCGCGCCGGCGGCCGCGGCGGCAGCGGCGGGGGGCCGCCGGGGGGCGCCGGGGAGCCCGCCGCGGGATATGGGCACCTTGCCCGAGCGGTCTTCGAGTAGTGAATCGGGTGCAGATTTGATTGACCTCCAAATGTCGGGGGAGCGTAAGACCCGGGTTTGCCAGGACTCGGGTTCGCCATCGTTTTTTGACGACCGCGCCTCGGATTTTGACGAGGAGGAGTTTCGTGGGATGTCTGCAGCGGGAGGCCTCGTCAAAATGCAGGCTCGGCCTCGGGATGGGCACCTTGCCCGAGCGGTCTTCGAGTAGGGAGTCGAGTGCAGATTTTCAGAGCCCCGAGTCATCCGGGGTAACTCGGGTCAGGGCTAGCTCGGGTTCGGTTTGCGGGAATCCGAGCCCGAGTGACCCCGGACCCGAGTTACCCCGGATAACTCGGGCGCCCAAGATTTGATTGACCTCCAAATTGATTTTTCGTCGAACCCATGGGAAGAATACGTGGGGTGGTCAGTAGATCAATTTCGGGCTGACCCGATTATGTAGTCGATCCCCTCTTCGAGGTCTTTCCAGATCTCCGGAGAGATGTCTCGAAGGACTGTACCTTCGGGCTGGCGCCGAAGGTGTTTTCGGAGTGCTTCCGGCAAGAGGTACTATGAAAGTACCCGCTTGCCGATCTTCGAAGAAGATAATCGACATAAGCATAAACTGTTGGTGCTCCGCGCGGATTTCTTGGATCCGCGCTGGGCCCCAGCCCCCCCAGGCGGCGCCGCCCCTGGCGCGCTCCGCGTGTCAGGGAGAGGGCAAGAAAGCCGCGCGGACCTTCAAATGTTTATGCTTTTGCTGTTAAAAAGAATCTTCGAGTCTTTCGAGATCTCCGAAGAGATGTTTCGAAGAACAGTGCCTTCGGGCTTGCGCCGAAGGTGCTTTCGGAGTACCTTGAGGCACTGTGAAAGTACCTTTTTACCGATCCGGCAGCGCCGAAGGCACTTTAGGAGTGCCTTCGGCACGGCCGAGCAGCGCTGAAAGAGTGGAGTTGCATAAACAAAAGTTCTCTGACGTCCGAGAAATTGTAAGTGTGAGTTGCATTGTTCCTGGCACGTAAGACTCAAGCAAACCAAAACTCGGGTGTGCCGACGTTTTTTTGACGAGCGTGTCTTGGATTTTGACGGGCCAATTTTCGTGGGATGTTTGCAGTGAGAGTCCGCGTCAAATTTCAGATCGGGCCTCGTCATTTCCAGGATGGTCCCGTCGGGCCGACCCGAGGCCCACGTCTCCCCGATCCTCTCGGGACATGTTTTGATTCAGACCCGGCGATCTTCCTAAGTTTCTGCCCTTTGGGGGCAGGTTTCGGGTCGTCGCCGTAAGGGCCGCCAGGCCACAGCCACAGTCCCAGACGATAAAGTATTGTTTGCTCAATCCTCCCTGCACACTTTGTTTTTTGATCGTTTCGTCCCAATAGCTGTCGGAGGTTTCGGGCGCTCAAGGCGCAGGCCGTGGGCAAGTGCCACGGCGAAGCGCGGGGGAACCTGCCCAGCCGACGCGCCCGGCGGTGCAAAACGAGGAGGAGATGTCGTCAAGGAGGGGGTATCGAGCCAGGGGACCAGTTGCGCAAGGGGCCAGTTTCGGGCGGACGGCAATCCAGACCTCCAATGTTCGGACGGGGCTAGGACAAGGGCCGAGACATCCTCCAGATCCGCCAGATCTCAGAGATTCTCGCACACAAAAATCACAACGGGAGGTTTTTGGCAATGTTCGGCTTCTGGGGGGCTTTCGCCGGGCCCCCAGACCGTCCACAAGAACGACTCGGGATGAAAAGCAGGTCCCGGGGAACGGGTCGAGACTTGGAGGGCGCGTAATTGGGGGGGCGATCTATGTTTGTTAGGAGGGAAAAAAACACACAGACACAATTAATCTGCGATTCCCAGAAAATATGGGAAAATATGGGAAGTGGGGGGGAAGACAAAAACCCAGAAAATATGGGAAAATATTGGGAATCATTTTATTTGTGTGTATTTATTTGTGTGTCCCAGTTCCCCTTCATGTTTATCAGGCGATCGCAAACATGGATCAAGGGGGCGTGGATTGGCGACGGGTCCCGTTTCCATGGGAAATCGCGGACTTCCGCCGCCGAACAGGGCGGCACCGGCCGCATTTTGGGGGAGGGCACCTCCCCCGATCCATGGACTTGGCGACCGCGCGCCAAACTCATGGATCGCAGATCCATAGATGCGCGCCCCCGAGTTTATTTCAAGGGAGGAAAATCCACCCGGACCGGACAGGTGGCGTTTATTAAACGGCCGTGAGCGTTTACTAAACAGCCCTGCCCTGTTTGATCCTGTTTGATTCCTTCTTTGGGTGCGTTTACTAAACGGCTTCGCGTGTCGGGGTGGTTCGGGTGGATCTTCTGCCCTCTATTATTAATGGAGGATGACGATTAATAAATGACCGGGGGTCGTGTTCACGCGGCGGCGCCCGGGATGACGATTAGAAAAAACCGGCCGCGGGCTGGAAAACTATTTGTTTCATCGTTCTCCTCCAGTCAGAAAATTATGCCGAAATAGCAGAAAGCCATTTTTGTAATCGTTCCCTCCCATTTTTTATTAATCGTCATCCCGCACTATTCGCGCCCAAGGGACACCTCTGGGGGTTTCGCCGTAAACTACGGAAGGCATCGGCTGGACTGTAAGCGCGGGGGCAGGAAGCGTGCGGGGGTCGAGGTCTGCAGGACGTGGGCCGTGGCCCCTGAACGGCCTCCTCCTCCTCCTTCGCCTCCTCCTCCGCCCCCCTTCTCCTCCTCCGCCTCCCCCCCACCTCCTCCCTCTCCTCCTCCTCGGGCACGCTCGACTCATCCCCCTCTTCATCCTCCTGCTCCTCCTCCTCCTCCTCCTCCTCGTCTTCCTCCTCCACCGCCACGCCCGTCAACGGCTAAGCACAGGAGCGCGCACCAGAAACAAATGGATGGCATACACATCCAGTGAACAGCCAGCCCTATGCTCGATAGTCTTCGGCGGTGACCTGAACGACCACATTGGAGTGCCGCCCGCTGAACACATTTCGGACGAATTCGACCCAATCTGACCCCTCTTTCCTAGACCCGAACATCACTGCATGAAGAATATGATAGTATACTTTGAACAATTCAATTTTTCCACATCGGCGGTGCGGACACATACTTCGGGAAGCTGGACAGTACTCGAGTTGACTGCATGTGGGCCTCCCCGTACCTGGTTCTCCTCAGATACCCAACGCCGAGTCTTCCATAATCTCGGCAGACGCCTCCAATTGATCCCCACGGTCCGCAAGTGGGACCACTGGCCCTTGCAGGTTTCAGTGAAGTACCTGCTCAGCTTCCCTGCGGCGCCCCGTACACAGGCTGAGTCTTGGGATAATGACGGGTTGTTTGGCGGTGTTGTGCATGGCCTTCGGCGTGACAGATTTTTCAAGGAGATTGAGGACATGCGCTTCCGCACCTTCCCCGCCTGGCCCCAACTCGAAGGAACAGCCGCCCCCGACTGGGCCTGGGAACAGTTCGCCGGAGACGCGCGACGCATTGCTCTCGAGTGTTTTGCGAGGCATGCCGAAGCCGACGCCGATTGCGACCACAAGCGCGTATCTCAACGAGCTCTACTCCGACAGCGGTTCGAACTCAGAGATCAATTCGGTGTTCTTCCCGCAATTCTGATTGCCGGCGGCGTGCAGTTCCAGGAGCTCACGCCCGTGCAATCCCAGTTTTTCTCGGTGACAAAGCAGCTCAAGCAACCCCGAGATACGAACCGACATCAACCCGTGGAGTCGCTTTCAGATCAAATATGGGGCGCCTGGAACGCGCTCAGGTGGTCTCTGGTCCACTGGCTCTGTAGAAGGTTTGCCTGCGCGACAGTTGGACCACTCAGCCATTTTTTCAAATGGCCGATCTGCATGCGACCGACCATCCAGACGTGGCAGATTTTGTCGCACAGCGAGGCCCTCTCGGCGGTCAACCAGCGCTGCTAGTTGCTCTCCCTTCCCTGTCAGAGGATCGCTTTGACAACGGTTTGGGATGCAGATTTTACGGGCCAGGTTTTAAGGGCGAGGCAGAGGATGATTTGAAAGGGATATGCCCGTCGCTCCACAGGTAGGCCAACAGAAACAGCGCCCCCACGCGGCCTACCTGTGGACCTATGGAAGTTCATCGCGCGCTGCCCCCCCCCTCCCACCGACGCTCCAAATGCGCAGATCAACAAAACGAGTTCGCTGCGACGCTGCCTGACATGGAGGAGTAACGACCAGTCCGTCTTGAAGAGAATATCGGTGTTCGGTGGATAGTTGTCTCTTGCCAGTCAACCCGTGGGCCCACAGGCGGTATCGCCCTTTTGGCTAGTCATGTTTGGTCGACTTGTTCTGCGGATTCCTTTTTGGCAGGGTGCAATTATCCTTGGAAGACTGGGCTTTCACGCGGCCGTGGCCAGGTTGGGTTCCCCTTCGCCCGCGCACGTTGGTTTCTTTGCTTACATCGCTAGCATCTTTGAATGAGTGACGGGTATCAGCAGAGCTCTGCTAAGCTCGTTCACTTGTAATTTGCGCCTCGCAGCGCAAGTGCAAGGTGTGCAGGGGCCCTTCCGGGTTTTAGGGGTACAAGCGACTGCGATTCATTGTGCAGAGTTGCAGATTTTGGCGCTGCTACTCTACGCCATCATCGGGCATTTCTGGCCATTGCTGCTTGGCCCAGCGACGGCGGATGCAGCAATGGCAGGAGTTGATTGAAAAGGGACCTGCGATTGATGGCCTTACGTTTCTAACAGGGTCTGACGCGTGGTCGCAGTAGGTGTCGGTGGACCGAGGCTATGGCCAGACGTGGTGGTTCTGCAGGGGTGTCTTCTGATGAAGCGCACCACTGCGCGCCTGACCGCCCGCCCCTGCTTGCAGCCCTCCGAACGTCGGCCGCTTGGCGCGTTGTCGATTGCGGCGAGGCCAGAATGACGGCCCCAGGCTGCGCATTCGCGGCGCACGTCAGCTTGCCGCAGCGAGGGCCATTCGTCAGTGCCCGAGCCCGATTTGCGCTGCAAGCGCGAACTCGCCCCATAGGCGGGCTTGAGGATGAGGGCGAGAAGGATGAGGAACGGGCCGCAATTGACCTGTACATTCTCTTCTCTGACCGTCCGCCCCTGCTTGCGGCTCTCTGAACGTCGGCCGCTCGGCGCGTTGTCGAATGCGGCGACGCGGCCAGAAAGACGGCCTCAGGCTGCGCATTCAGGACGGCAGGAGTTCGGTTGGAGCGGCGTGGACCATTCGTCTGTGACCAAGCCCGATTTGCGCTGCAAGCGCGAACTCGCCCTATAGGCGGGTTTGAGGAGGAGGAGGACGAGGGCGGGGAGCAGTCCGGCATTGACCAACCCACTCTTTTCTCTGACCGTGTCCGCCCCTGCTTGCGGCCCTCTGAACGTCGGCCGCTCGGCGCGCTGTCGAATGCGGCGACGCGGCCAGAAAGACTGCCTCAGAATGTGGATTCAGGACGGCAGGAGTTGCGTTGGAATGGGTTGGGCCGTCCGTTTGTCACCGAGCCCGGTTTGCGCTGCCAGCGCGAACTCGCCCCATGGGCGGTCTTGTGGATGAGGATGATGAGGGCGAGGGGCAGTCCGACATTGACCAACCCACTCTCTTCTCTGACCGTCCGCCCCTACTGGCAGCCCTCCGAAAGTCGGCCGCTCGGCGGGTTGTCAAATGCGGCGACGCGGCCAGAAAGACGGCCTCAGGCTGCGCATTCAGGACTGCAGGAGTTAGGTTGGAGTGGTGCGAGCCATCCGTTCGTGATCACGGCCGATGCCTGACGCCCCATCCGTGAGGGATGTGGAAACATTTAATGTGCCAGTACTTTTACGACGGCGACGTCGACGACTACTACGATTCTTCTTACTGTCACTACGACGACTACTACTACTACTACTACTGCTACTACTACTACTACTACTACTACTACTACTACTACTACTACTACTACTGCGACTACTACCACTACTACCACTACTACCACTACTACAACAACTACTACTACTACTACTACGACTACTACTACTACTACTACTACTACTACTACTGCTACTACTACTACTACTACTACTACGGCGACGGCGAATGCTACTATTGCTATTGCTGTTATTATTATTGCTATTACCACGACTACTGTTACTATTGCTGCTACTACTACTATCAGTAAGGGTACTACTACTACTACTACTACTACTACTCCGACTACTACTACTACTACTACTACTATTACTACTACTACTACTACTACTACTACTACTACCACTGCTACTACTACACATTCCGACAACCATGGCTACTACGGCAATTGCGCTTATGACATGTCTTAGTTTATATATATATATATTACCCTGCGACGTACCCAACCCACGTGCATCAAGTGGCAAGAGGAGCAGGCCAACATTAGCAAGAACAGCGATAATGTAGGCGATGTGAATTGTTGTGCAAACTACATGGGATGCGCACGCATTGCACGGCTCACAGGACGACGATCGAAAGAACGAAGAGTAAAGCCCCAGGCTCGCGTATGACGTCACTCCGCTGGCCACCCCAGCAGCCCTCGAAAGTGGCGGCAGTTTCACAGATCGCAGCCCCCCAGGGATGGCGAGGTCGAATCTGAATTCCCGAAGGGCGTCACTCCGCTGGCCCCCCCAGCAGCCTTCGAAAGTGGCGGCAGTTTCACAGATCGCAGCCCCCCAGGGATGGCGAGGTCTAATCTGAGTCCCCGTAGGGCGTCACTCCGCTGGGCACCCCAGCAGCCCTCGAAAGTGGCGACAGTTCACAGATCGCAGCCCCCCAGGGATGGCGAGGTCTAATCTGAATTCCCGAAGGGCGTCACTCCGCCGGGCCCCCCAGCAGCCCTCGAAAGTGGCGACAGCTTCGCAGATCGCAGCCCCCAGGGGTGGCTAGGTCTAATCTGAGTCCCCGTAGGGCGTCACTCCGCTGGGCCCCCCAGCAGCCCTCGAAAGTGGCGACAGTTTCACAGATCGCAGCCCCCCAGGGATGGCGAGGTCTAACCTGAGTCCCCGTAGGGCGTCACTCCGCTGCCCCCCCCCCCAGCAGCCCCTCGAAAGTGGCGACAGTTTCACGGATCGCAGCCCCCCAGGGACGGCGAGGTTTAATCTGAGTCCCCGTAGGGCGTCACTCCGCTGGGCCCCCCAGCAGCCTCGAAAGTGGCGACAGTTTCACAGATCGCAGCCCCCCAGGGATGGCGAGGTCTAATCTGAGTCCCCGTATGGCGCCACTCCGCTGGGCCACCCAGCAGCCCTCGAAAGTGGCGACCGTTTCACAGATCGCAGCCCCCCAGGGATGGCGAGGTCTAATCTGAGTCCCGTAGGGCGTCACTCCGCTGGGCCCCCCCAGCAGCCTTCGAAAGTGGCGACAGTTTCACAGATCGCAGCCCCACCAGGGATGGCGAGGTCTAATCTGAGTCCCCGTAGGGCGTCACTCCGCTGGGCACCCCAGCAGCCCCCGAAAGCGGCGACAGTTTCACAGATCGCAGCCCCCCAGAGATGGCGAGGTCTAATCTGAGTCCCCGTAGGGCGTCACTCCGCTGGGCCCCCCAGCAGCCCTCGAAAGTGGCGACAGTTTCACAGATCGCAGCCCCCCAGGGATGGCGAGTTCTAATCTGAGCCCCCGTAGGGCGTCACTCCGCTGGGCTCCCCCAGCAGCCCTCGAAAGTGGTGACAGTTTCACCGATCGCAGCCCCCCATGGCGAGGTCTAATCTGAGTCCCCGTAGGGCGTCACTCCGCTGGGCACCCCAGCAGCCCCCGAAAGTGGCGACAGTTCCACAGATCGCAGCCCCCCCCAGAGATGGCGAGTTCTAATCTGAGTCCTCGTAGGGCGTCACCCAGCTGGGCCCCCCAGCAGCCCTCGAAAGTTGAGACAGTTTCACAGATCGCAGCCCCCCAGGGACGGCGAGGTCTAATCTGAGTCCCCGTAGGGCGTCACTCCGCTGGGCCCCCCAGCAGCCCTCGAAAGTGGCGACAGTTTCACAGATCGCAGCCCCCCAGGGAGGAGGCGGGAGGAGGCGGGAAGGAAGGAAGGAAGGTGGAGACCGCAGTGCTCTATTCAAAACGAGTACCCAACGCAGGAGGGTTGGGAACAATACCATGCGACGTACCCAACCCACGTGCATCAAGTGGCAAGAGGAGTAGGCCAACATTCGCAGGAACAACGATAATGTAGGCGATGTGAATTGCTGTGCAAACTACCTGGGATGCGCACGCATTGCACGGCTCACACGACGACGATCGAAAGAACGAGGATTAATGCCCCAGGCTCGCGTATGACGTCACTCCGCTGGGCCACCCAGCAACCCTCGAAAGTGGTGACCGTTTCGCAGATCGCAGCCCCCCAAGGATGGCGAGGTCTAATCTGAATCCGAATATGTCCCCACTCCGCTGGGCCCTCCAGCAGCCCTCGAAAGTGGCGACAGTTTCGCAGATCGCAGCCCTTCGGTGATGGCGAAGTCGAGCCTGGGTCTGCGTAGGACCCACTCCGCTGGCCCCCCAGCAGCCATCGAAAGTGGCGACGGTTTCGCAAATCGCAGTCCCCCAGGAATGGCGATGTCGAGTCTGAGTGCCCCACTCCACTGCACCCCCCAGCAGCCCTCGAAACTGGCGACAATTTCGCAAATCTCAGCCCCCCCCCCCAGCGATGGCGATGTCTAATCTGAGTCCCCGTGGGGGCTCACTCCGCTGGTCACCCCAGCAGCCCTCGGAAGTGGCGACAATTTCGCAGATCGCAGCCCCCCCAGAGATGGCGAGGTCTAATCTGAATCCCCGTGGGGCCTCACTCCGCTGGGCCCCCCAGCAGCCCTCGAAAGTGGCGACGGTTTCACATCACAGATCGCAGCCTTCCCTCCGAAGTCTCAGATCTATATGAAGTCACCGTGGTGCCTCACTCCGCTGGACCCACCAGCAGCCCTCGACTTGGCGACAGTTTTCACTATCGCAGCCCCCACAGGATGGCGAGGTCAGATCGAAGTCCCCGTCCCCGTGGTCCTCACTCTCCGATGGACCCCCAGCAGTCCCTCGAAAATGGCGACAGTTTCACAGATCGCAGCCCCCCACAGATGGCCAGGTCTAATCTGAATCCCCGTGGTGCCTCACTCCGCTGGACCCACCAGCAGCCCTCGAGAGTGGCGACAGTTTCACAGATCGCAGCCCCCCACAGATGGCCAGGTCTAATCTGAATCCCCGTGGTGCCTTACTCCGCTGGACCCACCAGCAGCCCTCGAAAGTGGCGACAGTTTCAGAGATCGCCAGCCACCCACAAGAGATGGCGAGGTCTAATCTGAGTCCCCCGTGGTGCCTCACTCCGCTGGACCCACCAGCAGCCTCGAAAGTGGCGACAGTTTCACACAGGGATGGCGAGGTCTATTCTGAGTCCCCGTGGTGCCTCACTCCGCTGGACCCACCAGCAACCCTCGAAAGTGGCGACAGTTTCACAGATCGCAGCCCCCCAGAGATGGCGAGGTCTAATATGAGTCCCCGTGGTGCCTCACTCCGCTGGACCCACCAGCAGCCCTCGAAAGTGGTGACAGTTTCACAGATCGCAGCCCCCCCCCAGAGATGGCGAGGTCTAATCTGAGTCCCCGTGGTGCCTCACTCTGCTGGACCCACCAGCAGCCCTCGAAAGTGGCGACAGTTTCACAGATCGCAGCCCCCCCCCCCAGGGATGGCGAGGTCTAATATGAGTCCCCGTGGTGCCTCACTCCGCTGGACCCACCAGCAGCCCTCGAAAGTGGTGACAGTTCCGCAGATCGCAGCCCGCCAGGGATGACGTGAAAGGCAAGAGAAGAGAAGAGGAGGAGCGAAGAGAGGAGGAGAAGGCAAGCAAGAGAGGAGAGCAGGAACGAAGAGAGGAGGAGAGGGGGCGGGAGGAGGATGAGGAAGGTGGAGACCACAGTGCTCTATTCAAAACGAGCACCCAACGCAGGAGGGTTTGGGAATAAACAGCTACGACTCTTACTATTCTCAATATTACTACACCACTACTATTATCACTACGACTATTACTACTAGGACCACCACTACTACGACTGCAACAACTACTACTACTAGAACTACTACCACGACTACGACTAGTACTAGTATGAGTGCTATTACTACTGCTACTAATTCGGCTACTACTACTACGACTACTTATACAACGACTACCACTACTACTACTACTACTACTACTACTACTACTATTACTACTACTACTACTACTACTACTACTACTACTACTACTACTACTACTACGACTTCCATATAGACCACTGCTCTAGTGACTGCCACTGCTACTGAGACAACTACTGCGACGACGACGTTGACGACTACGTTTGCTACTACCGCTGATACTGGTAATACCACTACTACTACTACTACTACTACTACTACTACTACTACTACTACTACTACTACTACTACTAAAAAAAATACTAGTACTAAGTACTAGTATTACTAGTACGACTACTGCACCACTACTACTGCTACAAACAACTACTACTACTACTACTACTACTACTACTACTACTACCATTCCTACTACTTCTACTACTGTTACTACTACTACTACTACTACTATTACTACTACTACTACTGCTACTACTACTACTACTACTACTACTACTACGACTACTACTACTACTACTACTACTACTACTACTACGACTACTACCACTACTACGAGTGCTATTATTACCACTACTACAATGACTACTCCGACAACTACGAGTACTTCTGCCACGACTACTGGCACTACTACCACTACTACTGCCACCACTACTACTACTACTACTACTACTACTACTACTACTACTACTACTACTACTTCTACTACTACTACTATTACTACTACTACGACTAATTCTACTACTATTTTGTATCATGTATTGTCATAGACGTTTACGATGCCACCGAACAGGCTGATCGCGACCGCATGTAGGGGGTAGTACCCAGTCTGTCATCAAGCAAGCATAAAGTCACATGCTCTTATCAACATGAACATGTTGTCGTCCATGTATCAGATGAAATAGCGGGATTGCGACGGAGCGCGCATCCTGCGCGAAAGGCCGACATGTCGCTCTGGCCGCGACGCCGCCCTCATTCTTCAACAGGGTTGAGCTCCCGCCTGGGCGCGGCGCACATGTTTCGCACGCGACTTCGCCGGCGCGCGAGCAGGCGACAATGCCGCCATTGCTTCAGTGCCGCGCACATTTCGTCAGAAAGAGTAGTTCACGTTTCGACGCGGCGCATCTGTCTTAGCCGCCGAAGTGTAGGTGCCCGCTGGAGTGGGCGACTTGTCGCCCTCGCCCAAGTCCCGTGCGCACGTCGCTCGGAAGAGGCGCTACAGCGCGGCAGCGGGGCCGCGGGAGAGCGGGCGAAACGCGGACCTCGCCCAAACGCCGCGCAGCTGGTGAGTGACAGTAGCATTGTTGCGTCAGCGCGGCGCATGACTCGTTTTCGCCGCGCCCATAGGGAGTCTTTCCGTTCACGCCGTTGCGCGGCCCGCGCACCGTTCTCTTCGCCAATTCGTTGGGGGTGGGACCGTGCGAGAGCGCCTTCCGTTTGCAAGGTGGGGGCGTGTTCCGATCCCAATATCAAATTGCCACCGCAGTTGGTTCTTGTGTTGCGTAGGTGAGGTCGGAGTAGGTGGGCTCTTTGATTTGCTAGATTCGGCGAAGTTCACTCCTGTTCCGCCTCCTCCCACCTTTGGTGTTTATCGTTCGTAACCCCACTCTTTTACAATTGCGGCCGATCGGGTTCTCACCCAAGGGGTGGCATCCGACTTGTTGAATAATCAGTTTTTTGACATGTACATGCATATATATACATACACATACATATATACATGTATATATATGTGTAATGTAAAGGTATATGTGTATCGGTGTGCATATATGCTTGTATGTATGTGTGCATTTATGTTTGTATGCGTGCATGTATGTATGTGTGTATGTCTGTCTGTCTGTCTGTCTGTCGGCCTGTTTGTATGTATGTGTGTGCATGTGTTTTTGTATGTACGTATGCATGCATGCATGTATGTATGTATGTGTGTTTATATATAAACATGTATTTCGGATATCAATGATGTTCGTCTCGTGCCTGGCGGTCCGTCGACGACGGTGCAACGTGCGTGGCGGGAAAGGACGCGCGGTGCACATCCCACGCGACACATCCGAGATGTAAACCTCGGCCCGGCGCCACGCCCACCCTTTCTGCAGCGGTAGGTAAGCCCCCGATAAGCAGGCGCGGCGCGCAGTCATCGCGGGCAGCTTCGTCGACGCGCGGGCGGGCGAAAACGTATAGTTCTCACCCAGGCGCCGCGCAGATGCCGTGTGGACGTGGCGTTCCCGCTTCAACGCGGCGCATATATTCGGATATGGGAGCTATACGTTACCAGCGAAGGGCTGTCTCTCAATCCCAGGATTCTTTTTGAAGGTCGAGGACGACGTCGGGGTGGCGTGGTGTATACTTGTTTCCTCGTTTTCTTGGGGAAGCAACGAAACATTTATACACTGGGATCCCGTATACACCAGAATCCGATATATTGTTTGCAAGTTTCAGAGCAGGCCCAGAACACGCGTCGGTATACAAGCATACATGCATGCATGCATGCATGCATGCATGCATGCATGCATGCATGTACACACACATATATATAGATTAGATATATTATATTATATATATTTATATATATATGTATGTATATATATATACATATATGTGTGCATACATGCATGCATGAATACATGCATGCATGCATGCATGAATACATGCATGCAGGTATGCATACATACATACATACATACAAACCTATATACACACATGCATGTTGTGCATATGTGTATATATAGAGGTACATATCGCTCCAGAGCGTCCCAGAGCGCTCTCAGAACGCCCAGGGCCGCTCTGGAAGGACCCGCGGCGACCGATGCATCCTCCAGACCTGACGGTTCTCAGATCAGATATTCAAGTGGCTTACCGCATTCCGCCGACCCCCCAGAAGGGCAAGTGTTTGCGACGATATTGGAAGTTACTTGGTGGGTCAGGAGCTTCCTGGATGCATTTGAGGGGCTAGTCGGATGCCTCTCAGGGGCCTCTTGGAAGGCTCTTGGGGACATCTCGGGGGCCTTTTGGCCTTTCTGGCGGCCTCCTGGGGGCTTCTTGGGGACTCTTTGGCGGGGCCTCTTGGCGGTTCTCAGATCAGACATTCCCGTCTCGAATCGGGTGCGAGCGAGGGGGGGAAGCGAGAAGCAGAAAGCCTCCTCAGGAGGTTACGGGGCTTCTCAGAAGGCCTCGGGCCTTTGAGGAGTCTTCTGCGTCTGCGAGGAAGGCTTATACATACACATATAGAACACTCCTCACAAGGTAAGGGGGGTTTCCGAGCGTTCTGCGAAGGCGCGCCCCCTCGCACTTTCCGAATCTGGGGATCGACTGCAGACTTGATTTACCCCAACCTTGATTCTGTCGCCGGAGCAACGAAACAAAGTTTGCAGAATGTGCTTAGAACGAGCATCCTACGCTTGACCCAAGGATTGGACGAGGAAGCCAATTCTAGACGCTTCGCGTATCCCCACCAGCCCGTCCAGAAACGACGCCCAGGCGAGTAGAGGGTCGTCCTGAAGGGCTTTTCGGCGTCTTGGGTGCCTCGGGGGGGCCTCTGTGGGCCGTTCGGGATCCTCTTTGGCCTACGCTTGGCTCAAGGATTCGACGAGGAAGCCAACTCTGGGGGTTCATTGCTTCGGCGAACGAGGAGGAAAGGAGGGTAAAGGAAAGGAGATTCTCGCCTTCCTCGAACCCTTGTAGGCGAGGAGCAAAGTTTCTCCTCCCCCTCCTCCTCCTCCTCCTCCCCCTCCTCCCCCTCCTCCTCCTCCTTCTTCCGACGAGGGCCAGGCAATCGTGTCGTCGATCCCCTGCTCGAACTCCCCCCTGGGGGGCTGGCCGCCGACGGGGCCTTCTCGGAGGCCCGGGGGGTCGGCGCGCGTGTGCACACCGCCCTCGCTGTGTGCCAGGAATCGGCGGCGCGCCCCCGGGGGGGCGGGTCTGCCGAGGAGGAGGAGGAGGAGGAGGAGGAGGAGGGGGAGGAGGAGGAGGA